>JABTTQ020000910.1:30-362811 GCA_016081115.2 Rehmannia glutinosa | reverse complement strand
ATTTGAATCGAAAACCGCTTGATCAATCGAGAAATCCAAGTCTCCAAATGGGAAATTTGTAAATGGAGTTGGGTTTGAGATTATTTCAGCAAAATCTGAATCTGAGCTCTGCAAACTGTGACCAAATCCGAAATCGTTCACAGGGCATGGTGATAGTGAGAAATAGGACTCAGATGTTGCTGGAGATAAAAACTGAGGGGAATAATTAGTTCCAACAATGTTGCTAGGCTCCGAAAAGAATTGAGTTTCGACGTTTTCAGATTCAATTGGGGTCGTAGGGAAGGAAAAAGAAGGAAAATGGTCCTCCTTAGTAACCAGTTCTTGATTTTCAGCTTTAAGGTCTGTTTCAGTGGCTATCATCATCTGTCGTGAATGTATTTGTCTCTCTTCGTCTTTCTTTCGTACGATGAGATTCTCTTTGTTCTGTTTTATTTTTCTTGCATACAACTATGGTTTCCTCTATAAATGACCTCAAAGACGGAAGGGTCGTCATCTGCACGTTGCACTTGTTTCGTGGCCAAGCATCCTTGTGTATTGCGATGAGTGCATCGGTAATAAGCCCTGCCATTGCCATTTGAACACCATTTATCAGAAATCAACATTAAGTTCTGTCCACTAAAACTCTTGTCCTAAAATCCTTCAACTCCTACTAAGTTTCAACCATAAAGCATAGCATTTTTGCACCAGAAATTTCATAAGCCTACACAAATCAATGGCTACATTCATTTCATTCGAACAGTAGGTCTAATCGGCACGTTTTAATAGTTATATATTAGTTTGTAGCCTTTCTAGTGAAGACAAACAACTTAGGACCATTCTTGTTCATTGAAGGCTTAAAAGGTGGTAAGGCCCTCAAATATCAGACTATGGGACCATATAAATTGGTTCTAAGTATATACTGAGAACATTAATGGGAAAAACTTATACGCGTCTAGCGTTGTACATTTTCAACATTCGTTGTCTAATCTTTGTTGGGTATTTGTCGGTCAGTCCAAAATTACTGTCCCTAATTGTATCTATCTGATAGAGTACAAGGCAAGTGGCTATATAAAAACAATTCAGCAACTTGATGTACTTGAGTACAGAAAATTAAATGAATTAATGAAATATAGATTGAAACAGGTGAGTGACTTAATTGAACAGTCAGAACAAACAAACATGTCTGAATTGATTTCATCCCTGGAAAATTCAATCTACATAAAAGTCAAAACCTCAATTTTGTTTTACTACAACTCCCAGAAATTTCAATCTCCATATTGCTTAACAAACAAATTGCTCAAGTTAAATTATAATCCAAGAAAAATGCATTATATATTAAAAAACTAAATTAGCATATAGAGTTTTAATCAAGACAAGGTTAAAAGTTATCTCTCACCTTGGATGATTAGCTCCTAAAATATCTTTCTGCCCATATTTCCTCCAATTATAGCCATCATCAAGTTGACCTTCCAACCCTGTCCCTGAGCACACCCTCACTTGTTCACTCCATCTTGGCAATGTCTTTCTGCAAAAAATTAAAAATTAAAAACAATTTCCCACAACAAAAGTAAGAAAAAGTCCAATTAAATTTAAGATATTTTAACCCAAAGGGTTAATTACAAAAACTGCCTCTAGGTTTAGCCTTATTACAAAAATACCAATTTATCTTTCAAAATTACAAATATCCCTTGACATTTATTTCTCTTTTTACAAATTGCACCCAACAGGGTATTTGTTAGAAAATACAAACATGTAGGGGTTGTTTGTAAAACTTACATCTAGGGGTTATTTGTAATTAAGAAAGATAACTGGAGTTTTTGGTAATTAGACTAAACCTCGGAATAGTTTTGTAATTATCTCTAATCCAAATGCAAAACCCAAAGAATGAAATGATCAAAGCCAAAAAGCCAAAAAAAGTTACCTTTTCTTGCATTTATGGAGTTGATCTTTAGAAATCTGGTCAGACCACTCACTTTTAGGGCTACCCTCAATTGAATTAGGTAACTCAAACACATTGCTAACAGCCACTTGTGAAGGGTCACCTTTTCCAAGCAAAGCCATGCAATCAAGCAATTTTAATGCATTTTCATAAGAGGAAAGTATGTTCTCCACTAAAATATCACAGGCCTCTCTTGAATTGGTGGTGGGGTGGAGCTGCTTTTTCAGCTCATTTGCAAGCTCTCTGCCTTCAGTTAGCACACTTATTACAGTCTTTCTGTCCCAAGATCCAATTTTTCCATTTTACAAATTTGCAAAGAAAGATTTTTTTTTTTTTTTTTTTTGGTATAATTCTGGAATTTGTAATCAAGAAAGTTTTAAATTTGGAGTGAAGGGGTTTAAGTTTCTTGAATCAATATCATGTCTGAGATAGAGAATGCAGACTTTGAATTATAACTTTAGGAAAAAACAAGTAAAAGGGGGCATGTAAATCTTTGAAAATATTTATTTCTTGGAAGTTGATGAAAAATCAGAAAATTTTGGATATGGAAATGAGGGAGTGTGGGATGGGAGATGGTGTGGTATTTAGTATGTGTTGGTGATGGAGTTAGGAAAGAGAGGAGGGGATATAAAGAAGAACATATGTGGAAAAGGGGGATTTTGACTGGCAAAGGCAATTAAGATTTTTTAATTTTAGTTTTAGAAAATTTATTTTGTAAAAAGATATTCATGGGAGAATAACAGAACAGAGATTGCAAAATCCTATTGCTGAGTGCTGACCATTTCAAAGGGCCACCACACCACCACAGGATACATGTGTGGTAATCCCAAATGCACTTTTTTTTCATTTATCAATTAATACTATTTCCATAATCTTCTATATTAAAATAGGTATCTCAAACGAGTTATAGTTATTAACGGAAAATATCTAAGCTCAAATGTTTTTAGGTTTCAATATTTTTTCCAACAAGCTTTGACTGAATGAAGTTTGAATACGGAAATGAGAAATATTTTTAGGTTTCAATAATATGTTTTCAATTTCTTGGTTTGGTGATTTGCTCCTTTGTTATTTTTCACTTCAGAATACCATTTCAACAAATTAGATGTGCTAGAATTATTTTACAATCTAAAATTGTTAAAAAAAAGTTTCTAAAAGATAATGTTATCGTAGCTTTTTAAATATAAAAACAAAATTATTATAAATTTAGTGAGCATATTGGTCTCTAAAGATTTTAAAAACTTTAAATATGCTTCTTTTCTTATATTTTATATGGAAATTAAAAATTACTAGTTAACTTTACTTTTTCTTTTAAATCTAAAAGTGTATAAATATGTTTCCATGGGTAAGTAAATATACACATTAATGTGATATTTTATATATTTCTTGATTTACTATGCGCAAAAAAAATATATCACATTAATGTGCGCATAGTAAATCAAGAAATATATACAATATGTAACTAGTCGAATCTCTCAGTCCATAATATTGAAAATCAAAGTTCACAAATCCCACCTTCAAACAATAAAACCTAATTTCAAGACTAGACAAAAATGATTACTATATATATCTCCCCAACTTTCTTGGATATATATATATATATATATATATATTCCACTTCAAATGGTACTTTTTCTTGGCAATTTCATATGACGACACAAAACATAGCCATGAAAATTCAAAAGAAATTGAAGAGACACGACATTTGGTATAGTATCTTCATTTGCAATGAAAGCTTGAAACAATGATGAAAGAAATAGAACTTTCTTTGAAATTGGAAATCGAGAAAAAAAAGAAATGGGACAAAAGAAAAATTGCAAGAAAGTCAAGCAAAGGAAGCATTCCACGAACCTTCAGACTTGCTTCCGCGTTGTGTATTATTGCCAAGTAGGAAAGAGAAAATTATTTAAGCCCAAAAAGAAAAATATGATGACGTCATAATATGACGACATGGAATGATGGAAGTAACCCTTTTCATACGTTTGACAATGAAAGAAGAAGCATGTGAGCAGGAACCACCACAAACTACATTTAATTTTTTTAATTTTATTACTTTGGTCTGATTATTTCTTTATTAGTGACCGGATAAGATTCCTTAAAAATTATCTTCTGATTCATCAACCTCAATTTTATGAAGTGTAATTGGCAAAAGGGACCTAGGGATATTGACCAATTAGCAAAATGCCCCTTAGGAATTAGACTATAAATTATACCCCTTCATATTTCCCATTTCTCTTTTGCTACCTTTTTCTTTTTTATATATCATAAATATATAATTTGACTTTTAATAATATTGTCATAAATTACATTATAATGTTTTCATAAATTACCTCGACTATAGTCGTTTTAAAAGTAGTTAGAAAGAGTTCAATGTAATTTTCTAAAATATAGTTTGTTTATTCCTCAATAAGCAAACAAATATAGGTTTTTTCATAAAAGCATTTGATGCATTTACAAGTTAGAAGGCATGAAGATAGAAAACACTCCCTCGCCACAAGGTGGCCTAGTGGAGCAGGATGAGTTCTTAAGGCTAAAGATCTCGAATTTGAATCTCACATCTGCACACATTTGGACAAGTCTGTCACACAAGACTTATCTAGTGTTAAGAAATTTATTGTTAGATTTTAATAATACCATTTAAAATTTAGAATAGGAAGTTGGCACCCCATTTTCCTTGTATTTCTATTTGTAATAGATATGATTTGCATGAGTGAGTGAAGTCGGTATGTTGAAGAATAGAAGAGTCAACTCAAGACTAAAGTGAAGACCCGGTTGTGTGTCGGTGAGTATAGCCCGGATGGAAGGCCTGATCAAGAAGAGATCCGATTATGGGGCAATGAGTAAAGGATGATGAAGTGATAGTCAAGTCGATTGAAAGCCAATCGCCGTTGAACCGACGGTTGAGTCATTCCTAAAGGTTGGAGTGACTCAAGTCAAGGAGTAGAGAAAATTGTCAAGTCAAGTCAATCGATATTAATCAGTTACGGAGGAAGTCGAGGACTTTACTCAATATGGTAATCGTCCATGTTGCCATGTCTAAAAGTGCTCTTCTTCTCGAAGCGTGCAAATAGAATAAACCAATGGAAAACATTGAGCTTATGTCAGGACCTGAAAAGCTGCAGACATCATTTAATACGAGGATATGTCACCATCACAAGCTGCAGATCAAGAAAAGACAAGCCAACGACTAAGAAGTATTATTTGAAAGTTGCCTATCTCTTCAATGGGCAAATTTTCAAATAAGCACTATAAAAGGCTAAGGAAGCAAGTGAGAGAAGGTTGCGAATTCTAAGAGATTTCTCAAGCAAGCAAACCTGCAAATATTCTTTCAAGCTTTCTAAGACATTTCTCTAGCCTAATATCGAAGGAACTCGATCCAACACATTCAGTGAAGGAAATAATACTTCATCAAGTTGAAGAGAAAACAATTTAAAGAACTAAAAGGGTCTACTCTCCAAGTTGAAGGAGCTATAGAAAGGTTCAAGGTCGAACTAGAAGATTTGAGCTTGTTGGATGGCATGATATCAATTCCAAGAGTTCGAAGGGAGTCAAGAAGTAGCAAAGCGTTTGTCTTGTGGCGGTGAGTCCCGGGAGCGACCAACTATGTGATCAAGGTTGACTCGGATGATAACTCGCTTTGTAACCAGGATCATTACTTAGTGGATTCCTCCGGGAGTTGGAGAAGAAGCGAGTAGATGAATTACCCCATCCTCGAACCATTATAAAATTGCTTGTATCATTTTACTTACATCACTTTACTTTCTGCATATTTTTATATTTGATGTTAAGTTAAGATTGCTAAACCTCCGATAATAACATTGCCAAAAAGAAGTGTTAATACAAGTTTAAAACAATAAGGGTGAAAAGTCTTTCGTTGAACAAAACCAAATCAACGGTTAATCTAAGTGTTAGCTGATCACAACTAAGTTATACTATCAACAGCTTAGTCGAGTCTGATGAGTTGGTAACTTTGTTTGAAAGTCGTCAACCTAGATGTCCCTCGAGACTTAGGCGATTTGAGTAAACTCTAAAATTACTTAAAAGGACTAATCGGAAATTTGGTAAGGTTTATTTAACCCCCCCTCCCCTCTAAACCTTACAACTCACCCCTTGGAACCTACATCTAGTTTGTCAAGTATTGTTTACTGGCTGGCATAATTTGCAAACTATTGTGTCAAGTTCCAAAAATTTACCATTTTTTTTTTCTAAAAAGTAGGTTCAACACCCTTTCAATCATCAATTGAACATTACATAACTCAATTGTGGTACGAAAGAATAGGAAAGACAAATGATGGAGATGTTTTTTGGCATATTTTATAAAAAGTATTTTATATAATTATAATAATTCTTTTTTTTAATCAAAATGAATTTCATTCATTTGTCATAAAAAATTTACAACTGATCGAGTGAAAAACATTTGCAAGTCCTACAAGATAATAAACCTATACGATCTCAAACAATTTTTTTTAAAAACCTAAACAGATCTAATTGATCCGTAGAATCAGAACATTGCAACGAAGCAGACGAGACTCAAACCAAAAAACAAATTGACCTTGCATCTGTCACTACAAGAAAACAAGGAAATTCTAACGGAAAAATCTGTTGGAATTTGGCCAATTACCATTGGAATTATCGATTCCAACGGTAATTCCAACATAAAATGCATCGTTGGTAAAATTATCGTTGGAATGGCAAAATTCCAATGGAAAAATATTCCAACGTTATTTATCCATTGGAATTTATAACCGTTGGAAAGAACTCCAACATTTTTTCCAACACTAATTATAACAGAGTTATACCATTGGAATATATTTAATCGTTGGAAAAAACTCCAACGGTTATTCCAACGGAATTATACTATTGAAATTTAGTCCAATGGTAATTCCAATGGTATATATATGTTGGAATATTCAACCAATTTATCTCATTATCTAATATCTTTAACTTCCCAGTAGGTCACCCATCATCAATTTATCTCAAGTCAAGCACATTTAACCATTTAGTTTCAATATGATTGACTCCAGAAGAGAAGATATATTTTATTGATATGGATTATACTATCAAATCTTTTAATCCCTATTGAAATTTTCCAATGGTATTGGAATTTCCAATGGAATTTTCCAACAAAATGTTATATCATTGGAATTTCCATTAGAATTTTAAAAACTCCAACAGAAATTCCAACGATTAATTCCAACATTTGGTTTACCGTTGGAATTTTTGTTGGAATTTTCCAATTGTATGTTTTAGCGATGGAATTTTTAAAATTCCAATAGTTTTTCCAATGGTTTATTATTACTGTTGGACTTTTCCAACGGTTAGTTATGGTATTAGAATTTCCGTTGGAATTTTAAATTCCAACATGAATTCCAACATTTCATATCAATGGTTTTGTTTACCATTGGAATTTTCGTTGGAATTTTCCAACGGTATAATGTAGCATTGGAATTTTCGTTGGAATTTTCCAACGGTATAATGTAGCATTGGAATTTCCGTTAGAATTTTAAAAATTCCAACAGTGTTCTATTTCGTTGGAATTATTTTGTTGGAATTTGATTGTTTTTTGTAGTGTGTCATGATCATGTATCATTGGGTAATAGCTCATCTGAATCTTATCAACAAAATCCCACGTATGGGACAAATTAATAATAAAAGCCACTTGTATGACAAATAAAAGTGACTTATTGGAGACAAATAGAAGTCGTCTATTAAAGAGAAATTTATTCATGAAGAGAGTTTTTGTAATTATAATAATTCTAATTGATAATCATCACATGATAAATATTGATGAAATATCACGCGACTAATATAAATCCATTTCTCCTGTGATCAGCTCTCGATTAAAAGTTGTCGATTATTACAACTAATTATAAGTGATTAAGTAAGTATTTGTCAATTAAAGATGTGGTTTTAAGGGGAAAAGCCAAATTATGTCCATATCCCTTGAGCTAATTAATCATTTACAGAAATAGTGGCTCATGTGTTCCCCTAGAGGACAGCAACCCTTTAACCAAATACATAGTACCATTTGCCAAATTGCTCATATTTTAAGTCCAAGATTTCATTGGAAGATAAATATTATAAAACTTGGTGGATTCTTTCTCTTTCATTTGACATTTTCAATATTTAGGTGGTGTTAAATTGGATAAATTGGGAATATTATTGTTAATTAAGTAATATCATAGTTTATTGTCAAACCACGTGCATTACAGGCTGATCAAGATTCTATAAAAATTAAGGCCAAAACAATTAATTTATATAGCTAAGATTATTGAATTTTCAAATTTACGCGTAGCTTTGAAAAGATCGAAACTTATTACGCGTCCGCTTCTTGATGATGGGGCCATTAAACTTTTTCTATTAGAGTTTTGGTACATGGTTAAGTTTTGGATTGAACTCGTCATTTACAGTAAAATTTAAGTCCTTACGAGCATATCAAACCCTCCTCAAAAATAGAGGTAGACACCAATTTAAAGGGAAAAACCTTCTCCAACTCCACTCTATTTTTCCACCCCAAAATGAGGTGATTGTGAACAGTGAACCTCTTAATGTAGTGGGCCCGCTGTTCACACCTCTACTTTTTTTTGATATTTTTTTAAATGTCATGTTTTGTCCTTTTCTGTTGAATTGTGTATAAATATTTTATATCTCATAATTTTGAAGTTATTTTCTAATTATCATTTTTTTTTGTTTATTAAGATTTTATTGTGAATTGTTATATTTATAATCAATTTCTAATACATATATATTAGAATTTAGGGGAAATGATAAATTTCATCCTGTAAGTTGGCCTACTTTGGAATTTGGTCCTTTATCTTGGCAGGTTTGGGGTTCAATCCTAGTAATTTGATATCCAGTCCTATATATTTGAATATTTAGTTTTTTGGTCATGTAAGTTACATCGTCAGTTTATTTTTGGTCCTATATGTTAAGAAATCATGCGCTTTGATCCTTTAAGTTTAAAAAGGACTTTTCTTATCTCAATTTTCCAAATATATTTATCCCGATGCTTAGACATGGTATGAGAGTCTAGGTTTATTAAGAACTTTTAATAAATATTTATTATATTTTTGTAATTAACCTTGTGAGAAGAATTGTCTCCAAAAAATGGATTTGGACAAGTGTCCAAGATTTATTTTTTACATGAGGTATCGTCAAATCTTGACCATGTATGAACAAGAATATGAGGATAACTGATATGTCGAATAAGCAATCACATGAGTAAGAATGGAAATATTGCAACACTATGAAAGACAAAAAGGAATATAATCTAACTACCTTTGCGTAAATCCTATAATTGTGGTCAAAGGAATATTGCAACACTATCGTCAAAGGAATATTACAAACAGATCTAATAAATTACCAGGAAACAACACATCAAATCTTGGTAATAGGCTCAATTGTGGTAAAGGATCGAGACAAGAAAATTTCAAGGAATTTCTTGCGAGGGTGCATCAATCCATTCACCAAACCAACGAACTCCTAATAAACATACACGAGAGACGAGAAGATATGTACACCTAATTTCATGACCTAGAATTGAAAAATATGTGTCCCAAAAAGATCATGCAACAACTTCGACTGGTGGCATTGCGAACTATCACACCCGGTGAAGTTTCAGTCGAATGAGATATAAAATTCATTAAGGGATTGTTTAATTTTTATACAAAAGTATGTAATGACTATTTCCATCTAAAAGTCCAGGATAAAAGTTTGAGATTGTTTATATAAGACTAAATTATTGAAAATTGTCAAGTTATAGGACCAAAAGTAAAATTGCTAAGTTAAAGGGCTGAATATCTAGAAATTTGAAAGTTAAAGGACTAAATTCAAACCTGACAACTTAGAGGACTAATTCATAAATGGGTCCAAGTTAAAGGACTTAAAATCTTATTTTCCTAGAATTTATATTATAAATTACAAAAGGATTTATAAAGTAATATTACTTAAAATACAAGTTAAATCAAAATACATTTTCATATAAATATTTTATATTTTATTATATTAATCATTTTAATTTCAATATAATAAAGAATCAAAGTGGAATAGTCTAATTTGGAGTAAAATTTAAACTGGACTCTGTTGGGAGATTAATGTTGAGTTCCTCCAATTTTTTTTTCTAAAATAGTGTAAAAAGCACACTATTTTAGAGGAAACTTTTGGAGATGCTCTAAGTGCGGTAAATCAGGCATCAATATTCAACATACTCAATTAAATTTTCTCATTATATTAAATATATATAATCACACATAATCCATTACTTGGACAGTTTCCATTATTTTAAATTATGTTTCATCTTTTACTTTAATTGCAATACACGACATGAAGCCAATGTATGTCTGTAAGGACATTTAATACAGTAATTATACTATTAGAATAAAATACAAAACCCCATCAAAATAGAGGTTTTAGCTTGCAACTGCTGAAAGCATCGCATTTAATCTTTGATATCAACATGATTTTTGACAAAGACCTATATAGGACCGCTCTATCCGTGAGACGGGTTGGGTCGGTCAAGCCAATACAAAATTCGTGGGTCAATAGCCAATAGGGAATTTGCGGGTCAACAAAAAGTCAACTATCCGCCAAAAATAGTGCGATAATACTTTTGGAGAAAAAATAATACTTTTAAGACAAGTAATACATTTGAGCAAAAAAAAATACTTTAATTAAAAACATGTAGTACTTTTGATACAAAAAGTGATACCCATTGTTTAAAATAATGCTGAAGATTATGTAGTTCAACAAATAATATTTAATCTTTGATATCAACATGATTTTGACAAAGACTTATATAGGACCGTCTCACGGATCTCTATCCGTGAGACGGGTCGGGTTGGTCAAGTCAATAGAAAATCGCATTTAATTTTTGATATCAATATGATTTTGGCAAAGACTTATATAGGACCATCTCACGGATCTCTATCCGTGGGACGGGTTGGGTCGGTCAAGTCTATAGAAAATCTGTGGGTCAACAGGGAATTTGTGGGTCAACTGTCCGCCAAAAATAGTGCGGTAATACTTTTTAAGAAAAAAGTAATACTTTTGAGCAAAAAAATAATACTTTAATTAGAAACATGAAAAAAGTGATCAATTGTTAAAGATAGTGCTACAGATGATGGGTATTTTGTAGTTCAGCAAATAATATTTTTTCACTTATATATTTAATACGTGTAATACTTTTACACTTAAATGTGTAATACTTTTCACTTACAACTGTAATATTTTTTAGTTCAACATGTATATTTTGTAGTTCAACATGTAATAACTTTCTCTTAAACGTGTAATACTTTTCATTTAAAACAATAATACTTTTCAGTTCAACATGTAATAGTTTTTATTTAAAACTATAATATTTTTCAGTTCAAAATGTGATACTTTTCAATTCAAATTTGTATTACTTATCACTTAAAAATATAATACTTCTCAGTTAAAATGTAATACTTTTAAGTGGTTTCAGTGATGTTTTTCTTTTTCTTCCTTTTTCTTCTTTTTTTCCCTTCGTCTTCTCGTTCGTTTTTCTCTATATTTCTTCTTATTTTTCCTTCATTTCGTGGTAAACCCAAAGTTCCAAGAGAATAAAAAAGATTTATATCAGAAACTCTTCTTATCAACAGTTGAATGTAATTTTCTACTTCCCTTGTCAAATACACGATCATACTTTGCACATTTGGGGCCTTGATCTACCCTCCATTGAATGATTGCTTTCACAGATGTACAAATGCCCAACTTTAACACCATATTTAACATAGTATATGACTTTTTATATCAAAAGTATTAAATGATTCTAATTAAAGTATTACTTTTTTTGCTCAAAAATATTATGTGTCTTAAAAGTATTACTGCGCTAATTTTGGCGGACTGTTAACTTTTTGTTGATCGTGGATTCGCTGTTGACCCATGGATTTCATGGTGATCTGATTCGACCCGACCCGTCTCATGGATAGAGATCCGTGAGATGGTCTCACAAGAGACCTTCTCCATGATTTTATGGTTATTAGTGCTTAACGAAATCTCCCACCCTTAAAAAAATCTCCCGGATTTGAATTTCTTGCAAAAAGAGAAAACAAACCGTATGTATGCCACCACAATTGTACGGGATATTTAATTCCTACAATATTTTAAATGGTTTTTCAATTCTAGATGAATACTTGTGTATAAGATGATGTCATTATTATAATATTCTTTTAATATATTGAAACACCATAGTGATGTCATTAAATAACTCCATTAAAGGTAATTAGTTCAATTATTCGATAGTCCAAGTCCAAGAGTTAGAGTAACTCTGATAACTCAGGCAATCTTATGGGGGGAACCGACCTGCAGGCTGTAATACGAATAAATAATGTTAGGAGGGTTTTAGAGTCGTCCCAAGTAGGACCGATCCTATCAATTTTTTAGCCCGAGTCAAACTTTAAAATTGGACCCCTTTTTCCTATACAAACTTAAGAGCAATATAGAATAACAAAACAAAGAATAATGTGCAATGTATAAAACAACTCTATTATAGTTGAAATAATATGACATTCATGTTTAAAAATCAAAATAATTATTTAAATACAACTCGCATTGTTGTTTCGGCGGAAAAAGTATTACTCAAGTTAGTATTATCAAGTTGTTCAATAGTCTATTTCATAATTGATAACATAGCTAGCCTATTGAATCTTTCTTGTGACATGATTGATTGAAGAAAAGTTTTGATGAACTTTAACTTCGAGAAACTTTTAAAAAAAATCAAGTGTGATAATTTTGTTAGCAAGATTGTCAAGGAAAATCAATTTGGGCCCTTCATCCTTAGTGGTAAAACTCGACCACTAGGTTGAATAAAGAACTTTAAGGGAATGACAGACATTCAACCACTTGGTTAAATTTACTCTTGGTGCAATAGTTTATTTATTTTATATACATATTATATACAAAAGGTACACAAAATATTTTGGGCCCCCTAAATTTCGTAATTTTTTTGGGCCCGAGACTCGTTGGCCTTATGAAAGGACTGACCCTGGTTCTAAGGAAGCCCCTCCGATGCTTAAGTGAGTATGATGTATGTTGAATAAACCAATTGTAAAAGAACTTAAGCACTTTGCTCAGCAAAAAAAGAAAAAACAAATATAAGTAGTAAAATCGTAATTACTTACAACTGAATGGAGAAAGACTATTTGTACCTGAAACTTTGTCCTCATGGTCTTTGAGTAGTAATTTGTGCTCCACTCTTGGTAAGTTGATAATAATTTGACCAATAATTGTAATTATGGGCTACTAAGTGATCATTTCCTAATTAAGTAATGAAGTAAATGGACAATAATTAGTAGTCGATTTTACCCTCATCACATATGAAGTTCGGTAGGGAATAAAATATTCGAACTGCAACATAAGAAAGTGAAAAAAACGCAATAGAGTGGACAAGATTGTAAAATCCAATAATACGACAATACAAGCGTGAAACAGACAAACGCCCAAGAAGATACTTTCATTAACATATTAAAGGCTAATTTATTAAACTAAAACACTTTTAAAATCTATTTAACTAATTAATGCCAAAAAAAAAAATCTTAACCGTATAGGTGAGAACAAAATTCATAACTCTGTTTTCTAATTTATTTTATTTTGTAATTATTTTTTTGGGAAATTTTATTTATTTATTTTATTACTTTCTTAAAAATTAATTTTTAGAAGAAATTTTCTATTTAAAAAAACTTGAACTTAATTGAATTTTTTACTTTACAAATTTGAAAATACATATACCATTTTTCGGATACGTGCAACTGATTTTTGCTCAAAATTTGAAAAAATATTATAATTTAGAATGAATTTAGAAACACAACTAGAATATAAAACGCGATTGCTAATGCCAGGTGTTATCGGGTTTGTGTCATTATCGGTCCGACCCGATAAGAACAATAAGAAATTGGGTCCATATCAGGTCAACCCGATAAGCCCGTTAAACACGATAACTTAAATAATATATATATTTTTTTACATATTTTCTTTCTAATTCTAACTTCCTAAGAGGTTTTATATGTGACAAGTATTTGAAGAAAAAAAAATATTATTATTGTATTAGTAAATGGTTTAATGAGTCAAATGCTCTAAATTGTTCAAATAAGCCAAAAAACTAATAATAAATATAAATAAATTTGTTTATCAGGCTTAATGGATCGTGCCTAGGCTATCGGATTTTTATCGTATCGTACTGAACCCCATTTTCAGTTCGTTAAGCTTATCGAATTGTGTTCGGTTTAGTTCAAGTTTTTTTCCATAGAAAATAATTTCTTAAAATTAAAAAATAATAAAATAAATAAATAGATTTTCTCAAAAAAATTAAAATATAAATATACTAGAAAATAGAAAAGAAAAAGAAAAAAAATTGAGAAAACAGAGTTGTGAACTCTATTTTCACCTAAATGATTAATATTTCTTTTTTTGGCATTAATTAATTAAATAGATTTTAAACTTACTATAGTTTAATAAATTAGCCCACATTAAAAGACAAAAAACTCATGAGGATTTCCTTTTTTTTTTCGAACGATAGTATTTTATTATAACAACTCAGAAACTAAAATTACAACTACAATCGTAGCCAACGGGCTAAGAGCCGACAAGACTAACTAAGAGCCAAGCGGGGAATTGGTAAGACCAATTCAGAATCACAACATTGACTTAAAAAACTACCCACCCCAAACTAAAATCACTCCACGCCGGGAGACTTCAGCACTCCTTAATGGAGACTGTAACACACTAAAAAAAACTGAAACCGGGCACGAGCAACCACTACATACTGTAGAACAGAAAAAACTGATTTGCCTACGAGTTTTGCAAATCAACCGGGAAAAGAAAATACAAACAAAATAAGAAAAAAACAACTATAGCTAAAAAACGAGAGAAAAAAATACAAAAATTTAAAAAACTGCCTCTCCCTCACCCAAATCTACTACCGCAACCTATCGTCTACTCAGCTCCGAGACACCTCCGTGGAGCTCCGACCCACTTTTACCCTGGACCAAAAATTCCGGCCACCTTCGGACACCCAAAGGACCACCATTGTTGGCCCTCCAAAAGGACGCATGGAGGGGGAAGGGGAGGGGGGAGGGGAGAGAGAGGAGGCGGCTGTGAGAATAGGGGAGGGAGGGGAGAAAAACTAGGGTTGAGGGTTTTGTTGGGTAGAGAGAAGGGAGAGAAAATGTTTGAGAGAGAGAGAGAGAGAGAGAGAGAGAGAGAGAGAGAGAGAGGGTTTTTTATAAATGAGTTCTATGAGGATTTCCTATTGAAAGAATGAATACTTTAGAGACGTACATTACAGAAATAAATCATCATTTCACATAAAATCAGAAAAAGAAGAGAGCTACTTCTGTGGATTTTTTTCTTTTTTTTTAAATTGAGCTGATTCAATTACTAATTTGATCGTGCGAGGGTTTTAGCTGATAAATGTTTAGGGACAATTACAAAAGGCCCCCTGAGGTTCGGGGTAATTACAATTACCCAGAAATATTTTCAAATTACAAAAATCCCCCATGTTTGATTTTATTTTAAATTTAAGAGTGTAACTTTAATATTTTTAGAAATATTAGGGGGTTTTTTGAAATATTTTGTATATTTAAATGTAAGGCTAATCACACTTCAAGGGTTTTTTTTGTAACTTTCAAAAACCTCTAGGGTTTTTTTGTAATTAGCCCGAACCTCATGAGTTCTTTTGTAATTATCCAAGCTTTTATAAGATTACAAAGTTTAGAGCACGATTGGATATGCTTTCATTTTGAAATTTTTTATTTTGCTAGAGAATAGTGGTAAAAAAAAAAACTGGAAGAAAAAAGATGAATTTTGAGAGTGTGATTGAATGTGAGATAAAAAAAATAATGATGAAAGTTGATTTGATTTAAAAATAGTAAAATAGTGATTGGATGTGATTGATAGTTAAAAATATGTGAATGAGTGAATAGTGAAATTTGTGGGAGAATGTGTAATAATGATTGATTTTTTGTGAAAAAAATGTGTAGATATGATTGGTAAGAGAAAAAAAATAAGAAAAGGTGAAAATGAGAGAATAATATATTTTTTGAAAATTTTCATAAACAATCGTATGTTTGGTCAAAAAAAATCTCCAGCGGAACGAAAAGAGAATCTCTTCCATATCCAATCGGAGCCTTACTCGTTGCCTCACTTCAAAAAGAAAATCAAAAAGGGTGGCGCTATTTGCCCCCCAAGATTTGATTAATACACCCTTCTCTCAATATTTACAAAAATGTCATAAGTTAAAAGGACTATGATACCCTTAATAACATAAAACAGTGTAAATACACCCTTTAAACGCTGGAAACAACTTTTTTTCCCAAAAAAAGTTGTTTCTCTTTTTTTTCCAAAAAAAACTGATTTTTTCCAGCTTTTGTTTTCGAAAAAAGCTGATTTTTTCCAGCTGATTTTTTCCCGAAAAAAGCTGTTTTTTTCCAAAAAACGTTGGAAACAACTTTTTTTTCCCCAAAAACAGTTGTTTCTCCTTTTTCCCAAACAAAAAGCTGATTTTTCCCAGTTTTCTTTTCTCGAATAAAGCTATTTTTTTCCAAAAAATGTTGTAAACACCTTTTTTTGTGGAAAAAAAGTTGTTTCTCTCTTTTCCAAAAAAAATTTGATTTTTTCCAGCTTTTTTTTCTTCCGAAAAAAAGATGTTTTTTTTTCAATAAACGCTAAAAACAGCTTTTTTTCCACAAAAAAGCTGATTTTTTCCAGCTTTTTTTTTCGAGAAAAAGCTGATTTTTTCCAAAAAAACGCTGGAAACATCTTTTTTTCCCCCAAAAAAAGCTGTTTTTTCCCCTAAAAAAAGGCTGATTTTTCCAGCTTTTTTTCTGAAAAAAGCTGATTTTTCCAGCTTTTTTTTTCCCAAAAAAAGTTGTTTCTCTTTTTTCCCGAAAAAAACTGATATTTTAAGTTAGGGTTTTTAGTTTGGAGGGTAAAATTGGAAATATAGGTGTGGTGTATTTAGTAATTAGATGGGTTTGTAAAATATGGATGAAGTGTATGTAGAATGTGGTGTATTAATCAAATATTGGGGTGCAAATAGCGCCACCCAATCAAAAAATATAAAAAAGGAAACTCTTGCGGCGGGTCCAAACTTGAGGAACATCAAACTTGTAATTAATTAATAAAAACCCACATATCATTTGTCTATTTTTATGCTCTAGAAAGGTTAAAAAAGAAAATCACTACATACATTCTATTTACAAAAAGATTGATGTAGACAAATTGAAAAGAAACTCGCCAGGGTTTAATTAATGTTTCACAAAAACTTGTATAAGACGGTCTCATATATATAATCCATGAGACTGATCTTATATTTAAATATAATTTCGACCCAAACTCATACCCATAAAATGAATCCATATTTTTGGGGCAAATGATATAAATGCCCCACTTTTTGGAGACAATGTCAGTTTTTTACGATTCCCAGTACTATTTTATCCAAATTTACGCTCCCACCCTTTTTTTACACAACTTTACGCTCCCGTCAAAATTTTCGGATTTTTTTACGCTTTGTTTCAAGATTGTTTCTAACATATTTCAAACATATTTCTTTTAATAAAATTTCAGTGAAAAAATAAATTTTGGCCTCGTTAAATAATCCATTTTATATCCGAAGTCTTATAAAAAAATCAAGAAATATACACATAAACAATACATATTAAAACCAAACAAATTAAAAATATTATAGAAACAACATGAATAAAAAACACAATTCGATTTTTGATCCAATGCATGAAAATATAAAAAACATGAAACAACCAGGAAGCAATTTAGAAACAAATCAGAAACACTATAGAAAACACCATATGAGCAAAAGAGTTAAAAATATGTAAAAATTGTATTTAAATATCGAAAACTACATGGAAACAACAAAGAAACATTGGAACAATATTAAAAACGGCATGGAAACAACCCAGAAACAACGTAAAAAATATTTAAAACACTACATGAACAAAAATAACTTAAAAATAAGTAAAAATTGTATTTATACATTGAACTACATGGAAACAACAAAAAAATTTATTAGAACAACATTAAAAATATTATAGAACAACACTGAAACAATAGAAACAATGTACAAAATAATATATGAATAAAAAACAGCATAAAAATAGGTAAAAGTTATTTTGAAATATAGAAACAACAAAGAAACAACAAAAAAACTAATTTAAACAACATCGAAACAACATATATAACATATAAAGAATACGGAAAAAAAAAAACGCGAAAAAATAAAAAAAATAATAAAAATATGCGGGAGCGCAAAAAAAGGAAAAAGTAGGTACAAAAAAAAAAAAAATAGGTACAAAAGTGATAGGAGCATATTTTGTGGTATGTTTACCAAGAAGATGATATTTTATGTAATTTCTCCATATTTTTTGGTATTTTAGGATCCGTCTCATAAACAAAAATCTATAAAACGGTCTCACATAAGACACATAAGACCTCCTCTAAATATTTGTCTATTATTAATTTTTGGCCCAGTTCCAGGAAAAAAAATCTGATCATATAATTGTGTGAATTTTCTAAGTTAAGGCATGATTTAAAATTTGTAGATATGTGGCCTACAATCTATGTCACCGTTCCTTGGTAGGCGTTTACACTTTAGACGTGTGGGGTTTCCTAAGAGAATGTGGTGCATATGCAGTACTCTCCTGTTCCTTTTTAATTATTTTCATTTTCTTTCAATTCTTGTATAGCAAGTCCAATATTCATTTTATTTCAATTCTTGTATAGCAAGTCCAATATTCATTTTATTTCAATTCTTGTATAGCAAGTCCAATATTCATTTTATTTCAATTCTTGTATAGCAAGTCCAATATTCTGAGTCCGGAGGCAATTTTTAACACAATACAAACACATGAACCTGACACATTATAAGCGCATTAGGATTGAGCTTCGGGGGTTATGATAAAAATAGGGTTGAACCTAAATAACACGAATAATAAACATGTCGAGTTAGGATTAACTTGAAATAATACGATTAACCCGTTTAACCCGATCGTTTTGTTATTATGTTGTTTTTTATAATATTTTTTTATTGATTGAATATGTTGTAATATAATGATTGAATTTTAAAAAGTTATCAAATTTACGTAAACATAATTTTCACATTAAAATTAACTCATACAACTAATATAAACCATATTGATAGATGTGTTATTTAAAATTCTAATATAAACCATACTGATAGATGTGTTATTTAAAATTAACTCATACAACTAATATAACTCATACAACTTACATGTCGAGTTAGGATTAACTTGAAATGATACGATTAACCCGTTTGACCCGATCGTATTATTATTATATATGTTGTTTTTTATAATATTTTTTATTAATTGGATATGTTGTCATATAATGATAGAATTTTAAAAAGTTACCAAATTTACGTAAACATAATTTTCACATTAAAATTAACTCATACAACTAATATAAACCATATTGATAGATATGTTATTTAAAATTCTAAAATACACGGGTTATTTTGGATCAACTTGAAACACGAATAATAAATAGGCCTGGTTAGGGTTGGAAAATCTGACACGAATAATTAAACAGATTTGGTTAGAATTGAGAAATCTGGCACGAATAATATAAATTTTATGTCTTGGCATAACACGCGAACCCAAACACGACACGAATTGACACCCCTGATAATTTTGAGTAATTGTTTTATTCAGTGTTTTTAAGATTGAAATCGATGATTAAATTAATTTTACCAATGATAAGTAGTTTTATCGGTCAAACTGATTCAATCGTCGATCCTACTAATTTAATAAAATTTAATTATATATTTATATATTATGTAAAATAATAATATAATAAACTAATTGTTGTGCAAAATTTTTAAAGATGAACAAAATAAAACCAACTACAAAAATAAAAAAAATTTCCAAAATTCAAATAATCACCACATTTTTATATGAACAAAATACCACATTCAAATCTTAAATTTTTTTCACAAAACATAAAAAAATTGAAAAAATTGATTTTACATAAATACAAGTTTGAGAAACAAATCATGCTAACTAATTAGAAAATAATATTTTAATTAAATTTTTTCAACTCAATTCATCATCGTTTACTCACCACGTTTAGTAAATTGACCACACTCAATTATAAGCCGTGTAATAATTTCAAAGGGTCTTACCATGTGAAAGGGTTTCTTTTACCGACGATGGTTGCTATAAAAAGTAACAAGCATAAAGGCTTTGAAATTTCCAACGTTAAAAATCTTTAAACAAATACTTCTTTTTGCCATTCGGAAAAAAACAAAGCAAAGATTTTTCCCCGGGTGGGGATAGAAATGAAAAAGCTGATGCAAACACAATTCTCATGGCATTAATTATGAAATCAGAACGCGTAGCTTCTTTCTTGGGGTCCAAATATATATTACTTGGTCCAAATACAAAATACAATAAGAATAATTAATATGATAATCTAACCATGACTTTGGTTTTGGGGGCCTACCACATTCACATCAATTATCTTTAAAGCATCATTTTCTTTTGATGTCTATGAGGGGCATGGTGCCATGGATTGAAAACCAACCCAACTTACCTAGAGGTGGCCACGGCTCCAGATCCGCGGTTCCGGTTCCAAAACTGCCGGTTTCGGTTACTTATTTTGGAGGAACCAGAACCGGAACCAATGCCTCACGGTTATGGTTCCAAAACCGGAACCGACAGTTCCGGTTCCAGTTTAGAACTCGGTCCCTCCACGATTCCGGTTCCGGTTAAACCGGAACCGATTGTTTATCTTTTGATAATTTTTTATTTTTTAAATGGTTGATCAATTTCAGTTATAAAAAAAGGGAAAAGAAAGAAAAAGACTTTGACTTAATATTCAATTAAGTATTATACTTAATATTAATAATAATATTAAACTGTATATATACTATTGGAGTATAAAGGAATCAAAATTCACGTATTCTTTTACAACATTTGGTTTAAAACATGTCTCATGTAGTTACTATATAAAACATCATAATAAATATTTAACATATCTTCTAGTATATTTTTACCCAAAAAAAATAAAAATCGGCGGTTTTAACCACCAGTTCTACCACGGTTCCATTGACGGTTCTAACCGATGGTTCTACGGTTTTTGGGACCAAGGAACCGAAACCGTAATCGGATTATATGGTTCCGGTTCCGGTTTTAGAACTGTTGACCATAGTTCCAGTTCCAGTTGGAACCTCATTTCGATTCCATTTGGCCACCCTTAAACTTACCTAATTATGATCAGCACCAGACAAGACAAGAAAATAGGCTTTGCCAAAAGTTGAGGGAAAAAAATCATGTGTCTCAAGAGGTATAAGAAAAATGAAAAAAAAAATTGAATTAATCATGTTAATAGATTTATTTGGCATGTAAACAACAAGAAAACATAGCATGTTTAGTTGTTCGCCACAAACAAACCCACTTTTTTAATGTTTTTAAAATATGTTAAGTTTTCCTCAAAAAAAAAAAAATATGTTAAGTGAAAATAGAAAATTAAATAATAAAACCAAACAACGTACTTTTTTGTTTGTTTTTATCATTTTTTCTTAAGAGAGACCCCAAAAAAAGGCAACAATGGTAACAGGGTGACTCAAATTCCTTAAGGTTCCATTTGGATGGAAGAATTTGAACTATGGATTTCAAATTTATAATAACAAATCATTGAGGTTGTTTGGATGAGGTCGTTTTATAATAGATTTCAAATCATTGGAAGCTATTTTTGGAGTCATTTTGGAGAATTTCAAATGGTTCTTAATTAGAGTCATTTGAAATCCTTCCCTAAATCCTCTCCTCAAATCCAAATCCTCCCATCCAAATGCAACCTAAGGGTGCATTTGGATGGGAGGATTTGGATTAGAGATTTTAAATCCTTAGCAAAATCCACACCCTTGTTTGGCTTATAAATCCAAAACAATGGATTTCAAATCCATCTTTAAGTTTTAGTTCATTTTCAAAGGATTTCTCGCAAAACCTAGTCATTTGAAATTCATTTTCCCCCTTTATGTTCATTTGTATATTCACACACATTTATACACACTGCATTTATTTACACACATGACATACATTACACACACTACACACACTTACATACACGGCATACATTTACACACACTGAACATATTTACGCACACAATACACACATTGCACACACACTTACACTCACTGCACACACACACTGCACATATTTACACACACTGAACACACTTACACACAAAATACACACATTTATACACACTGCACACACATTTATACACAATACACACATGCTACACATATTCTTCTACACACACTGCACACATATTCTTTTACACACATTGCACACATTCACACATTCTTTCTCACATGTTCATATGCACTATCCTCCCACACACATATTCACACATAATAAAAGTTATATATTTCATATATTTATTAGTGTATAAAATTATAGTTATTCATAAAATAATAAGATTATATCTTTTATTTTTATCTATTATATGTCAACTAAGAAAATGAATAGAGCTTTTATTTTTTTTATTATCAAAATTTACGATGAATTTAAAATTCCTACACATCCACATCATCCAAACAAGAAGTAGATTTCAAATTCAAGGAGTTTGAAATCCATTAATTTGAAATTCCTTGGAATTTCAAATTCCTCCATCCATATGGACCCTAAATTAATTGTATAAACTATAATAGTAATATCAACTTTGAAGTTCAGATCAAATGGGCTAGCACAATCCTAATAATAGTCAATTTTAACAAAATATAATGGGTTCCGCCTTTGAGAAAGCAAGATTCCATCAATCCTCACAACCACCAAAAATTTTGGTCACCAAGAAAACCTTTTAAGAAAATATTTTACCAACCAAAGAGAATAAGAATTGATGAGCTCACGACACTACAACATAAATGACATTAGGTAACACAAATTTGTAGCACTTTTTACATAAGGTACATATGTACCACATGTTTGTAACACTTTTTACATTATAATATTTGTGTAACACTTTTGTAGCACTTTATTCATATGTAACACTTATATGTAACACTTTCAAATAAATAACACTTTTTAAGTATCACTTTTTTTGTTATTTCTTTGTAACGCAAATAGGTATCACTTTATTTAAGAAACACTCTTGTCAACACTATATTTTATTAATTGTAACACTTTTTAGGCTATATTTTTGTAACACAAAAATTATATAACTATCATTAAATCATGTCAATGATTTATTTAATTAACTGATGTCACAAAATAGGTGAAGACAAAAAAAAAATCACCAAACCTAAAAATTGTAGACATCATGTGCTCTATTTTTTTTACTGAAATTTTATTTTCTTTTTATAAAGTATTTTAGTATTGCTTTTATTTTTTTATTTTTTACAGAGGTAATTAATTCCGTCGTAATACTGACGGAAAATGCGCATGTATGTATTTTATTATTATTATTATTTATATTTTTTTACTTTTTACTAACAGAGACCAATTTCATCGTTAATTTTTTTTAATTTTTTAATTTTTTTAAAAAATTTACCAATGAAAATTGATGTTGTCGGTAATTACTTAGGAATTTTTTCCATCGGTAGATTATTTTTTCATTATTTATTTATTATTTAATTTTTTTACTGTTAGAACTTTTTTATCTATCAAGAAATTAATTTTATATTTTTATCTATTTTTACTTTTAGATTGATCGATCGATAAATTTCTTTTATATATTTTTGATATTTTTAATTTTTGTGTCCTTAAATATATATATAATTTATATATGCAAAGTGTATAATACAATTTAATAAATATATTATATAATACAATCTTTATTATATAAAATATATTATATATACATATAATATAATTTTTATACAATTTTAATATATATATATATATATATATATATATATATGTGTGTGTGTGTGTGTGTGTGTGTGTGTGTATATATAAAAACAAAACAAAAGTTGTAATAAGAATCAACTTAGCTTAGTGGCAAATTGTCACTTGCACACATAACAGTCGTGGGTTCGAATCTACTTGGTGCAAAAAATAGTATTTCTACAAAGTGTTACAAAAAAGTGTTACATAAGATTCATATTTAACACTTTAGAAGTATTTTTTTTTAAAATGTTACAAATATAAAAAGTGTTACAAAAAGTGTTACATAAGATTCATATGTAACACTTTAAAAATATTGCTTCAAAGTGTTACCAATAGAGAACTTAATGTAACACTTAGAAAAAGTGTCTCTAAAAGCTAATAAAAGTGATACCTTAGACTATAGGTAGCACGGGCAAGTGCAACACCATAAAAGTGCTACATATTGTCTGTAGTAACATTTTATGGCCTTTAGGTAACATTTTTTAGGTGTTACCTAATATCATTTTTGTTGTAGTGCGACATGTATGTGAGAATGAAGTGGGAATGGAATGAGCATTCCAAGTTCATTTTTATTCACATGATTGGTATGTTTTAAGGTTAGAAATATTCATTCTCATAGGAATTGTAGGTCCCAAAGTTGATAAGGTAAAGTCTAGAAAGCGATTGAACAGACTTTATAAATTTTGAAAATGTTAACTAATTTCAAATTAGATATTAGCAAACAGTTGAGTTCTTAAAAAACATATAAGTTAAAGTCCAGTAGGAGAGTTGACCAGTCAACAGATTACTTGACAATGATGTTGATAGAGTAACTCAGCTGGTAAGCTTTAACACTTAACTGATTATGATTTCTATTTCAACAGTCAAAGACTTACACCTTTTTTGAGTTTGTTTTCAACACATTATGATTTTTAAATCGGTTTTAGGCCTTAATGAAGAGTCAAATATAAAGTGCAGGAAATAAATCGCAAAATGTAAAAGACACAATATTTTATAGTGGTTCAAGGGTAGAGTAATCCCTCTAATCTACTCTTTTCCTATTCCAGGAGGAATCACTAAATATCTGGGGTAATGCTCCAAATACAAAGTACAACAGTCTACACAACTTTGTACACATAGAACACTACTTCGACTCAGCTTCTTTACAATAGTGGATCACAAAGCTCTCTGGTTACTCTACTCATTGAACTATGCAAGACTTGATCATATATCCCTCTTGCTTCGTTCTGGTTCATAAGAACCTCACCACCAGTCCTTCACTTCAAGGAAAGATGGACCCCATATGATTCTTCAATAGGTTTCCTCTTCAACTGATTTAATAGCCCAGTTTTTCTTCAGATAAATGAACGTAGGTTGTTTATAAGTTTTTGGCTTGAAAAAGTTTTAATATTACTTTTAAGTTCTTGAGAGAATTTTTTATCTTGCTGGAATGCTCTTAGAATTATGCCAAGTGTCTTGTGTGTCTCTCTGAAAATTCCTCATTTTTTTATATAACATTTTAATTTTGTCCGTTAAAGAGATAGACAAATTTCAAATCAAACCGTTAAATAGTTGGCATGTCCTTTCTTGCAGCTTTGATGTCGACCCTTCATGTCACTTTTCAAAATCACAGGAGCGCTAAAATCTGCAGCGAAGCATGTGATTCCCATTGGTTATATTCATTTGGTCTTTATTAAATGTGATGCGCCTTTTGATCAAACATCGTACCTTAGTTTCCTCAATTGAATCTTTCTTGATCTCTGTGCAACTTTTGTTGGAATTGGTTTTATTAAATTGGATTTTGACCCGATTTTGACCAATTATTTAAGTGAGGTCATTTATTCAAAGTATGAAATAAATGAGATAAACGTCATCTACGCCGCGGGTAGATGAGTTTAGCATTTTGAATTTCTCAAAACCAATATCGGGTGAATGAGAAATAAATGCATAAAGTTGGCCACTTAAAATGCTTTTATATATGGAATATAAAAGAGTGGGAATATGGAAAGCCATATCCCACATAGGAAACATATTAAATGTTTGACTAGTTAATAAAGAACTTCACCACTAATAAGGAGTAATCAAGTGGAACTCCTTATGGTACACCCTAGTGAACCAAGTCAATTTTAACTAGCCTTTGGCTAGCTCAAAAGGCACCGAGGACGGTGCGGAGCACCGTCCGAGCCGGAGCCGGAGCCGGTCCCGGGCCCGCGCACGTCGCACATAGTCACATTGGGCGCTTTCGAGGCGCACTTTACACTTACGCATCATTGCGAGGAGCTTTGAGGAGCCTTAAAGTTTTGGAAAATCGAACCAGGGTTCAGTCCAGTGGCTCGGTGACGTGGCAGGGCGGCTCGGGTGGCGATTTTGGTAGAATCGTATGAGTGGCGACACATGGCGGCCGACCGATCGCGTCTGTTCGCCGACAGGCACCGTGATCGGGCGCGTCATCCGGTGTGCGAGAGGTATGCCAAAGGGTGTGTTCCTTCGCAGACGATGTGATCGGGACCATCGGATCGCGGTTTGTTAACCACGCAGGCGCGATCGACGGTCAAGGCCGATCCGAACCAGGGTTGCACCCCTGAAGAGGCACCAGGAGCTTTATATAAACCACTTTTAATCATTTCATGCATCGAAAAATTTGAAATTCACATAGCATTCATAAAAAAGTCTTGAGAGTTCAAAACACTAAAAGTTCGAAGTGTCTTGTGATTTGTAGTGTTGCTATCACAAGACGTAAGTCGTTGTATCTTAGGAGGCGATTGCGGTTTTAGTTAACACCGTGAGCGGGCAATTTCGTCTTAAAGACAAAGAGTCCAACTCTTGCCTCGACTTTCTCACATTACTCTCGATTTTCTGGGCCATTCGGTATACACCATCGACTTTTCCAACAATTTAAGACGAAATTTTTCCGTGTATACCAAATGGCTTCGACGTCTTGATTCCAAAGACAAAGACCAAAGACCGGAGAGAAACCGGAGAAGTTTGGGGTTCGACTTCAAAAGATGGCAAATGAAAATATTGTTCTATCTTACGACTCTGAACCTTGCTCGTTTCCTTACAGAGGATGCCCCAACTGTGGGGGAAGAGGAAACAGATAAGGCGAAGAGGATGGTGTTCGATGATTGGAGTCAAAGCGACTTCCTGTGCCGGAACTACATACTCAACGGATCGGACAACACATTGTATAATGTGTATTGTTCGATAAAAAGATCGCTAAAGAGCTGTGGAGCTCTTTATAGAAAAAGTACAAAACGGAAGATGCTGGCACAAAGAAATTTATTGTCGGCAAATTCCTTGAGTTCAAGATGGTTGACACTAAAACGGTGATCAACCAGGTTCAAGAAATCCAACTCATTCTGCACGATATAATTGCAGAAGGGATGGTTGTGAGTGAATCCTTTCAAGTAGCTGCTATTATCGAGAAGCTACCGTCTCTATGGAAGGATTTTAAAAATTACCTGAAGCATAAGCGGAAGGAGATGGGGCTTGAAGATTTAATTGTCAGATTGCGAATTGAAGAAGACAATCGCAAGTCTGAGATTAAGTCTGGCAAGCTTCCTATGGAGGCAAAGGCAAACTTGGTGGAGCCCAATGCTAGAAGAAGAGAAAGCACCGGGAATAATTAGAAACAGGGGAAGGCTAAAAAGTTCAAAGGGAACTGCTTCAACTGTGGAAAGCCGAATCACAAGGCTAAAGATTATTGTCTTCCTAAAAAGGCCAATCGGAACCAGGTGCATGTGACCGAGGACAAATCAGTACCAATTGATATGTCCGAGCTTGATCTCTCGGTTGTTGTGTATGAAGGCAACAAGTGCTATATGGTGGAGAACCCGAGAGAATGGTGAGTGGACACAGGTGCTACACGCCACATATGCTCCGACAAAGACATGTTCTCAACATATACTCCTATCAACGGAAGGAAGCTATACATGGGGAATCATGCAACGTCTAAAATTGTCGGTCTCGGCAAGGTGGTGCTTGAAGATGACCTCGGGAAAGGAGTCGACCTCGTTGATGTCCTTCATGTTCCGGACATTCGGAAGAACTTACTTTGTCGGGATCGTTGTTGGTTAAGGCGGGTTTAGATTAGTATTCGAGGCTCAAAAGTTTGTACTTATGAAAAATGGACAGTTCATAGGGAAGAAGGGTACTTAGATAATGGATTTCAAGATGAATGTAATGAATGTACTCAAAACTTTGAAAGCAATAAAATTAATGCTTCTTCTTATTTGCTTGAGTGTTCAAATTTATGGCATGTTAGATTAGGACATGTGAATTTTAACACTTTGAAAAGGTTAGTAAACTTGGAATTACTACCTAACTTTAAAATAGATTCACATCACAAGTGTGAAATCGTGTTGAGGCAAAAAATGGCCAAAACACCATTCCACTCGTGGAAAGAGAAACAAAACCTCTAGAGTTAATTCACAATGATATATGTGATTTAAAGTTTGTGCAAACTAGAGGTGGGAAAAAGTATTTTATTACTTTTATCGATGATCGCACAAAATATCTTTGTTATGTATATCTTTTAAGAAGTAAAGATGAGGCCTTAGAAGCTTTTAAAAGCTATAAGAATGAGGTTGAAAATCAACTAAGCAAACGAATTAAGATAATTCAAGTGATAGAGGTGGAGAATATGGAGCTCCTTTTGATGAATTTTGCTCGGATTCTCTGGTATTATTCATCAAACGACAACTCCTTATTCACCACAATCAAACGGTATTCTTTGAACGCAAAATCGAACTCTAAAAGAGATGATGAATGCTTTGTTGATAAATTCGGTTTACCTCGAGAATTTGTGGGGGCAAGCAATTCTCTCGGCTAACCACATTCTTAACAAAATACCACACAAAAAAAAGATAAAACTCCGCATGAGTTATGGAAAGGTCGAAAACCTTCCTACAAATACACGAAAGTGTGGGGGTGCTTGGCTAAAGTAGAAATACCTAAGTCAAAACAAGTAAAGATAGGGCCTAAAACAATCGATTGCATTTTCATTGGATATGCAAATAACAAGATGAGTGCATATCGATTTTTAGTGCACAAATCGGCAATTCCGGATGTACAAGAAGGTACAATTATTGAGTTAAGGAATCTTTGTATTTTTCAAGACGTGTTTCCTTGTCAAGAAAAGAAAGAAGCTAGTTCTAGCAAAAGAACACGTGATATCTTGCCGATAGTGATCATCAAAGTGATGAAGAACCAAGACGCGATAAAGGGCCAAAACAACTAAGTCTTTTGGTCCGTTTTCTAACTTATGTGTTAGAAAATGAACCAGGACAATTGGTGAAGCATTGTCCAGTCCAGAAGCTCCATTCTGGAAAGAAGCTATTAATAGTGAGATAGATTCCATTATGCAAAATCATACTTGGGAGTTGGTAGATCTCCCACCAGGAAATAAGCCTTTAGGATGCAAGTGGATCCTTAAAAGGAAATATAAAGCTGATGGAACTATTGATAAGTACAAGGCCAGGTTAGTAGCTAAGGGATTTAAACAAAGAGAAGGCCTTGATTTCTTTGATACATATTCACCTGTAACAAGAATCACATCTATTAGAGTTCTCATTGCTATTGCAGCGTTGCATAACCTTGAGATACACCAAATGGATGTGAAAACGGCTTTTCTAAATGGTGAATTAGAAGAGGAAATCTACATGGAACAACCCGAAGGGTTTGTTTCTCCTAGACAGGAGAAGAAGGTGTGCAAACTCGTTAAGTCATTGTATGGCCTTAAGCAAGCTCCGAAACAATGGCACGAAATATTTGTGAGAACTATCTTTGTCAAATGGTTTCAAAATTAACGAGTGTGATAAATGTGTTTACATTAAAGACACACCTAATGCTTATGTAACTGTCTGTCTTTATGTTGACGACATGTTAATTATGGGTAGTAATCATGAAATAATCATGAATACTAAGAAAATGTTAATCAAACATTTTGATATGAAAGATATGGGTATAGCAGATGTTATTCTCGGGAATTAAGATCTCTAAAACATCGATGGACTTATTTTATCACAAATCTCATTATATTGAGACAAGATTTGAAAGTTCAATGCGTATGACAGTCCTCCAAAATTTAAAACGCCTGTTGATTTAAGCTTACATTTAGCTAAAAATCAAGGCGAGCACTGTATCTCAACTAGAATATTCTCGGGTTATTGGCAGTCTAATGTATGTAACAAACTGCACACGCCCGAATATTACCTACGCAGTTAATAAATTGAGTAGATTTACGAGTAATCCTGGAAATGACCACTGGAAGGCATTGATAAGGGTTCTTAGGTATCTAAGACTCACCTTGAATTATGGATTACATTACTCAAGATATCCAGCTGTATTAGAAGGATACAGTGATGCTAATTGGATATCTGACTCAAAAGATTCCAAGTCCACAAATGGTTATGTTTTTACCATTGGTGGTGGAGCGGTGTCATGGAAATCCTCTAAACAAACATGTATAGCTCGATCCACGATGGAATCAGAGTTTATAGCGTTGGATAAAGCTGGTGAAGAAGCGGAATGGCTTCGCAACTTTTTAGAGGATATTCCTTGCTGGCCTAAGCCGGTGGCTGCAATCATGATACATTGTGATAGTCAGTCGGCTATAGGAAGGGCTCAAAATACTATGTACAACGGTAAGTCTCGACATATACGTCGAAGACATAACACCGTCAGGCATTTGATCTCAAATGGGGTTATTACTATCGATTACGTGAAATCGAAAGAAAACCTAGCGGATCTGTTAACTAAAGGTTTGAATAGAGATCAAGTATACTGCTTATCGAAAGGAATGGGCTTAAAATCCACAAAATAAGAGTGTTCATAACGGTAACCCAACCTTGTGAATTGGAGATCCCAAGACCTTGGTTCAATAGGACAACTAAGTTATGAATATTCAGATAAACACTTGGAGCATATTACGACTCATTCTGTCCAAGTGAAGAAACCTGCTTGAATGTGGTGAGGTTAAGTTATAAACTTTTAATGATTCCTATACTTTAAAGAAGTGGAGTATGACAAGATACTCTTAATAGGAGATCACCTATATAAGTGTGAAGACGGGCCGCTTCAACGAAACACTTATGAATCCAAGATGGTGTCCAGGGCCAAAATGGACACAACCGTGAGAACCAAATGGTGTTAGGAAAGATATTGTGTGGATGTTGTTGTTTTGGTTTACATAAGCAAATGAGCGATTCAAGACATCTTGTCACTTTGTGCGGCTAGTAAATCGATAGTATTCCACTAAGGAAGGTTCAAAGCCACAAGCTACCTCTCCTGATGCAATAGCTTTCCGTTTGAACTCTCTTAGTGTCTGCATACTCATATGCATTTATTTTCATTCATGTGGGGGATTGTTGGAATTGGTTTTATTAAATTGGGTTTTGACCCAATTTTGACCAATTATTTAAGTGGGGTCATTTATTCAAAGTATGAAATAAATGAGATAAACGTCATCTACGCCGCGGGTAGATGAGTTTAGCATTTTGAATTTCTCAAAACCAATATCGGGTGAATGAGAAATAAATGCATAAAGTTGGCCACTTAAAATGCTTTTATATATGGAATATAAAAGGGTGGGAATATGGAAAGCCATATCCCACATATGAAACATATTAAATGTTTGACTAGTTAATAAAGAGTTTCACCACTAATAAGGAGTAATCAAGTGGAACTCCTTATGGTACACCCTAGTGGACCAAGTCAATTTTAACTAGCCTTTGGCTAGCTCAAAAGGCACCGAGGACGGTGCGGAGCACCGTCCGAGCCGGAGCCGGAGCCAGGCCCGGGCCCGCGCACGTCGCACATAGTCGCATTGGGCGCTTTCGAGGCACACTTTGCACTTCACACGTACGCATCATCGCGAGGAGCTTTGAGGAGCCTTAAAGTTTTGGAAAATCGAACCAGGGTTGATCCAAATGGCTCGGTGGCGTGGCGGGCAGCTCGGGTGGCGATGATTTGCGAGAATCGTATGAGTGGCGACACGTGGCGCGCCGATCGATGCGTCTGTCGGCCGACAGGGCACCGTGGATCGACGCGCGTCATCCCGGTGTGCGAGGTGTATGCCAAAGGGTGTGTTCCTTCGGACAGATCGACCCGGGACCATCGGATCGCGGCTATTAACCACGGCGCGATCGGCGGTCAAGGCTGATCCGAACCAGGGGTTGCACCCAGTCTGAAGAGGCACCAGGAGCTCTATATAAACCAGCCCCCAGAATCATTTCATGCATCAGAAAATTTCAAAATTCACATAGCATTCATCGCATAAAAAAGTCTTGAGAGTTCAAAACACTAAAAGTTTGAAGTGTCTTGTGATTTGTAGTGTTGCTATCACAAGACGTAAGTCGTTGTATCTTGTGATGTGAACCGCAGCAACAACTGTGCATACGACCCAACAACAATCTGTTGTTAACCCAGAATCTTCACTAGTTTGGTTAATTTGGTGGAAAAACCTCGACCCGTTGCTTAGCGAAGCAAGAACCTCGGTATGCGAAGACGCCACAAGCAATTATGGATTATTGCCTGATAAGTCGATAATTGCGACAAGAAACGTGAATCTTGAAGCACTTGGAGAAACACTCAATTTGAGAGTAAAAGCTTAATTGTATTGAAAACTGATTGAAAAATAACAAGTGTTCACCCTTATAAAGGGTCCAAGCCCTAACCTACCAAGAAAACAACTTTAAAACTGAAAAGGAAACAAAAACATAAAAATCTCGAAAATCCGGTAAAAAGCACGCCCGTGCCAGAGAAACACGGCCAGGCCGTGTTTCGCACGTCGCCCGGATCCCAGCCCCAACACGGCCGTGCCAGGAAGCACGGCCAGGCCGTGTTCGCGAAGGATTTTCCGAACACGGTCGTGTTCCCAAGCACGGCTAGGCCGTGCTTTCCACGAACCCACGAACTCCTCATTCCACACGGCCGTGCCCAGAAGCACGGCCAGGCCGTGTTCGCGACGAAGGGTCCGAACACGGCCGTGTAACTTAAGCATGACCAGGCCGTGCTTTCCACGACTTTTGCCTCCTTCGATTTCTTCAGTCTTTTATCCCCTGTTCGTCCTAGACTCGAAATAACAACTCAAAACGCGGCCTTAAAGGTTTATTTGGCCTCCAAAACACTAACATGACTCAAAATAAAATAAAAAAAAAAACTAAACTACCACTAACTATGATAAATGAATACAACACCATCGAGCACTTGATTATGAGGTCTTCAAGAAGCTAGGTGGCTTGTATTCTTGGCATCCTTTAGTTGCTCAGTCTGAGGTGGACTCTGGACCGTTGACGACGCTAATCAACTGGACCACCCGGTCATCTTCCTCCTTCGGTAATGCACTCTTGGCCTCGCTCTGAATGACTTGAATCAACCCATTTAGTGCATCCTTGAACTTCCTTGCCCTCGCCCTCGTCACCGGACCAATTGGTACTGTTACTGGGTCTTTTGTCCATGGATTCTCATCATTCCCCTCCTCTTGAGAAGGATTTGTCCTCAAATCCGAATTGACATCAAATGGACTAAGATCCGCAACATTGAATGAAGCACTGACCCCATAGTCGCCCGGTAAATCGATTTTGTAAGCATTGTCGTTGATCCGCTCGAGCACTTGGAACGGACCATCTCCCCGTGGCTGCAACTTGGACTTTCGACCTGCTGGAAATCGTTCGGGCCGCATGTGTACCCAAACCCAGTCGCCCGGCTCGAACACCATCTTCTTGCGATGTTTGTTAGCTTGCGCCGTGTATTGCTCTGTCCGCCGTTCGATGTTGAATCTCGCTTTCTCATGTAACTGTTTCACAAAATCAGCTTTCTTCTGCCCATCTAAGTTAACAAGCTCAGAAACAGGTAAAGGTGATAAATCCAATGGGGTTAGTGGATTAAAACCTTAAACAAGTTCAAATGGTGAAAACTTTGATGCAGAATGCACAGCACGATTATAAGCAAACTCAACATGCGGTAAACAATCTTCCCAAGTTTTAATATTCTTTTTAATGATAGCCCTTAACAACATCGACAATGTTCTATTCACTACCTCAGTTTGACCGTCTGTTTGGGGATGACATGTAGTAGAAAATAACAATTTAGTTCCCAACTTCCCCCACAAGGTCTTCCAAAAGTAACTTAAGAACTTAGAGTCTCTATCCGACACAATAGTTCTAGGCATTCCATGCAACCTCACAACTTCTTTAAAGAATAAATCGGCAATCAAAGATGCATTATCAGTTTTATGACATGGAATGAAATGTGCCATCTTTGAAAAACGATCTACGACAACAAATATAGAATCGGACCCATGTTTAGTTCTTGGAAGTCCTAAAACAAAGTCCATAGAAATATCAACCCATGGTGTCGTCGGAATAGGTAGGGGCGTGTAAAGCCCCTGATTTTGAACCCGGGATTTAGCTTGCCTACACGTAATGCACCTACTACAAATGCGCTCAAAATCTCGCTTCATATGGGGCCAATAAAAATGCTCTTGCAAGATGGCTAAAGTTTTAGCTACTCCAAAATGTCCCATAAGACCCCCACCATGCGACTCTCTCACTAGTAAGTCTCTCAAGGAACATTCAGGAATGCACAATTTATCCTCCCGAAATAGAAAACCATCATGTTTATAAAACTTACCCTCGGCCCCCTTTTCGCACGCACCAAATGGCTCAGAAAAATCACGATCATGCAAATACAACTCTTTAATATGTTCAAACCCAAGGATTTTAGCATCTAAAGTAGAGAGAAGAGTGTACCTCCGAGACAAAGCGGTCGTCTGCTACAACATTAGTTTTACCTTGCTTGCTTGTACCGGATGATGTATGGAAATGTCTCGATGAATTCGAGCCACCGTGCATGACGCTTGTTCAACTTTTGCTGCCCCTTGAGATACTTTAGGGACTCGTGATCAGTGTGGATTATGAACTCCTTTGGCCACAAATAGTGCTGCCACATTTTTAAGGCCCGGACCAAAGCATACAACTCCTTATCGTATGTCGGGTAGTTCAAGGCCGCACCACTCAGTTTTTCGCTGAAGAACGCGATCGGCTACCCCTCTTGCATTAACACGGCGCCGATCCCAACCCCCGGCGCGTCACACTCGATCTCAAAGACTTTGGTAAAATCCGGTAGTGCTAGCAAAGGCGCATGTGTTAGCCTTTCCTTCAACAACTCAAATGCCTTATCTTGGGCCTCGCCCCATTGAAATGCAACACTCTTTTTAATAGTTTCCGTCAATGGTGCTGCGATAGTACTAAAATCCCGCACAAACCTCCTATAAAAGCTCGCAAGGCCATGAAAGCTACGCACTTGACTGGCCGATGTGGGTTTAGGCCAATCCTGGATAGCTTTTATCTTCTCCTCATCCACTGTAATTCCCCTCGAGCTCACTACAAACCCCAAGAATATCAACTGCTCCGAACAAAAGGTGCACTTCTTGACGTTTGCATACAACTTTTCCTTCCTCAACACCTCTAAGACGGCCCTCAAGTGATCCAGTGTTCGTCTACAATGATTTACTATAAATGAGAATATCATCAAAGTAAACCACAACAAACTTACCAATGAAAGCTCTCAAAACATGGTTCATAAGTCTCATGAACGTGCTTGGCGCGTTGGTTAGCCCAAATGGCATGACTAACCACTCATACAAACCATGCTTCATTTTAAAAGCCGTTTTCCACTCATTCCCTTCCCGCATCCGAATCTGGTGGTACCCGCTCCTCAAATCGATCTTGGAAAAGATGCTAGAACCATGGAGTTCGTCTAACATATCATCCAAGCGAGGTATGGGGTGCCGGTACTTGATAGTGATGTTGTTAATAGCCCGACAATCCACACACATCCTCCAAGACCCATCCTTCTTCGGAACTAGTAACACCGGAACCGCACAAGGACTCATGCTTTCCCGGATGAGTTTCTTGCTTAACAACTCATCAACCTGCCGCTGCAACTCTTTTGTCTCCTCCGGATTAGTTCTATACGCCGGCCGGTTCGGCAGTGATGCACCTGGAATAAAATCAATCTGATGCTCAATCCCTCAAATGGGTGGTAGTCCGTCCGGCATCTCGTCTGGAAATACATCCTCGAACTCCCGCAACAAAGACAAGACAGCACCTAGGCAAATCGGGTTAAGATCACAAGAGATAAATAAGTGCCCTTGTAAACCAAGAGTATCATCGAACAACCACTCGTGGTGGCTTTCCTAAGGTCACTCATTTTTGCCATCAAATTTATTTTTCCCTCGTTTCTTACCTCTTGGCCGTCCCACCCCCCTTTTTGTTTTCCGGCCCTCTCAAAATTATTGCTCTCCTTTTTCCCGGCTATCTCTCGAACCTCACTTCTACCCTTAGCCGGACCCTCACTCTTGTTTTCTCTCAAGCTCTCCTTTTTCTCGGCTTTATTTTGATTTTTATGCTCACTAGCCGAACTCTGTTTTGATTTCACTTGATCCTCATAGATTTCTTTTGGGGTTAGAGGAAGAAGTACAATACACTTCTGATTATAAACAAGAGAATACTGGTTAGTGTAGCCGTCATGTTGAACCCTCCTATCAAACTGCCACGGCTACCCAACAGATGTGCCCCGCCTGCATCGGCACCACATCGCACAACACCTCATCCTTATATCCCCCTATTTGAAATGCTACCTTCGCCGCCTACTTATCCGCATCTCCCCACAAATAAGCAACCACCGCAACTTATATGGTTGTGGGTGTTTCATCGTTGGGATTCCTAACCTATCTACCATCTTTACACTAGCTACATTAGTGCAACTTCCCCCATCTATGATGACACTACACACCTTCCCATTAACAAAACACCTTGTATGAAAGATGTTCTCTCGCTGGACTCCCTCATCTGACTTAGGTTGAATGCTCAGCGCCCTCCGAGACACCAAGGATAACGCCTCCCCCCTCGCCGCCTCTATCATCTCCGGAATATCCTCCAACTCCGGCATATCACTATAATCCTGCTCTCCCTCACTCTCCGACTCCATCTCCCCATTCTCACGCAACACCAACACTCTCTTATTTGGACATTGACTAGCGATATGCCCAAACCCATGACATTTAAAACATTTAATATCCCTTGTGCGACCAGTAGAGGGTTCGATTTTACCTGCGGGTTTGGGCTCGGGCGCCCTCCCCCTTTGATCCACCACTTTCGAACCCTGCTCCTCCTTTTTGTTGGTGTTTGACTTCCATGCATTGGAGTTAGAGTTTGGTGTTTGCCGGTTGAGACCCCTCCTCTTGAGCTGTTGCTCCACCTTCACCGCCATATGCACCATCTCCTCGAGATCGACACAGTGATGTAGGTCGACGGCATCCACAATAGGTGTTTTCAAACCCGCGATGAATCTGGCCATAGTCACCTCCGGGTCCTCATCGATGTTTGCCCTTGCCATTAGCATCTCCATCTCCTTGTGGTAGTCCTCCACACTCTTCGAACCCTGAGTCAACCTCTGTAACCTTTGATAGACGCCCCTATAATAGTGATTTGGAACAAAGCGATGCCTCATCAAACTCCTCATCTCCTCCCATGTAGAAACTGGCCGCTCGCCGTTTCTCCTCCTTGAGACCATTAGTTGATCCCACCACACACTTGCATAATCCGAGAACTCGCTTGATGCCAATTTTACCTTTTTCGATTCGAATAATTTTGGCGATCGAACACATTCTCGATTTTTCTCTCCCAATCCAAATAGGCGTCCGGATCACTCTTTCCTTGGAACGAGGGGATTTGCATTTTGATGTTACTCAAATTGCTATCCTCACGTCCCCGATCACCCCCGTCTCCGCGACCTCTACAGATTATAATTTTGCTCCCTTTCGAATCAAAATCATCAACCTCGTCGCCCATTCCTCTAATTCGAACCTCTTGTGCCTCCGTACCACTAGCAGAGGCTCCTCGACTCGCGCCTCTTTGGGATTCCCGTATGTCTCCAACATTAGTTTCTTTAACATGTCTGCAACCACCTCCATATCTATCTTGTTACCCAAATCTGCCGGTTGTCGTTTTTCCTCAGTCATGTTTAAATCACTCCCTCACGTGTATACACTCGTGTATCACTCAACTCACAATCCCCAAGTACCCGCACTTGTCACGATTATAAACCAATCAGGCAGTTGCAAGTACGCCTCAACACACCAAGAAAATTACCAAACCAATCAACGGATCGTAAAAGATGAAATTGAAGACTAGGGTTTAAATTTTTGAATTTCCCAGAATTTTCTTTTTTTTTTTTTTTTGCACGCGGTTTACGATTCTTTACCCGCTGATTTTTTTTTTTTTTTTTTTTGCTATTCCTTTTTTTTTTTGTACCCTTCAAGAACTAGGGTTTATGAGAAATTCTGGAAAATAACAAAATTAATGAACAAGGATAGACTTAACCTTGCTAGATGGCTCTGATTACCAACTGATGTGAACCGCAGCAACAACTGTGCATACGACCCAACAACAATCTGTTGTTAACCCAGAATCTTCACTAGTTTGGTTAATTTGGTGGAAAAACCCCGACCCGTTGCTTAGCGAAGCAAGAACCTCGGTATGTGAAGACGCCACAAGCAATTATGGATTATTACCTGATAAGTCGATAATTGCGACAAGAAACGTGAATCTTGAAGCACTTGGAGAAACACTCAATTTGAGAGTAAAAGCTTAATTGTATTGAAAACTGATTGAAAAATAACAAGTGTTCACCCTTATAAAGGGTCCAAGCCCTAACCTACCAAGAAAACAACTTTAAAATCGAAAAGGAAACAAAAATATAAAAATCTCGAAAATCCGGTAAAAAAGCACGCCCGTGCTGCAGAAACACACACCAGGTAGTGTTTATACGTCGTCCGCGGATCCCAGCCTAACACGGCCATGCCGTGAAGACGGTAGCCGTGTTCGCGAAGGATTTTCCGAACACGGCCGTGTTCCCAAAGACGGCTAGGCCGTGCTTTCCACGAACCCACGAACTCCTCATTCCACACGGCCGTGCCGTGCCCGAGAAACGGCCAGGCCGTGTTCGCGACGAAGGGTCCGAACACGGCACAGAACTTAAGCACGGCCAGTCGTGCTTTCCCGACTTTTGCCTTCTTCGATTTCTTCTCTTGATCTTTTATCCCCTGTTCGTCTGGACTAAATAACAACTCAAAACGCGCCTTAAAGGTTTATTTGGCCTCCAAAACACTAACATGACTCAAAATAAAATAAAAAAAACTAAACTACCACTAACTATGATAAATGAATACAACACCATCGAGCACTTGATTATGAGGTCTTCAAGAAGCTAGGTGGCTTGTATTCTTGGCATCCTTTAGTTGCTCAGTCTGAGGTGGACTCTGGACCGTTGACGACGCTAATCAACTGGACCACCCGGTCATCTTCCTCCTTCGGTAATGCACTCTTGGCCTCGCTCTGAATGACTTGAATCAACCCATTTAGTGCATCCTTGAACTTCCTTGCCCTCGCCCTCGTCACCGGACCAATTGGTACTGTTACTGGGTCTTTTGTCCATGGATTCTCATCATCTTGGGAGGCGATTGCCAGTTTCCGTTAACACCGTGAGCGGGGCAATTTCGTCTTAAAGACAAAGAGTCCAACTCTTGCCTCGACTTTCTGTTACTCTGCTCGATTTTCTGTGGCCATTCGGTATACACCATCAGCTTTTCCAACAACTTTTACTTGACTGACATTTTTTATTCTGCTAAAGTTCAAGTATTCTCGAAGTCTTTTGAACTTGAGTTAGTTGTTAGTCTTTTGTCTTGTTCTAACTTAGTTGTAAGTCTTTTGAATATCACGAACACAAATGAGAGTCTTCTGAAAGATGAATTACTCAGTTAGAACTCTTTTGTCTTCTTGCAAAACACTTATAAGAGTCTTCTGATCATCCACTGAGTTGTATTTTGTAACTTAGTTCTTATCTATTACACAAGGAATTACAAGTACAAAATTTACAACATTTTAGGGGTGCCAAAATTCTAATATAAATTTTCTCAGCATCATCAAAATCTATACAACAAATTGATAATGCCAAAACTTAACAATATCTGTGTACTGAAATTCAAAAGAGATGAACGAAAATTCATTTTATTGATCTCTTTCAGGCAGCACGTACACAAATTTCAAAAAGAAGTTTACAAGAAAAATACATCTAATCAGTTCCCCCTATCACTAATCTCTTCTTTGTTTTACCCTTCGAATTAACTGCTCATCACCTTCTCCAGGCACGTTAACTGATGGATTGTCTCCTCTAATCCAATATCTAAGGTATCTTCTTGGGGGTTGATCACTTATATACCTTCCTCTGCCTCTTGGTTCTATGCCTCTTCCTCTTGAAACTTCTCTGCCACTGCCTCTTCCACTATCGGCTCTTACTGGGGGTCTGCTTGCAGAATCCTTCAGCCCAAAGAGATGTCAACTGATCTAAATGACCCTGCAACAACCATGTATTACAAAAATGACACAATAAAAAGGACCGTGCTCTGTTACCTCAAAGCCTAAAGAGTAGAACCCTAATTCAGGTTAAGCTCATCTCAGTTCTCTCCTCTCCAAACAAGGTTTGCTCGTTATTGGCTATTTTCACATCAAATTCACTTTCTTATTTTATATAATTGAGACCTAATTATATTATCCGAAATTCGATTTACATTTTTTTTCAATTTTTTTCCATATCTTTTTTCCCTGTTCAATCTACTCACTGGATATGAGCAAATATCTGTTTTACTCGAGCTCGTCACTTACTTCCATAATAGGATATTTCTTGGACATAATATGGTGTTTCGTTTGTTGTAGGAACGTACACTTTGAAAACTCAATTTTGGTCCTGCAAATTTGCATTATATCACAGTGATAAGCCTAGCAACTTTAATTTCTTTTCTCAAGTAGTCCAAATATTGTAGATTGTGCTTAATTGCTTCCATTTTCTATTGGTTTTATGTTGGGGAATATTGTTGTATTAGTTGAATTAGTCCGTGTAAAATATTTTATTAAACTGTTGCGACCTTCTTAATAGTTGATGAAATTGTTTGCAATGTCCTGGTTCATATGGTTTGGAGGAATCTTTTCTAGTAGAAATGACGATTTTGTATATCAGTTGATCTTCATGTTAATGTAATTGTAGTTCTGATTATTTTCATTTTGGTTTTGAAAGGAGGTTGTAAATTGCACTATTTTGTTGGTTAGGTTAAATTGAGAAATGAGAAAAATTACAGTTCTAAAAAGGGAAATAGGTTAAAAGGCTTAGATAGGTACATAAGACAGCGTCCGGATGCAAATATTTATATGTAATTTCTTTTTACCTGAAAAACATTTTTGTTTAAGAAAAAATAGAAACGTACAATACTATTTTCTGTTTTCTTGTCAAATTTTATGTGCATCTTTTCTTGTTTTAATTGGACTTAATGTTTACTCATTAGAAATAATCTATATCTATATCTATCTATATCTATATCTATACTTCTTATAAAAGTATGGATCACTTAAAATGTTTCTTGAAACTTTTGATGTACCTATTATAACCCTAATTAGTATGTATTTAATAGTGTGAGAAGAGGGTATGATTGAACTTGTCTTTTATAATATAATTTAAATATAATTTCAAATGTCCATTCATATACCCAATTCTTTTTCAAATACTAGAAGTTTATTTTTTATGTCATAAGTTTTTGTGTAATAAGAATATTTAAATTAAATTAAATTCATATTAAAATATGTTTCAATAGCTTTCCAAACATACCTCAAAAGCATATATATAGAATTTATACGAAAAAAATTCTAAAATTTGCATTAATTCTTTGACCTTTTACATCCTAAATTAGATCCACGAATCAGATTTAGTATTTTTCTAATATACTCTGTTAATTAAATAAACAATAAATATGACAACATAAATTCTTATAATAACAATCAAATTAAAAGGTATATATATCATATAAAAATTTAAAATTTAAAATAAAATATATGGAAGATTTCTTTTTATTTGATGAAATTAGAATAAAAAAAATTAATTTTTAATGTGAAAGTAATTTTTTTATTAGAGTATTTTCTTGGCATATTTTGTATTAACTAGAAGAAAGTCTCATGTTTAAAAAAGATTTAGAGTTAATTTTGTTTTTCACGTGATATATATATATACACACACACACATAAGGAAAAATTCAGATTTTTAAATCATACATGGTTCATAAACTTATAATTGCCAAAATTTTATATTCATATGTATTTTTAGAAATAAATATTAATTTATATTCTATATAATATTAAACCTAATATTCCTTCTCTTCATAGTTATAATTTATTTTAAAGATGACCACTCTTAGTGTTTTTAAAGTTTTATGTATTTCAAACATATAAAAGTTGATTAATTGTTTTCCTTATATATTTGAACTTATTTTGATTTTCCACTTAAGTGCTAAAAAGTTAAAAAGGAAAGGTATAATTTAACTTCAGTTAATTATTATTTATATATCGCTTGAATATAAATTCGAGTGACCTTCTATGTCCCAAATTCTTTTGAAGAATTGTCAGTTTTTATTTTACCTATCCTAACTATTTGAATGCTTTGAAATTTCAAACAAGATTAATCGATTTTATATTAAATTAGACCTCAAAGCCTTTCCAAACATACATATCTCAAAAATTTATATAAGAAATTTATACATTATGATCTTTTAAAAATTAAGCAACATGCATAACCATATTAATGTAATATATTTTCTGAGTAATAAAAAATATTATTATTAGGCTTCAAGGGGAAAAATGAGTAAATTTATGGAAAAAGAGATAGTACTAAAAATTTAATTAAAAAAGATTTGATTCTAAATTAAAAGTTGATTTGGAGATAAGCAGCCTAATTATATATTATCAACATATATAGAGAACTCTGCATTAGATAAATTTAGTCGTTTAAACGTAAATATTAAGCATTATGAACCTATAGTTTTATTTTTCATATTTATTTTCCTTATTGATATAAATCTATAGTAAATCGAGAGAAGAAATAAGGTGATTTTAAAACATAAATAAATAAATACAAATAAAATAGTTAATCTTAAGTGCTCTTACACAAACTCCAAAATAATTAGTTGTAATAATAGTATAATATAATAACCAAAGTATTGGTCATTAATATTAGTAAACAAAATTCATATGAAGATAGATATGCATATAACCTTTCACGTCAAAATTTATATTTAAGTGATAATTTCTTTAATTTTTCATATTATAGTCTTTCAATTAAATAAAAATAATAATTACGATAATATAAAGTTAGCAATAATAATCAAAACGATACTATATTGATTAAATAAAACCAAAAATTCAAATATTTGTTGACCACGTCGTCTTATTTGATAGGTCAAAAACTTATTTGAAGATCAAAATACTATATGAATTTTAATTTTTATTGTTTAATATAATTTTATGAATAAAATATTGAATTTTAATGAACTTTCAAATTTAAACAATATAAGCCTTATGGATAAATATTTATATATTAGGAATAATTTTGATTTTGTAATTCTACATGGTTAATAAATTTATGAGTGCGTAATTGTTTGTAAAATGCATCTAATGCAAAGAAATCTCCTAAATCAACTAAAAAGAATTTTTAATCCATCAAAATCAAAGAAGTGGATGATTAGTGCAGTTATAAGTTCATATAGAATATTTTAATTATTTTATCCTAAAGTTTTAAATTTTATATTTTGTCTCAAAACCAAGTTTTAATTTTTTATTGAATCTAGTTCTTTTGAACTTGTTTAACCATTCATATCCATATATATTTAACTATAATAAAATATTTTAAAATATCAAGAGTTTTCAACATATTTTAATTCATATTAGTTTAAGTACAACCATATCTACTTATCTACAAGATCATCTATTATTTCAGTAAAATTATTAAGTTATATTATATTTCACTAATCTCATAGTTGAACAAAATTATTTCATAGAATAGCTTTTTTTAATTATATTTCTTTTAAGTTTTTTTAATGCACATTGTATTTAGTTCAATTATAATATCTTTTAAGATAGAGTTCATGCAATATATAACTTCAATTTTAATCTTGTAGGTTTTATGTTAAGATCAAAAATACATGAACTACATTCACAATAAATTCAAAATAATTTATTCAATAATAATTGCAACTAATTAAGATTATATTTTTTTATTAAATTACTATAATTATTTGGATCACGTGCAACACACCTTCACCTTACTAGTGATGTAAAATGTAGCATTGAATAATGAATAAGAAAAAGTAAAATATAGTACCCATACAAATGCAAATGTAAGACGCGTATCAATTTTAGAAAAGAAGCAATTTTCCATTTCTGTGAGAGAAAAGAAAACTATGAGCTTTTTCTTTTTAATAAGTTAGGAGTCATGGTTGGAGGGGAGGGTATAAATTTCAAAGAAACTGAAAGATACAGGCTTCGAACCCTGGTCAATACCCTTACAAAGGGTGAACGATACCACTTGAACTATAAGCTCATGGTAGGAAAACTATGAGCTTTAATTGTTTAACTTTTCATTTTTTGAGAGAAAATTTTGTGAGATGTGATTGTTTGTGGAAACAATGAATTTTTTTTATAAAGAAAATCTCATTTTTCTTCAAAATTAACTCACTTTTCTCTTTACCTCTCACACTTCTCAATACCTAATAGTACTATTTATTTCTATCTCTTCATCCTATTTATATAAGAATTTCGATAATTTCTTTAATTTAGCATTATTTTTATTATTTTACCTTTAATCTTGATAACAAAAGAAATAAATTGAGATTCATATTGTCTAGTTTTGGATTAGTTTTTTATTTTTTATTTAATTTTCTTGCATGACACTACTTTACACTATTATTTCCACAAAATATTTCACAAACAATTAATATCTCAAAAAGATTCTCCATCACATCAACACAATCATTATTTTTCTCTACACATCCAATTTTCACTTTTTAAATTTTTTTTATCACTATTCACTTAGAAAATAAAAATAGGCAAAATGAAAGTACAATCAATCACAAATCAGTTACTTCTTTTTGTCATTTCCATTTCAACAAGATGTGTATCAGTTTTTTAAGTACTTACATGAATTTACGTATCACGATTTAATAATAGATGTAAATATTAAGAAATATTACTTTGTTCCATAAACTTATTATATATCTTTTGGTTCATTGTGGTTTTCTTCTTAATAATAATGATGATAATAATAAAATAAAATAAAACTAATACCACAGTTTCAAAATTATCAGACTTTGGTAGTGAACTGTCTAAAACATGAATTATTTAAGTTTCATGGCCTCAAAGTACTAAAATTAGCATTCTGATATAGTTTCCCAAAATAAAATTCCTAAGTTCGTAACTGCAAATAAAAACTCTAACATTTATTTTTTTAGAAAGAAAAACTCAATATTATTTAAAATTATATGTTTGGGGGTATTTTTGACATTTCAAATTTTATCCCAATTAATCATTCAGGCCAAACAAATTATTGTAACTATATCCACAAATTTCTCTCTCTCAATCTTATATCCCAAACACAATACTGTTAGAACAAAGTCTTTTTAAGTTTTCATGATTTCATCTTAATTATTTTATTTCAATCAAATCGAGCTATTTGGACACTGTCAAAATTGGATTTCAATTTAAAAACTTATTTAAAATCTGATTTGTATCAATTTTACTTTATTTGTCGTTTTAATAGTTCTTTCTTAAGTTACGACTTCTATTGTAATATTTGTAATATACTTAGTTTATGTACTTGGGTTTACTATGTATTTTGTGGACTTTTCGATAGACGTAGATTTCATCAAGTTATATATTTCAACTATTATACTTTTGGATAATTACTCTTGTGGATCCTAAGTTGGTAAAAATCCAGAGTCGTACTCTGATAATTTGGATTTTTGTGATTATTTTGGTTTATCGAATTTGGGGCATTGCATATGGTATCAGAGCTTTGGTGCAAAAAGAAACTACACCTTATCTAAACCAGGATAGGATCCTCTCGCCAGAATTGGAATACAATTACTCGATAACCTTAAGTTGGAATTAAGTATTGATTTAAGGAATCTATGTTATGATAGATTGCTAGAGATATTGACGGGATGGATGTGTTGTCTTAGTTTATCGATTTATTATTGATGTAGTGTCATTTGGATTCTGTTGTGTTCTGATTATTGTACTTGTTTAGATGAGTCAATTAGATACACTCATTAGTCATCGCTTATATATTAATCTTATCTTCTCAATATAGATGGTTGAGAGATGGGGTAGCGGCACCACGCGTCAATCATCGCTTTGAATCGCACCCACATCGAGAGAGGACCCCAACTATAGAAACACCACCGCCGTCCCCACATCTCGCTAGGTGATAACTTGAATACACAAGTCATGCAACAATTGTTATTATTCCTGCAAAAACAAACTACACATCAACAGAATCATCATAACCCTAGCCAACGCTTGACAACCACAATAGGGTACTTGAGAGGTTTTTGCGATTCGATCCGCTAGTCTTTTCCGGGAGAGCCCGATGACATCAAGGCGATCGGCGGTTAGAAAAGACGAGAGCATCTTCTCCGCCTATACTATACACAAGAACAACATGTCACTTTAGTAGTTTTTCGTTTAGAAGTTGGCGGCCGCAGACGAGACGATCGGTGGCGAATCGTTGAGAGCGAGTGGAATAAATAAGGTCTTGAAAGAACGTGGGTGAATTTTATGCAAGAGTTCAAATCAATACATTCCCTAGTAGCTAGAGAGTCACGTAAAGATGAGTTCCATTGTTTAAGATAAGGGTGTATGGCAGTAGCTTAGTATGAATATGAGTTTCACCGAGTGTCTAAGTACACACTTGGGGCAATAAGTACTAAAAACGAGAGACTCTACAAGTTCACTCGGGGATTGAGACATGAATTACAGAAGGAACTATTGTCATTTTAATTGAACTATGAAGCGGCGATTAGCCAGAGCAAAGAACCCAAATTGAGAGCAGGTTGAGTCGACTAGGACCGCAGCTGAGGGGAACTACCGACAATTCTAAGAAACCAATTGTTGGACAAACTTTTGGAGAACAACACAAATTTCACAAAAGAAGGGTTGAAAACAATGGTGAAAAGGAAAATCATTTGAAGACACAAAGAAAACAATGTCCGCACTGCAATATGAAGTCTCATGAGTCTTCTCAATGTTGGTTGAAATTGGGGAAAGCCTTAAGTGCGGCAGTGATCAACACAAAATAAGGTATTGCCCTATGATGGCGCATATGGGTGACAATCGGAGACCTAAGATGCTATTCCGAGTATTTGCACTGGTAGGATAGAGGACACCAGAAGACATAAATGTAGCGGAAAACACTGGTAGGATAGAGGACACCATAAGACATAAATATAGCGGAAGGTATACTCTTATCCCCAAAAACTATGCTAGAATCTTGTTTGTTTATGGATCATTATATTCGATTCTGGGGGTTGATCCTATCAATTTTTTGGCCTGAATCGAACTTTTAAATTGAGCACTTTTTTAAATAAAAAATTAAAGACAACATAAAATAATTAAAGAAAATAATAATGTGCAATATATAAAATAGTTCTTTATAGTTAAAATAATATGGCATCTCCCTTAGAAAAAAATGACATCCATGTTAAAAAATCCAAATAATTATTTATATATAATTCGCTTTACAGTTTTTGTGGCAAAAAAAATAATCAAGTAAGTATAATCAAGTTGTGCAATATAAAAGTTTTTTATTTTTTTTTGTTTTTAATTTAGGAAATTTTAATTTAGAACCTTAAGAAAAATTAAAGGGAAAATTACACAGATTACGCTGTTTTTTGTACCATTACCACACAATACGCTCCTATTACTCTTGTGCCGATTTTTTTACTTTTGTACTTAATTTTTTTTACGCTCCTTGCTATTTTTTGATTTTTTTATTTTTTATTTTTTTCATTTTTTGTTTTGTTCCTGCATTGTTTTATATGTTATATAAGTTGTTTCGAGGTTGTTTAAATTTGTTTCTTTATTGTTTCTATGTTGTTTCTTTGTTGTTTCGATGTTTCAAAATAACTTTAACCTATTTTTTGTGTTGTTTTTTATTCATATATTATTTTGTACATTGTTTCTATTGTTTCGGTGTTGTTTTATAATATTTTTAATGTTGTTCTAATAATTGTTTTTGTTGTTTTCATGTAGTATTCAATGTGTAAATACAATTTTTACCTATTTTTAAGCTCTTTTTATTCATGTTGTGTTTTAAATATTTTTTATGTTGTTTCTGGGTTGTTTCCATACCCTTTTTAATGTTGTTCTGATATATTTTTGTTGTTTCAATGAAGTTTTCGATGTTTAAATACAATTTTTTACCTATTTTTATTAAAATAAACATGTTTGAAACAATGTTGAAAAACAGAAACATGTTTGAAACATGTTTGAAACAATGTTGAAACAAAGCGTAAAATTTTCCGGGAATTTTTGCTGGAGCGTATTGTTGTGTAAAAAAAGAGCGGGGAGCGTAAATTTAGGTAAAATTGCATTGGGAAGCGTAAAAGACTAATATTATGTCACTGCCTAATACTTTTAAAGGGGACAATAATACATTTTAGGTGGATTACTAATACTTTTTAGAGAAAATAATCAATACTTTTCATAAGGCTACTAAAAATATTGTTCAATGGGATTACTAATACTTTTCAGATGTATTACTATATTTTCAAATGTACTACTAATACTTTTCAGGGGAAAAACTAATACTTTTAATGGCCCATTATATTACAAAAATGCGATCGATCCGGAGATCCTATGACACTATCCTAGAATATTACAAAAATGCCACTGGTGCATGAAATTACAAAAAACAAAATTAGGTCGGGTTGGTTTCGTCTAATGGAAAAAACCCATTAGACAGTCTGACCAAAGTCTTAATCAGAATTCTAAACCATACACTTGTCAAACCGGTATGCAATCTGATTCAAAGGATCTTGCGTTAAGTTCCAAAAATATTTATTATCCTAGTGACGAAGAAGATGAGAAAACGGTCGCTCTTGTGAATTTAAATATCACAATTTAATAATTAGATGTAAATATTAATAGATATTACTTTGTTCCATAAACATAATATATATATTTTGGTTCACTGTGGTTTTCTTCGTAATAATAATATGATGATAATAATAAATAAAATGAAACTAATACCACAATTCAAAATTATCAGACTTTGGTAGTGAACTGTCTAAAACATGAATTATTTATGTTTTATGACCTCAAAGTGCTAAAATTAGCATTCTCATATAATTTCCCAAAATAAAATCCCTAAGTTAGTAGACTGCAAATAAAAGCTCAACGTTTCTTTTTTTAGAAAAAAAAAAAGTCAATATTATTTAAAATTATGTGTTTGGGGGTTGTTTTTGACATTTCAAGTTTTATCCCAATTAATCATTCACGCCAAACAAATTATTGTAATTATATCCACAAATTTCTCTCTCTCAATCTTATATCCCAAACACAATACTATATCACATTATATAATCAATTAACAGTACAATTATATTCAATCCCATCCAAAAAAACCAAATGAGCCTTTTATGGATTATATAATTTGATTTAATATTGTGTTTGGGATTGGGATTGAAAAATTTTACTTTTGAAACATATTGTACATTTCTTTATTTGGAATATGGATGGTGTAGGATAAATTCGTCAATTGTCTACACTACCCCTTACCAATTAAACCCTAAAATCAGGCAAGGCAATTGAAGGGCAAAATAGTGAAAGCATCAATAAGCAAAATAATGGATAATTTAATCTTTTGGGCTGGATTGTTTCCTGGGCTGTGAGTAAAATCCCGAGCCGCTATCCGTGGTTCGATTCTCGAGCAGCTATCACAGACCACAGAAGATAGAGGGTGATAAAAAGGCTTATCCAAAGTTAAGCATAAACATTTTTCAGCAGCAGCCGGCAAGGTCCCTGAGAATCCTCTGGAAAATATGGCCACGGATATGATAAAGACCAGATTTAGCAACAACATTTCAAAAAAAGCCTAAAATTGAATATATAAAAGAACATATAGTTGTTTGCTATTGCAAAAGGGTTAATTCGATTTCAAGTTTTACTTGAAAACTCCTAGAACATAGAACTAGAAAACCGCACACAAAAACAAGAACTTATCATAAACCTGTAGAGAGTTCACTACAATTTATCGGTCTCAATGATTTTGCACCGAGTACATAAAAATAATGCTAATTTTACCAGGCAATGTGGGCATATATAGTCTCACATGATGGGGAATGTGAAAAGGGTTAAGATTTTAAGTCTTGATAATTCTACCATTAAAGAATCATTTATCAATGTCACAACTAATTTCAATTATTCGCCTCGAAAGTTAGGGCAGCACACAAGAGACTAGCAATTGGAAAAAGGCAAATGAAAACATATGACTATATAGAGCCTTCCTTGCACAAGGCTCAGCTTTTAATGCACAATCCTGCATATACATGATTAGCTAAATGAAATTCAGGGGCCGGCTAAGTAAAATGAACAAACATTTATGTTACAAATTAATCAGAAAAGAATTTGCAAAAAAGCAATGGAAGGTGCCTAAATCCCTCGATAGTCTCCAGTGAAAAAGTAAACTCACTCTGGAATGAGATTATGTCCAGGGTTCAAGTGAAGCATAAAATATAGTCATCGAAATGTTTTAACAGGTAAAATCTTCATCTCTCAAATAGCATATAACATGAAGGGGCACAAAACATTCATCAGAGAAAATACCAATCCTTCCCCCATTCTTTATAACTGGAACCAAGTCTATAGACACTATTGAGGAGTTCCTAGGGAAGCAAATAAGAGGATTTAAGGTGACTAATGCCATCTCGATAAGTAAAATCATGATCATAACAGGGAGACCAGAGGTGAACTATGACAATAGCTCGTTTAGAAGTACAACATACAATAATCTCTCTTCATCGCATTTCATTAAAACAAGGGTCAATTACAAAAGATGCCCTTGAAGTTTAAGTTAATGATAGAAATCTCAGCTATCTTTCAAACTTACAAGTACCTCCTTGATACTTGTTTCTCTTTTACAAGTTACACCCTCAAGAGGGAGGTATTTCTCAAGAAAATACAAATATTGGGTGTTTGTAATACCTTAAGGAGGTATTTGTAATTTTGAAAGATAATTGTTTTTATTTTTTGTAATTAGGCTAAACAGCAGGGGTAGTTTTTGTAATTTACCCAAAAAAAAGGAGACAAAGCTTACTCATGGAAGCTTTAGCTGCACAAGGCCATTGCACAAACAGAATCAAACAGATTTTATATAAACAACCATATATATTCATGGAAGTGCTCTGCAAATAATTTCGAAAGCTCTTATCTATATATTCACCAAATCCTAATATATAATCATCACTTCATTAAGAAATCAAAATACCACAAGAAAACTAAACTTCTAAGCAATATGAAAGCTTAGCCTTGCCTCTTTCATACTTTATTCAAATGCGTTTGTTGTGAAGAATCCTACTCCATGAGTTGCTTTCCATTATCAAGCAATGCCAAGCTCGGCAAGTAACCACCTGTGTAGAAAGATGACGGCAAACCACAAACTTTAAGATCCTTAGTTTCATCCTTTTCAACATCAATCAAAACCAATTTCTTTTGAGCACTTACTGCGGCTAAAATCTCACCACCATTTACAATCTTTAGGGGAATGAAGTCCTGCTCAAGCACAATGGTATAAATTCTCGCCCAAGATTCGACCTTGCCATAATCTTTCATCAACCACAAATCCCATATCTCCCCCACATTTATAAAAAGAGACACCGATTTCTCATCAACCGAAGGACACAACCGCATTTCATTAACATTTGACCCAAATTCAAGATTTTGGGGTAACTCCATTAACTTAAAAACCTCCTCAACGACATCAAATCCCATGATGCAATTAGGCTGACCATTAAATTTCGGCCGCTTATACGCCAACCAATGCACAACCCCATTCACAAACACACTGCTATACCAATTCTTGGGCATGTAACAAGGAACAACCTGCCCAATACTCCTCCAAGACCCGATTTTTACATCGTAAACGAAAGCTTTGGGCAGAAAATCATGCTCATTATGAAAATCATATAAAAAATTTACAACCCTAAAATCACCAGTCCTTTGATCAAACCCAAACCCAATAACCATATGTGAGTAATTGGTCCCAACACAACTTAATTCTTGCAGACAAGGAAGAATCTTGAATTTCCGAATAATGGGGTTCCATAAAATCACAGTGCCAAGAAAATTAAAGTAATTGGTATCAAACAAACACACCAGTCCTCTGATTGAACCCACAAGCCTTATGTAACCATAAACACTCTTAAATGGGATTTCGAAGATTTTACAAAGGGAAAAAGTTTCGTCGGCGTGAAATGAGAAGTAATATTTTCTGTAGTCGGTGGATTCATAGTATATGAGGTGGTGGCGGTGGGGGGCGGTGGGGGCAGCGGAGATGTGGAGATTGAGGAAGTGGGGGTGGGTGATTAACAAATAAAAGAATTTAGAAACACACCTGAGTTGAAGGAGGGTTTTTGGGGGGAGCTTTGTGAGGATATGGAAGATGACATCTTGTGGGAGTTTGGTGAAAACCTCGTTGTCTGCCATTGTTGATTCTCCTTGGAGTGGACGATGAGGTGTGTGAATATATATACTAGTACTACAAGAAAAGTGAATAACTACTAGTAATAATTTATGGCGAGGAAAGGAACAAAAAGTTGGAGAGTTTTTTATATATTTGTGGAGCTGCCCCTCTAATTTCTCTATTTCCCGATAGAGTGAACTTATTTTGAAGAAATTTCAATCCAGGCCCAGTTTCACCAAACTAAGCCACATAAATATATAAATCATTTTTTGAAAAATGAGTTGATTTTTACTTGTCACGAATATATTCAAAAAGTAGTTTATTATAATAAGTTTATGGCTAAGTAAGTTCAAACAAAACATATAGACAAGATTTAAATGAATCATGAAGGATTGAACAAAGTATTGTTCATGTTTGATTGAATATTTTATAGTGTTAAAAGTTGAGTTTAACTAACTTTATACAAATCGAACATGAATCGATCTTAGTAGTTTGGTGTTTTTATATGATTTTATAATTTTTATGGGTTTTTATATGATTTAATAATTTTTTACATAAATCAAGCGGATTTAAATTTAGTTCGTTTGGTTTATGGATCAAATTCATATAAACTTTAAAAATATATGATATTACCATATCGGGTTAGAAACTACCATTGTAAATTAATAACAATAATAGAAACGTATTTTTTTTTGTAGTGTAGGATACAGATATGATACAATTGTTTTGTGAGGCAAACAAATTAATTACATTATAAAAATAGTTTTCATGTAGTGTATGATACAGATAAGATACAATTGTTTTGTGAGGCGAACATATTAGTTACAGTAATAAAAATAGTTTCATATAGTGCAGGATACAGATAAGATACAATTGTTTTGTGAGGCGAACATATTAATTACAGTAATAAAAATAGTTTTTTGTACTGTAAACAGATAAGATACAATTGTTTTTTGAGGTGAACAAATCAATTATACGATACTAACCTTCTGGATGAGACCTTATATTCTAATATTGTATTTCATGTCTTCTATTCCACCTTGTCAATTTCGTTTTTAAGAATATGTGTATAGTATTTATACCTACCTAGTTACCTTATAAAAACCCAAAATTTATCTTGAAAATTGATATGGTAATTTTTATACATTAATAGAAATAGTTTTTGGTAGTATAGGATACAGATAAGACACAATTGTTTTGTGAGGCGAATAACTAAATTTCTGGATGAGATCTTATATTCCAGACAAAAACTCCTGCCAGACAATCTAACGGGCCAAAATTCGTTAGACGGATCCCAAAATCGGCCTGGTGGCATTGTTTGTAATATTAGTAATGGCGTTTTTGTTTTTGTAATATCCAGGGACCAATATTAGCAGCCTTCTGAAAAATATTAGTAGATAGTTCACTTGAAAGTATTATTGGACAGTGATATAGTGTTACGAGAGCGCTGAAAAGTATTGAGTTTTCATTTGAAAAGTATTAGCAATCCATCTAAAAATTATTAGAACGTAGTTCACTTGAAAATATTTAATAGTCCCCTAAAAAGTAATAGTTTTTTCTATCAAAAGTATTAGTCGTTCCCGTGAAACGTATTAGTAGTTCAGCTGAGAAATATTATTTTTCCCCAAAACCTTTTTGGTAATAGTTTTTCTAATAAAAAGCATAGTAATCCCACTAAAAAATATTAGTAGGTCCCCGAAAAAGTATTAGACATTTTGGTGGGTTGCTGGGGCTGGGCTGGCCTGGGTCGCTTGGTTCGCGGGTCGAATAGATCCACTGGGCTGGATTTGTCTAACCGTTAGACCGTCTAATAGGAGACTACCTCTATATTCCGATGTTATATTTCACATTCTATTCCAATGTATCGATCATTGTCATGTGTCTTTTTTAAAAGAATAAGTATTTAGTAATTACCTTATAAAAGACTAAAAATTTATGTTTGAAAATTAATATGGTAATTTTATACCCTAATAAAAAAATATTTTTTTGTAGTTTAGGATACAATTATGATGCAATTGTTTTGTGATGCGACCATATTAATTACATGATACTAAAATTTTGGATGAAATTTTCTATTCCAATATTGGATTTCATATCTTTTATTCCACTTTATCAATGTCGTTTTAACAGAATAAGAAACAATTATTCTGTGAGGCAAACAAATGAATTATACGATACTAAATTCATGGATGAGATGTTCTATTCTAATAAGACAAAAACTTTTGTCAGATGGTCTAACAGGCCAAAATCTATTAGACGGGTCCCAAAAATTGACCCAGTGATGTTTTTATATTCCGTAAGACGGATCCTAAAGACCAACCCGCGCCCCACCCGCGTCCAACTATTATTTAAAAAAAATCACTTCAGCGCTCCAACGGGAATCGAACCCGCGCGCTTGATAAATACAAAGTGGTATTCTACCACTACACCACTAGTGTTTGTTGTGCAATTTCAGTATAACAATGTATGTAAACTCATTCATAAATACGCCTAGTAATTAAAAAAAAAAACGCCTCTAAATGCAAAGGCTAAGAATTGAACCCAAGTCTATTAAAAAACATGATACATTATCTCAATAAATGAATACTTATAAAAGTGTTACTTTAACTACATCATATTTATTTTTTATTTTTTCTCTTTTTTTGTTCCTAGTTTGTAACTGTATTAAGAAATCTGATACTTTATCTCAACAAATGAATACTTTTACTTATAAAAGTGTTACTTTAACTATATCATATTTATTTTTTTTATTTTTCCTTCTTTCATTCATTTCTAATTTATAACTCATCTCAAAAAATAGATACTTTAACGTATAAAATTGTTACTTTAACTCTGTTGTATATATATTTATTATAATATATTCATAATTTGTGACTATATTAAAAAATATGTTACTTTATCTCAAAAAACAAATACTTTTACTTATAAAAGTATTACTTTAACTCTATCATATTTATTATTCATCTTTCTTTGTATTTATTATTAAAAAAAATATAATACTTTATTTAAAAAATAGATATTTTTACTCTTAAAACATGATATTTTGTCTCAAAAAATATATATTTACTCAGACCATCTCCAACCCATTACACCAAATTTGGTGTAAAAACTACACCAAATTTGGTGTTTTGGTGTAATTTTGTCAAAACCATCTCCAACCCATTACACCAAATCTTACACCAAATGAATATTTTATTCTTTTTTTTCATTTTATAGTAACAAAATTTATTTATTTATACAATTATTTTATTTACTTATAGTTTTTTATATAGTAATGTAATTAACTATAAACTTTCATTTAATTAATACTATATTAATTAGTTATATTACTAAAATAAATATTAAATTTAATATTAGTATTTATTTTAATTTACATTATAATTATTTGTTATTTATTAATTTATAGAAAATATTAATTAATTATTAAAATCATGTTATATAAATTAATTATATATAAAATGAGGATACAATTGGAATTTAATTTTGAGGTAAAAGGGAATTGGAGGGCAAATGTGGGATATTTGCATTACACCAAATTTGGTGTAAATGAATAGTGTTACACCAAATTTGGTGTAATACTATTCACTACACCAAATTTGGTGTGAGGTTTAGAGTTAGGTTGGAGAGGGATTATTGCATATTTGGTGTAATAAGGTTGGATTTGAAGTTGGGTTGGACATGCCCTCATAAAGGTGTTACTTTAACTCTGATATATTTATTTTTCCTTCAATGTAATGTAATCATAATATGTGGCTATATTAAAAAATATGATACTTTATATAAAATAACCGATACTTTTTGTCATAAAATGTTACTTTAACTGAGGAAGAAAAACAGAAAAAAAAAAAAAAGGCAGCAGGTGCTTTGACCCGCGGACCTGGTCAACAAGATCCGCGGGTCAAATAGGATTCGTCTTACTGATTGAGACCCATAAGACGGTCCTACATGAGTTTTTGCCTTTTATTTTATTAGCAGGACTAGTATTAGCAGTCTCACTGAAAAGTATTAGCAGTCAAAATAATAGTTTTTATAATATTGGATAGTGATATAATATCACGAGACCACTGAAAAGCATTAGATTTTCATCTAAAAATCATTAGTAACCACTAGTTTATAGCTCAAGTGGTATCATTAATCCTTTATAAGGGTGTTAACCAGGCTTCGAACCCTGTATCTTTCAGTTTATTTGGAATTTCTCTCTCCCCTCTAACCAGTACTCCTAACTTATTAAAAAAATCTAAAAATTATTAGTAGTCCATTGGAAAAGTATTATTACGTAGTTCACTTGAAAATATTTAATAACCCCCTAAAAAGTATTAGTTTTTTTTTTGTCAAATGTGTTAGTAGTCACATGAAATGTATTAGTAGTTTCCCTGAAAAAATTACTTTCTCTAATAAAAAATATTAGTAGTACCATTGAAAAATATTTCGTTGGGTCATTGGGCCTTTGGGTCAGCGGATTGAGTAGATCCATTAGGCTGGATCCATCTAACCGTTAGACCGTCTAACAGGAGATTATATTTTCCAATATTCTATTTTACTGTATAGATCGTTGCATGTGTCTTTTTTAACAGAATAGACGTTTAGCACATACCTTATAAAAGACCCATAATTTATATTTTAAAATTAATATGGTAAATTTCATGCCCTAATAGAAATAGTGTTTGTAGTGTAGGATACATATAGGATACAATTGCTATGTGAGGCGAACTACGATACTAAATTTCTTGTTGTGATCTTCTATTCAAATATTGCATTTTATCTTCTATTACACCTTGTCAATGTCTTTTTTAATAGAATGGGCGTTTACAAGGGCGTCCCCTTGTAGTGTGATAGGGGGCTTTACCCCTTCCCCCAAATTTTTAAAAACCTCAATTAATCTCTATATATTTTATTTTTAAATATTAATTTTAGTACTTATGAATTTATTTTTTAGTAATTTAGTCCCCCAAAGTTAATTAGCCCCCCAACATAAAGTGTCTGGCTCCGCCCCTAGGCGTTTAGTACTTTATAAAAGACCCAAAATTTATGCTTACAAATTTAGAATAGAAAATCTCGTTCGTAAAATACCATGAGCAATTTCATAAATTATTTTATTTATAGATGTGCTTTCCTTTATATACAAATTAATGTAAGTGATTTTATTTTTAAAAAACTGAATGAATTAATAGAGAATCAATTTGTATATATATACATAAACCAAACTTCTGTTAAAGTTTCTACTAGACATCAATTTAACTAAAAAAACTAATTCTTAAAAATGAATATTTATATCTCTAGAATTTCTTAATGTAAAAATGACTATTAGAGTAAAAGTTAAACTTTTGGGGTTTCTGAAATGTAAAGCTTATAAAATGAACTTTTCGGACTGAAAAGTAATATAATGAGTTTCTTAGATATACTTTTAATTATTTTTACAGTATTTTTTCCATTATCTTTTGAAAGCAAACTCGACCTTATCAGTTAATTGAATTTTCTCCCACCTCAGTCAAAAGACTCAACTATCAAACAACTAAATCAATCTCATATAATTTCAAAACTCGATAAAAATTCAACCAAATTTGGAAAACATAAATCGTTTTTTTTTCACATTACTATGATAATATCCCAAAACATAACTGATCTCAGTTTTGTTAGTTCAAAACAATATATATGTCTAACTAACTGACTTAACTACCTTTGTTTTTCTGTCTTTCAAGTACTACTTAGATTGTAAAATTTAATCTCAAAACAACTCCTAATTAATCATCTCTGATCACTCAAAGCGTTGTCGTATCATGGCAATCATCTGAGCAGCAGCAGATTCCCTTGCTTCACAGGGACTACACTCCAAACAACCCTTTGAAGAGAGATTGAAATCCTTACTTCCAACGGCCACATTCGACAAGAATTTACCTATGGATAGATCGACATATTAACGATAATAGCAAAAAACGCAGAACGATATTTCATATGGTGCTACAGTTCAGCAAGTACATGCCACATGTATATAAAATGATGTCATCACTGTACACCACATGTAACTAGAGTTGGCAATGGGTCGGGTAGGGCCCATCGGGCCAATTCATTAAATTGGGTTGGGTGTGTCGGGCCGAAATTTCATCTTCCCCCAAATCAACAATACTATTTATCAGGTCTTTTAGGCTTTGGGCCGGGCCAAAGAAGGTATGGTCCTGTTCAGCCCCTAAAAATGAAGTCCAGCCCAACTCCTCTGTATGCGAGCTGGCCGGCTAATTTTGCCTACTCTAGATGTAACATCATAGGGAATAGGAGGCTTGCAAATTTTGAATTAATCATACACTAAAACAAAGCATAAATGCCGAGTCATTAAAAGACTATTAGCACATTTTTCAGACAAATGAAGATTTTCTTACCATCTGAAGGCTCCACGAAATATCTGGGCAGCCTCCAATTATTCTTGAGACATATATACTCCAAGTCCTGAAAAGTGAACATCTTATAATTAATAACAATAATTACAAAGACTCCAATTGTTGTTGGTTTTTTGGCAGAAGAAGAAAAATAAAACAAAGCTCTCAAGAATGAAACTCACTTGACATGAAGATCTCCCAGGGAGAAATATGTTAGATACCCTCTCAGATTGAGGATTGCAATGATGATCTTCACCAGGCTGATGACCTTTATCCTGAATTTGTGTTTCATTCTTCATCAGCAAATCATTATTCCCGCTTACGATAGATTTGATGCATTGACGAGCTAAAACAACTTCACCACCTAAATAATCAACATTTATTTATTTACATTCAAATTGTTATTTCATTTATTATAATAGTGGACCTTATTTAAAAAATAAATTCATAACCTTCAACATAATTTTACAATATGCTTTCTATATGATAATTCTTTCTTTTAAGATAAAGATAGTCTATTCTCTATTGGCTCGAAAATATGTATATCTTACATATTTTCATCCTGGATGCTGTTTTAATTTGAAAAAAATAAAGAACCTATTTCAAACATTTTACTATGCAACTTCAATATTTTTAGACCACGTAGCAAAAGTGACACGGATGAAAATTCGAGGAAAGATGACATACCATCCCTTATTCGTTGAATATAATCTTCATACAATGCAAGCTCGTCTTCCATACTGCAGATTTGAGAACACTGCCAAGACAAACTAAAATTATGACACGTACACATGTTTTTAAAACTTTACACACATCGAAAGTGCTTGAGTTTTGATATAGTCCACTTATTAAATAGTTATCAAATATATTTACATGAAAAAAATATGAAAATACAGAAGTACAGTCAATTTCCAACTTAAAAAATTGAAACATGTTACCAGTTCTTGTCTTTTTCTAGAAAGAAGTGACACTGCATTCTGCAAGTCCTCTGAATTCAGTAAATTTTTCTCTTCGATATTATGCAACGCCTCAAGCTGAACTCGTGGATCCTCTGTTACAGCAATCCCACTTTGATTGCAAAAGATAGTCATGTCACCGTTGTCTGCTGTTACCTTCTCGTCTATGCATAGAGTATCATTTGACTTCAAAAGGTCTGGCATCTCGACCTAGTGAATGCAATTTAACACAACAATTAGTCGTATAACCAAACAACACATGCGCGCACATACACAGAAAGAGAGTAGTTTTGTTTATGGCATAATGAAGTCAATCATTCCAACCACAGGGCAATATTTATATGTCTTCCCGTCAACGTAAGCTATAAATATAATAGATATTGGACATAAAGTAGAATGCAATTTCGAACATCGAGCAACAAAAACTAGAGATTATTGTTTCTTTTGGAAAATGATATAATCTTTGCATAAAAACTTTTTGTGGATCTCTCAATCGAGTTTTTAAATGACTTCAATATGATGGGACATTCAAATGCTTATATAGTACACAAAACCACATGAAAAAAGAGTGCACTCCAAATACCACCAAGTTTTTAAATGTATGAGACCTACATGGAAAATTAATAGCCACTCGTTAAATTGAATTGTTGACAAATTAAACAGAATGAAACAGAGGATAATAATAAGAGATCTGTAATTTCAGAACATGAATAACTGAATGAGAAACTCATAATCATTCTGAAACATGTCTGCTAATTTTATGGCATTACTGGAATCACATAAACAACAATGACCTTCATCGGAATTATTGAGCTTTATGTGAAAATCACAGCACAAAAGAAAAGCTTCTGGAAAAAAGAAAAAGACAAATCAAGTGAGACTGAAAAGCTACCAGATAAAATTAGATTTGTTTCCACAGACTCAAAAATAACAAAATAAGGAAATTTCCGCAGAATAAAAATATTTCCCACCTTTAAGTTGATGCCATCTTTTGGACCATGTGAATCATGCTGTGCAGGGGAATTATTCTTTCTCATATACACACTGATTCTTGAATTCAGCTTCTTTCTTGTATCCCCATTCTTAGGGCAAGTCTTAGTAAGGTCAATCATGCTTTGAAGCCCCTTCGAAGTACCAGATAATGAACCTTTGAGATATTCATAATCGTCATTATCAAAAATTTCAGAACAGATAATGCTTTCCCCCTTCACATCATCTGCCACGCCACGTCTTATATTGAATTTCTCTGAAACATTTTCATTTCTCGTTCTGCTTCCCTTGTTTTTAGCAGAATCTACAGCAGTGTCGCCTCGTTTGTTGAGTTTCTCAGTGGCATTAAAATCTTTTGCTATCTTCTGACCAGTCTCACGTTTGTCATTGCCGTCATCCAAATTTTCAAGGCTGATTCTGCTTGCATCTTTTTTAGCAGAAACGAGGGCATCGCGTCTTTTAACAGATTCGTCTGTAACATTCTCATCCTCTGAGGTATTATGAAAGATATTAACAGAACTTGCTGCTTTACTGCCAAATGAATGTTTGCACTTCTTTTTGTTGAATTCACTATGCTCATTAGCTATTTTGTCAGATGTGCCAACATTCATCACAGAGCTGTCGATATGAATGTGATCCAAGTCTTTTCCTCGAGTTAATTCTTTTTCGCCACTGTTCGTGATGCTTCGAGCATTGTAGCCGTTTAAACTCGGCAAGCACAAATCTTTCCTGCAAAAAAATCGGTAATTCATCTTCCAAATGCACCATGAATACTTATCCTCCAATATCAGATCCAAGTTAGGCAGCACAAGCATAAAATTGTACTGAGTAAAAGCACATAAGTGCAAAATGATATATAAACAAATAGGCAACTATATTATGTCCATGTTCAAGCAATTCAAACAAATGTTACCATTAATAAAAGGGATAATTACAAAACCCCCCTCCCCCCTGAGGTTCTGGCTAATTACAAAAGAACCAAGAGGTTTTTGAAAATTGCCAAAAAATCTCTTGAGGTTTGATTCCACCTTATATTTCCCCCCTTCATAAGCAAAAATCATTTCCAAAACCCACTTGATATTTATAGAAATTTTACAGTTGCCCTCTTAAATTTAAGACAGAATCAAAACATGAGGAGGCTTTTCGTAATTTTGAAGCATCTCCGGGTTTTTTTGCAAGTAGCCCAAACCTCAGGGGCTCTTTTGTAATTATCCCTTACTAAAACCTATAGTGAACTTCTCAGCCTATGCTTCGTTAGTGGAAAACGACAACATTCATCAGTCAATGCACCAAGTTAAACCAATCAAGATATAAAACAATAAAAATACGGAATCCCAATTTATTATAATCCATACAAATGAGGCATGCATTGAAGTTATACATGAATTTATTAGTGTCTCCTCATGCATAACAGCAAAAGAAATACAAAAGATGGAAAACTTCCACATTGCTCTCTCCAACTTTCTCCAGCTTGTTATACAATCACATTTTCAGTTTGCGGCCTACACTATAGTCTCTTTGGTTTCAGACTATGTTACGTGCATAACTATATGAACACAATCACCAACCAACAAAGAGTATCACAACATTAATATATACAAAGGAGGTTTATGTATATATATTTATGCATTATTCAAGTACAACTATTACGAATATGCAGATAAACAACTTGTGGATAGATTAAAGAGTATCCACATCATCCATTACAACATTGACGGAGATCTGACAATGGCAATTATAAACACCACAAAACAAGATTACATCACATATAGGGCAAAGAAAACAGACACCAATTAAAGAAGGAAAAAGGAGGTTCATAGACATATACCTTGAAAGCCAGCATGAGATGAACCCCACATAAGGAAGCATCTGATGATACTCAACAAGATCTGTAGTCATCCAGCTATCACAATATTTTTCTGCCAAAGGGCCCTGCAATCTGCCAAAAGTTGCAGCAGTATTTGTTGTCAGGAGCCAAGTAACACCAAGACCCCATCTAATGGAATGTAAATTCATATTGGATTTAAAAGAGTCACATAAGCTTTCTCGTTGAGCAATTTCTTCCTAGTCATATTTATGAAACCACTTCATTCAGTAACACTCACTGAGCAAGGCAGAAGATTTTTCTATTACTTGTAGCATTGCAATTATTCACATAAACAAGAAAATTACTGATTCTCAGCTAAATGTTTGGCGTGTAACATTTTGTCTAAATGATTGTTATCAAGTGAAATAGTAGATAATGGGACTAACCTCTCAACAAGAAATGTAAGAGGAACTATCTGGTTCGTGCTGAACGGCTTACGGTATTGCATCATATAAAATTGAACAGCTGACTTTTCTTTACTTAACGAATATGTAACATGAGTCTCCAAAATCACAATGTCAGAACTGTCGATGCCTGCTCCATGCAACAAAACAATCAACAACTATTAAGTTCACCCGCTGTATCACGGAGTCATCAATAATACGTAAGAATCTTGAAGGACGTAGAAAATAAAACAGGAAGAAAGCTTAAACAATAATCAATAATGATGGATGGCAAACCTGTGATGTCCTTCACGACATCAAACCCTAGCTGCAGAAACTTACTATCATCAGTTCTCTTCTGATTGCTGATTTTCCTCTTCTTACCCATCTTTTCTTGTACTAAAATTTCTCGATTGATGTTAGACTCATTAAGGTCTTTCTCAAAAGGGGACCAAACGCCTTCAGTGACAGCACCAAACTGGAGCAAACAGTTTTCTCTCTTCGAGTCAATTAGCAAGACTGCAATCTTGGATATTGGGCATCCTTCTGTAGTTGGAACATCTTTTGATGCATCTAAGGCCATAGTGATATCACATGCATCCTTTACGGCTTTCTCAGTCACTGAAAGTCGATCTTCAGCGACATTCAACTCCACCGATTCTCTTTCATTCATCAAATTCATGAACGAGGTCAAAGATGGCCTCAGTGACAGAGCCAACTTACAGAATGAAACAAAATCCAAAAACTCTAGCTCCGGTTTCTGCTTCCTGTGGTAGTAATTGTAAAGCAGAACAACTGCACGCATCTAATGTAGTGTAAAGGGAAAGCAATCAGAACAGTTGAAATGAAGGTAAATGTCTATTTTAGCTTGAATTAAAATGATAAATGCTCCACAGGTCAACTGGTTATACAAAATGCATGAAAAATCCAATGGTTTCGAAATAGCCATATAAGACACTGATTATAAAAGAAAGCTTAATCCCCTTTCTGAGAAGTGCCATAGGGATCATAAATACACCTGTCACCTTAAAAACCATGTAATTGTTTCTAGGATTACTTTGTCACCATAAGTTTATTACTGCTTCGTTATGGAGCCAAGAAACACCATAAATAAAATTTCAGATTCCGTCTTAGTTCACATTAAAAACATGCATTCGCTGAACATTATGGAACAAAATACTACTAAAAATCCTATAAAAAGCACAAGAAATAAAAGAACTAGACTCCGCCCTTAACAATTTTCTCTCTATTTTCCAAGATTTCAACATACACCCTTTGAACGAAGAATTACTAGGGGTTTAAAGTCTATAATAAAGTTGCAAGAGAATTGCAGAAAATTAAGATCAACGCTGAGGTTATTAGCAGAGCAAAATAATATACACACACACACAAACAAACAATGACCTGTCTGGCAACAGATTTCTGAGCATCTATGGAAGGAGGGTCATTAACGGAGACCCTCGAAGCCAACCTAGGATCAACCAAAGTCTCCATAAATGCCTGAACCACATCCTTTGTTGGGCCCACCTCCCATTTTACCGCCACCCTTTCTGCTTCTGATTCTAAGCCCGAAGCCATTGTAACACCTTCTGTGAATACAGAAGAAACACCAACAATGAAAGATAAAAGTGAAATAGAGGAAGAAAATACAAGAAACATATAAGGGCCTTACAGAGTTAATCTTTGTACGACATTGGCGTCTAATAAGCAAATCATCAGACATGAATTACATAGCACTTAACGTGCATTTAAAAATAAAAAAGCCAAAAGAAAAAACAAGAAACAGAGACAAGAAAATAACCAAAAGGCCAAAAAAAGAATTGAATCTAGGGCAAAAAATTAGAGTTTCAGTAACCAGAGAATTGGATATGAAATACATTAGCGGATACAGCCTACAGGCAAACATGACACATGCATGATCAAGAAAAGAACACACATACAAACGTAGTTATGTGTGTGAATATAAAGCAAGAAAAATGGAAAAAAAAAGAACAAAATCACTGAAAACAGAGAAGGAATTTCCCAATCAAAACAAGCACACAAATTTCTTGACCTCTAATGAGTAACCAGTGATAACAGAGTGAGAGAAATAGATCTCAACTGCGTGTTTCTCTGAAGAGAAAAATAAGGAAAGCAAGGACGGAGGTTTATGAAGATGAATAGGCGCAAGAAGGGAGGCATGTGAATCCGAAAAGACGCAATTGATTGTTTTTGTTCTAACAACAGTGTGTGAAGTGTGTGTGTGGTGGTTTCTGGAAAAGGCGCGGAAGGGGAGGGGGTGTCAATAAGTTCGAATTGTGTGGTTTTACTGGTTTATTGTGAAAGTGACTTCTTTTACAGAAAAAAGGTAAGTTGTAGTTGATACATCAGTCTAAATTGCTGCAATAAGAAAAAAATTACAGCACCCCGTTTGCTTTCTTGTGATTGTCCTGCTCGGATTGGAAAAATCTTGACCAAGATTCTCTCTTTTTTTTAATTTTTTTATCCCTTTAAACCCACCCATATTAAAAAAGATTGGGGAAAAAACACTTTGCTTACCAACTATGACCATTTTCAAACTTGGCCTATTAATTTTTTTTTAATACTTTATCATACTAACTATACAAGATTTACATTTTGCCCAGCGGAGTCCACTAACAGCGGAAAATTCCACCGAAATTATGAGTGTTTGGCACGTGTTAAAGTTTTATGCTTGTCATCTAAATTTTGCATAATTTTACACTTTGCCATCCCAAAATTAAAAAAAAAATATATGTGTATGCATGTATTTGATTTCTTTTAGTATTACTCATCCACCAAACAAAATTTAATTAATGTATATTTAAAAATGAATCATATAAATTAAATTCTTTCATTTATTTTAGTTTAAATATTAAAAGTAAATTAAAGGATAAAAGTTATAAGTAAAAAGAAAATTTTATTGAAAATAGTTTTTAAAAGTAGATGGTAGTTATATTAATTAGTGTGGATGTGTAATACACAAAAAAAAAAAAAATCAATTACATGCAACATAACATTATTTATTTTTAATTTAGATGGAAAAGTACAAATTCAATGGAATATTCCCCTGGCAGTGGGCTCCAAAGACAAAGTGTAAATCTCGTGTAGCCTAAATAGTAAAGTGTCACAAAATATATATAAAAACATAGTATGCCAAACGTAAAAATGACTATAGCTTAAAGGGCAATGTGTTTTTTCTCCCTCAGAGATTTCGTTTAATTTTGAGAGAAGATAAATTTTGAATTGCAAATCCCAATCAATTTATTATATATTTTAGCTTTATGCAAAATATTTATTTCAAGTATTACATTATCTAATAGGTAGAATTATATTTTCATACTAGATATTTATTGAATTTGTCAATATTCGAGTGCAGTTCTCTTTGAATTGATGAATTTGAAGCTATGAATTTCAAATTCGTAATAACAAATCAACTGAAGTTGCATTTGGATGGGAGAATTTTGATTTGGGGAGAGGATTTGGGAGGAGGATTTTAAATGAATCCATCTTGGAGAAATCCTCCAAAGTGAATCATAAAATAGTTGTGAAGGATTTGAAATTCATTATATAGAATAACTTCATCCACAGTCTCAATAGATTTGTATTATATATTTGAAATCTTTAACACTAAATCTGTTGGAAATCTAGGCGTGAATTCTCTGGATCTGCAGTGAGTGTTGTACAGAGTGTTGGCAATACTTGATGTGTCACTTATCGGAAGACTTAACAATTTTTACACAACTTACTTAATTTTTCAAAATCAAACATGTAAAGCATAAAAAGAAACTGTACACAAGATCTACAAAATTTGTGCAAGTATAAAAATACTTGCACGGCACCCATAAGACAAAAATATTGAAGTAGAATGTTGATTACAAAAAATAAAGAACAAGACAAAGACTTCCCTATTGTACTTGATCTTCAACTCAACCTTCTACCGTAAAATTGAGAGAACAAATGAATCTATACTAGATTACACTTTGTCTCTCAAAATATCAACAAGAAGCAAATGATCCAGGAAGGTGTTGCAAAAGGTGAGACGTATCACCACAGAACACATTAGGCACCTTCCCTTAAAGACTTCTTGTATAAAAGTTGGATTCTCTTTAATTCTAATCTCTTTCACTCTGAAATCCATAAAAGTAAGAGAACAACTGAACTTAATCTAGGATCAACTTGTCTCTCAAAAATATCAACAAGAAGAAAACACTGAAGGAAGGTGTTGCAAAAGGTGAGACGTATCACCACAAAAATACTAGGCACCTTCCCTTAAATCACTCTTGTATAAAAGGATGGACTCTCTTTTATTTTCTGTCTTTTTCTCGCTCGTGAATCCACAAGAATTCCAGCAACTCCATGCCTTTAAATAGCTCAGCAAAACAACCTACAAAATAGATCATGCAAGACAACTTCCAAGTAGTGGGTGAGTTGGAGGTTTAAAAGATAATGTTCCTACAAAGTAGGATCCTTCTCCAACTTCCTTAACCCACTTTCTCAACAAAAGAACTGCTGTAAATTCAGTTTAGAAACATGTTCTCGTGGGAACAATTGAATCAAAAAATTGAGTTTAAATTGTCCAGAAATCTGGCAAAAGAAAAATAGTTAGAGTTTGTCTAAATAGTCAACTCCAACAATCTCCCCCTTTTGCCGATTTCTGGACAAAACGTGCACAAAAACTTAAGAAAATATTTACAGCTTATGTATAGAAAAAGAAAATAAAATCATGTACAAAATAGGGGGAAAAAAGACTATTTACACATATGAAGTCCCCCTAAACACCTAACCAAATAACCACATGCAACATCCATAAAAATCACATGACTAGGTATCATGGAGAATTAACAACACGAGGAAAATATCCACAAACATATCCAAACATCCACAAATATCACAAACATCCCTTTCACTCAAATCAATGGCCATGTGTTGCTCCAATGTTGCCAACACTGGCGGCATCACCACATGTACTGCATTTGCGTTTTTTTTTTTTTTTTCACCATCAGTTCTACCTTCAGCCTCAACTTGATCTTACCAAGTGGTTTTTGTGCCACACAGTTTTTCTCTCCCTTTTTGGTCAGAAATCTAACGTAGAACAGAAGTTCTATAAGATAAAGAGTAGAATAAAAAAAAGGATCTTGAGGTTTTTCGGCAGATGGGTTTTGAGTGTGAGAGGATGAAGTGTTTTCTGGGTTCTCTTTAAGTAGAACCAACAATGCAATACTTTGTTCCTCTTCCATTTCAAAAGAACAACGGGGGAATATATGGGAGAAATCGAAAATCTGGAAAAATTGAATGTTACAAAAACTTGAAATAAATCACGAATTCATAAGCATATAAAGACCAGAAATAACTACCCACGCTAAGTGTAGTTAATATCCCATGTTTCCAGATTTTAATTCCCCTTAATTCAGGCAGGATTAACGTTTTGTAAATAGGCGTCAGTTATTTTGTAGCAACCGACACCTATTACCATTTTTTTAAATATAATTTTAATTGTAATTTTGTACCCTTCCATGCGCAGTATCTAAACTGAATATACACAGACAATCCAACATGCCATAAACAAAAAACAACATAAAACAATTCAACAAAATAACCCGTTTTTAAACACTATCCAAAAATGTCAAAAACATACAAAAAGCTCATTCAATTTTCAATCCGGCTTAATCAAAATCCAACACACATATGAAAGGATTAACTTTCAACCATTGCTGCACGTCGTGCCTCCTCAACGCCATCAACTACGTTGCACATCGTCCCTCCTCAACGCCATCAACTACAAGAACCGCAAACAACATAAACCAATCCAAAAAGTTATAACTATAGAAGAAGAAAGATATAACTAAAATATTTTAACTCAAGAGCAAAAAAAGAAAAAAAAAAAAAAGGAATCTGGAAATTTAACTCAATGAAGCCTTATCTCATACTTGCACAGATGTTCTCTTTTTATATCTAAAATATTTTACAAAACCTTTTATGTATATAATTCAAGACTTTGTCCGTGTAATAATAATCCTATTATGCATCGAATATCATTATGCATCCCTTCTCAATCATATAAGGATAGACCAACAGAAGAATATAATCACCTACAAATCGTTCTGCATTTTTCAAGAAGGTTTCAACGCGCACAGTGTGTATAACTGACACATCAAGAAAACCAGTTGATAACAAATTCAGCTGAAGCCCATCCGAGACAACCCAAGAATGGAATTTGTTGCCATTACAACTGAGCTCATGCAAACATTCCCCTTCACTTCCAGATCTCAATGTCCACACTCTCACTGAATCTCCACTAACAGATGCCAGCAGCTCTCCGGAAGGGTCCCAGCAAACAGAATGAATTGGTTTCGTGTGACCCTATTATACGATCAACATTGGCAAGAACCCACATTAACACAAGAATGAAGGTAAAATATGTTTCAAATTAACAACACCAACCCAGCAGAACAATCAATTGTAAAGACGACAGTGAACATTCATAGACTGAAACACACAAGGAAACATAGCTAATCCATTGTAACTATCTGCTAGGTATCAATACATAAAGGTAAATTACAAAACTACCCTCGAGGTTTGGCCTAATTACAAAAGAATTCCAATTATCTTTCAAAATTACTCATATACACCCTTAAAGTATTACAAGCACCCACTTGAGGTTTGTACTTACTTAACAAGTACCCTTTTGAAGGTGGAATTTGTAAAATAGAAACATATATCAAAGAGAAATTTGTAATTTTGAAAGATAGTTGAGTCTTTTTTGTAAATATTATTTTTTTTAATTAACCCAATAACTTCAGAAAGATGCATTTAGCCTGAAATTGCAGCATGCAAATCTTCAATTACACAGACTAGTATTAAACATGAAATATACAAAAAAAATACAGGTGGTACATTACAAATAAGCAAACAGTTAAGTCATCTTAAAAAAACCGATGCTATGTAACTCAATACAAGGTCCATGGAGCATTCACATACGACAATTTCGATTATGGAAAGAGAGATGCTACCACTATGTCCACATTTTTGTTAACAATTTATATACTTAAGAAGAAATAAATCACAAAGTAATTTTAGACAGACCTTAACAACAACATCTCCAGTTAAAGTGGGCACTTGAATTGTTCCTCCCAAAATTGCCTGCAATAGAATACAATAGCTCATTAACTCTACCCATATAATAAGATTCATTTCATGAACAAGTGAAATTCAGATGAGCAGCAATTTCTGTTATCTCAGAGTAAAACAAATGAATTTAACTCGAGTGTGTTATGCTACAGTCATTTTATCAACCTAGTTTCACGTACCAGAATACACCAAATTTCCAGCATTTTGAATAGGTTAACGCCAAGTTTCCCAATTAAATATCATAATCACTCTCATTATCAGAATTGCTATTTTTTTGAGAATCTTCTTCACTACTAACATAGTCAACCACAGTGTCATCGATGTTGTTATATGCCTTTTCTTAAATTCAATTAGCTTTGTGTCAATCATAAAATTAGCTATTGATTTTGGTGAACAAATTGTATATATTGAAAATGTCACTATTTCAATTAAAGATAATATAGAATTATCTATATTTAAGGTCGCTAGTGCAACAAAAACCTTTGTGATGATGTTCTCCTCATCTTTATCAGTGATGGAGTTTTATCTCCTCAAGAGATTTCCCATGCCATATGGTATGTATTTAAATTAGTCCATCATAGTGAAAGTTACTACCATAAAATCCTAAGGGCTCTCCAGTTCAGGAAGTATAAGGTTTACACAAACACACACACACACACACACACATATACAGGTGCATCATAATTAACATATAAACAGCTTGATATCCATCATCATATATATATCAAGGAATTTAAATAACATAGGCAAGAGAAACCTTTCCTTGAAACAGACCTAATCCCATAAAGAAGAATAAGCCCAAGAAAATGCATCAAAATAACATGTCAATAATCTATTTCTCACAACTGAAAACACGGCGTGTCAAAACGCTACAACAATAGAAACAGATAAAATGTGATCTTTTACCAACCTTTCAGTATAAGTATTTCAATTGAGAAAAACCAATTAACAAATTCTCAACCAATCAACAAAAACGCCCAGAAACATAACAATCCGAAGTTCCGAACCATCCAAAAGGGAAAACAAGGACACTCCAATGAAGTATAAGCCTAGCCAAAATATTCTACACCTAAAAAGTAGGAATACCTGAATTGCGAGCTAAAAGTTTAAAAAAAATATAAATCAAACAAATCCAACTCATATATGCAATAAAAAAAAATTGATCAAAACACCACAAAGGAAAATAAAAATTAATGCCTCTTTTTCCTAATTCCTCTCACCGTTGCGTAAGCCGATGCTAGACTCTTCGGTGTTGATGTTGTAGAGTATGCCTTCGTACCTGATCTCACTCTTCGAAGTCAAGCTTATCAAGCTGCCGATGTACAAGACCGCCGATGTGTTTCTCGAGAAATTGGGGTTTCTGGTGATTGGCGCCGAAGAGGAGTTGTCCGGCGCCGGTGGACGCCTGGGCGGTGATTTCAGGGTGAGGCGAAGTGGTTTGCAGATGGCGATAGAGAGACAGAGAAGTGATAATTTTGAGAAGCAAAAGACAGAGCAAGTCGCGAAGGGGCTGCGATATTCTTCTTTTCTGAAAGCGTTTTATTTTTCAAAGCTACATTGCAGCGATAAGTTGTCATTGCACTAAGATAAGTTGATATATTAAAGTAGCAACTTATAAAGTAAAATACAGTAAGACTGCAGGATTTCACAACCTAGTTTTTCCATTTTCAATGAGACTTTCATTTAATACGACTATACTAAGACCATCTCCAGTAGTCTGCACTAATTTGATACAGAAATTGCACTACTTTATGCACTAAAAAAGAGTATTCTATAAGATTTCTTCTTTTATTTATTTAATATTATTTTTATTACATTATAACTGATAAAAATATTAAATAAATAATTTTATTAATTTTATTTCATATAATGTTTATTAAATATTTTATTTTTGAAATTAAACAAACTAAAAATGTTAAAGTTAATGAAGTTAATGCAAAATTAAACTAAAAATTATCATATATAACTGAATTAATTTTAGTATTATTTTTTATTAGATTACCTGAAAAATAATATTAATAGTAATATTTAAAGTTAAATAAATTCAAAACAAATGAAACAAAAAAAAAAAGGTTTAGCGCTGCTACAGTGCAGCGCCACTTTTGGCGCTGTACTGTAGCAAATCACAGAATAGCGCCACTTTTGGCGCACTGCTGGGAGAGAAAAATGGTGCTGGGTGCCACTTTGATGCCATTGCAGGAGATGGCCTAAACTTTCTTTGTTTTTTTGTTTCACTAAAAAGTTGCAAATGTCTCCTACCCGAAAAATATATAAACGACCCTGGTCAAACTCGTTTATATTTTTTCGACTTTTGTTTTATTTATTTTTAGTAGCAAAAGCTTATTTTTCGAAAGACATTAAAATCAGATTAAACTGTCATTTAAAATCAGACATTAAATGTCGTTTTGAAAGAGACGACTTTCTACTTAGCGTTTTTGACTATATTTTTTTAACATTTCACTTTATGCATTATTTGTGTAAATTATTTTGGAAAACAGTATTAACTAGGGATATCAATTGGGTGGGTAGGGTCGGGTATCTAGATACCCAGATCCACCCCATCCTTAGAACGGAGCGAGGCGGGGCAGGTAGACCAGTCCTATCCCATATTAAATAAATTTAAATAGAAAAATAAAGGAAATGGAAAAAAAATTATTTTAAAAATATTTATAAAATATCCTTTACAAAAATTATTATTTTCAATTTATAAATGTTAGATATATTATTAAAAGATAAAAATAATATTATAATATATATTATATATAGAAAATATATATTAAATATATTAATAAATATAGGCGGGGCGGGTACACACGGGTTGGGTCAAAATTGCAATCCCTAGTATTAACTGTTAAAAAGGACATCACATTACGTACTTTATCATGATAGTTTGTATTGACTCGTAGAATTGAACCTCGTTAATTTTTACTATTACTAAGAATTTAATATATACTTTAGGCATTTCATGTAAACGTAATTTTTGCATAATTTAAACATTTATATAATTACAATAATTACTTTTCAAATAATATGGTATTTAAATAAACTTTATATTATTCAAATAAGAATATTAGTTATATGTAAATTTATGGAATATTAGTTGAAAATAAGTTGTATCTTTAATTCCCACCAATTAATTGATATTCATATTTTAGTCGCGCTTAGACTAGTCTATACATTAACTAGATCTGTATTTTTGGGGAATTTTTCATGGTAACATTTAATAAATATTAAGAATATAATCATATGTAAATGTCGAATTTGTCCAAAATATGCATTTAATTTTTTAACTAGTCTATACATTAACGCTTCTCTTTGGGACTCAATGATCGCTTTTATTTGTCTTCTTTTCTTATGATTTCATGTCCATATATGTATATATTTCTGAGTATATAACATTTGTGGTTTTTTATTGAACAAAAAACAATAGTCAATACATATTGTATGTGTGCAAGCACAATCAACCAAAAAGGGATTAACATTCGTGTAAACACCCACAGTCAGTTGTCATGGCCCTCATGGGCAATGCTCATTAGTTAACCTTTCTCAGACCACGTATTCACTTCGTCATAGCTATCGTGTTTCTATTTGAGTAGAATGATATTGTTATTGAGATAAGTTTAATAAATCATAAATTATTTTGTTTGGGTCAAAACGTATCATATTGCAACCCTTTCACAATTCAATGGATATGGCCCGGGATGAGCTTTGAGATACCCGCCCTACCCCATTCCATTACCATTTCTATACTATATCAATTTTTTAATATCAAAATTATACAATACGTTATTATATTACACTCCGTGCATCGCACGAGCGATATACTAAGGGACGAACCTACTTGTAGTTGGAGGGGGGCTCTAGCCCCCAAAACATTTTCATTTTTTTTGTATAAGTGTTTTTTGGCATTTTTTTTGGTGAAAGAATTATGTCAAGATTTTTATGTTTTGAATTTGTGGGCCTAAACCCTTTCACACTTCAAGTTTTCATTTTAATACATCATAATGTGTATACTAACTTACTTGTTTTCGTGATGATTTTCGTGATATGCAAGAGCAACATTCTAAATTTTAATATCTTTGGAATTGCAATTGTGTATTTTGAGATGTTTTAATTATGTATTTTGAGATACCACTAGCTTGTAGCTCAGGTGGTATTAGGAACCCTTTATAAGGGTGTTAACCAGGGTTCGAACCCTGTATCTTTCAGTTTATTTGAAATTTATCTCCTCCCCTCAACCAGTACTCCAAGCTTATTAAAAAAATTATGTATTTTGAGATGTTTGATAATAAATATTTACATTGTATTTGATGCAAAAATATAATATATTCTAAATTGTTTTACGTGTAAATAGACCTTTTTAGTCATTCAGGTTTGCAAAAGATGAAAAGTAGTCATATTTTTCAAAAACATGTTTTTTTGCCATGACCAAAAAATGATAGTCATACATTTCTTGTATTATTTGGTGAGTTACTTAACAAATTTAAAAAAAATCTATGCGTTTCTTGGGATTGAGAAATGTTTCCGGGGATTGAGAAATATTTTAATAAAATAGTGGACAATTAAACTCAAACTGGCTAAAATAAATATTTTTGAAAGTCACGGCTAAAAAATATTTTTGTTATGGACAAATTGCCAAAAATCCAACGGACACTGTTGCCCCCCGACTATTGAGTTCTGGTTCCGCCCCTGGATATACTAATATATAAGTAGTAGTTCAATAGTTTTTTTTAAAAAAATAAAATTATTTCGGAAGAAAAGAAATATCATAAGAATGTATATTTTAGACTTAACCATTCTTCATCTTCATTGTTGTATATATACAAAATGCCCAATTTCACAACCAAACAAAGCCCTATCTAACAATTTGAAATTCTAAAAAACATCCCCAAATCCCGTCCAACAATCATTTCCCAATTCCGTCCATCTTCATACACCATCAATGCGACCGTCTACAGCCCATTTCGACACCGGCTAGCAACAAAATCACCACAATTCATGCCCAATAGCACACCAATTGTCGCCCTTCAAGCCGTCGACCACCGGCTGCTCGTACCGCAGAAGGCACTGTTCGCCACTTCATCAAGCTATGGACCGCAGCTCAGTGCATGACCTCTTGACAATATCCTGCTCAATGGTGCCTCTGAAAAAGAAATACGAGCGGCATAATTGCACTGAGTGCAATACGAGACCAGGTCATTTGTTCCTTACTTTCTTAATATTTTTTTTCAGGGAGGGCTCATGAAATAATTACGATAATATTTTGTATTATAAGTAATTTCATGTACCTAGCTCATGATTTTGAGTTTGATTTGGAATGTGGACAACAGAGTTGGTATGGGTCACAAGGTTTGATTTTGATATTCAATAGTCAATATCTTTTGTAATTGCATTTTCTTTATAATTTGATATTTAATTAAAAATGTATTTTGAGATATGGTTAGTATAATTCTGCAGTATTCTATTTTTGGCTATATTGAATTTTATTTTAAAATAAAAAATTAGACAGCTACATAAGTAAAGTCTGTAAAAAACAATTCACAACCAAAAGTTTTTGGCGGACTAAAATTCATTTAGCGCTTAATTTTTTAACTTAATTAAATTAGGTTCTTATCTAATTAAGGTAGATAAACAAAAGGATTCATTGGTATCGTGATTCTCTCCATCAATTCCCTTTTTCTCTCATTCATATATCCCACGGATTAGGTTGAGAATATATCAAAAGTAACTCTTGCGCCCCCTCCCTCCTCTCTGTTTCTCATCAAACTACAGTCGCTAGGCACAATCCTGGTAAATATCTCAGTTCTTCACATTTTCTTAATTGAAATCACTCGTGTCATGTATTTTGACTGGTATTGAAACTTGCTTACGTGATAATATAAGTTGCTTGATTTAGAATGTTGTGTTATGCGTATATTAGAGATGTGTGTATTTTTATGTGAAGGCCATGATTTCAAATGCATAGTGTTTTGGATGCAAAGTGTTTTGTGTTTCATATTTTATATGTTTTTCCTAGGGGTAATCAAGGTGCAGTTTTGCGGTTTTTTACACTATATCCAAACCGAATTGCCATGAACTGTTTTTCTAAAAAAATAATTCAAATTGCGGTTTTATAAAGTAAAACTGAATGCGCGGTTTTAAGCGGTTGCGGGTGGTGGCAGGCGATTTTGCGATTTTAAGCTATATAATAGATGATGTATCATAATTGTCTGTAGAGTGGTGGTTTTAAACTTTTAATTTTTGCTTTCTTACAATCATGTTTTCTTTGATGTTGCATAACATTACTTTAATCGATTGGTAAAACCTGTGATTGGAGGATACCATTGAAATGTGTAATCTGTTCTTTCTTTTAGAGATTTGGACATATTTCTGATCTAGGATTTTTTTATTTGTTAATGAACAATCAATATCTTTTTCAAAGTGCATCTAATACGTTCCTTGATTGAATAGGGCATTTTGGTTTGATCACCAATCATTATCTTTTACAAAGTGCAACTGTGTGGTTTGTCTACAAGGTGTTTGTTATTTGTCCCAAGTGAGATTTGATGACTAAAACATAAAATATGAACAATACAAGAGGAAACCGATACAAGAGTTTGACTTTCCTCCTAGAGAAATATCTTTGGAGCTGGATGTCCTAATTCATCTAGTAGTGTGAAAAGGAGAAAATTATTGTAAATTATGAGTGCAAGTGAATTAGGCTTTTAGAAACTCTATGAGAATGCAGTGGGAATAAATAAAACAGTAAATGCACTTCTATATAGATGATAGATTAAGCAAGATAATATAGTGCCTTGTTTAAACCAAAACAGACGTGGATCTAAAAGTAACAATATAATGCAAATGACAAGTAGTTGGTCGAATCAAATAACAAACAATGATATCGAACATGCGAACTTTATTCTTTGGGCTTATGAAGAAGCCCACCGCGCTACCCAAGGCTTGGCTTAGAATTTTAATTGTTTACTCAGTTCGCTCACAGTAGCCACTGTTTTTAGTTGATGGACTACGTAATGGCAATCCATGCGTTCTGATAGTAGCCACTGTGCATTTTGTGAATATGTGCACAAATGTGGTTGAGAAAGAATCAACTTAGTTATTTGTGAGGAGTTTACGAGTTTTAATGACTCCACTTTGTGAGGATTTTATGTGTTTTAATGACTCCCAGGATAGATGCGAAACACACAATCCACAATGACAAGTCCATTTCAATTCTTTGGGGGACAGACACGGGATGTTCGTTAATCATTTTAGGTGAAGAGATTGATGAACTTTACAACATTATGCCCCCTCAAAACATGCTTAGTAATTTCTTTCTGAAGACAAAATAGAGACCCGTAAGTTTCAATATACATTTTGTTGGCCAAAATGATACTGAACATGAATGTTACAAGTAATTTTAGAAATTGTTTTCCATAGTGGAGTAATATAGATTTGCAGCGAAAGTGATGTGCATTTTGATTCTATGCTAGAAAAAACCGCACTGTTTTAGCATCTTCAATTTACATTGTCCTATTTTGGTTGTCTAACAAGCAATAAGCCCTGCTAGAAATGCTATCTGTTTATCAGAAATAACCATGTGAAAAAGACACTGACTTATATTATTGATTAGTGATGTGTTAACTGCTCGAGGTTTCTTTCTCAGATAAAAGATGGAACTGAAGTTTAACCAATACGGGAAATCGGAAACAAGTACGAGCACCACATATTTCCGGCAGAATACCGTTTACGGTTCTTCAACATGAAATTGCGAGTATTTTAAGTAACATTGAGTCGATAATGTTACTTTAATTTTCTTTTTCTTTTTGGTTTGTGATTTTTTTTGATTTTCTCATTTTTTTTATAGTCTCAGAAAGAGCTGAATGGAGAAGAATGCGATATGATTGAATTGTATAAACGTACTCACTATAAAGAGAAAGATGGTTGGCCAAGAGTTGAGGCTCAAAAGAATTGGGTAATCATTCACATACACATTTTTATTGTACATCTTAGCTTGTGTTATGATATTAATTATTTATTCGTATGTCCAATATTCAAATAGGAGTTGATGATATCAAAGCGAGACCAATATACAGATGAAGGAATTCAGAAGAGTGTCGACGAAATAGTTTTGAGGTGCTTGGCCATGGATCTGGTTATATAAAGGGTCTTGGCTATGGCCCAAAACCTCCAAGTAGACGCACCACATTGTATGACTCAAGTACTCGACAACTGCAAAATAAACTTCAAGAGACACAAGAGAAGTTACAAGAATCAGAATCACAAGTGAGTGGGCTTAAGTCACAAGTGGGTGATTTGAAAGACCAGCTCAGTTAACAAGGTGCTTGTATTGAAAAGCTTACGGCATTCATGGCTACAAGTGAGAATAATCTCTAAGCCGATAGAACTAATCTAAGTACTCTTTTCTTTTGGTTTGGATATTTAATGTTTTTTTCTCCGACATTGTTCAAGTAGTTTATTGTCCATTTGAAATATGGATGTCTTATCATTTCTCTTATATTGATAAATAATCGTATTATATTTAATCAAACATGATTGATTTTATTTTTATTTTAATTTTTCTTGGTTAACTGCATTTGAACTTGCACTTTTTAGTATTAATAATGTATTGATAGAATATTTTACAAATTAATATTTAAATCATTATATATGTACAAAAATAAAAAAAATGTGTCAATTACATTGCCTATAAAACTTATTTTCATGACAATTATGTTGTCATGTAAGAAAGCTATCAATTGGTGACAATGAATTATTTCGTAACTAAAATACTTATTTATTACAATAAATTTAGTCGTCACCAAAAAAATCTATTCTTTGACGGTATACAATTTGTCATTAAAAATACACTATAATGATGACTTGTATCGTCACAAATATCTTCAAAACTTGTCACTGTATAAATTTATTATGTGACAATACATTTTGTCACCACATATTCATTTTTATGACGGACGATTTCATCATTATTTTGGCACAATTAGCGACGCTTATAAGTTTTGTCATATATTGCGATTGTTTCCATGACGAACAAAATCATCACGTTACATATTCTTTTGGTGACAACACATATCTCGTCGTTGAATCGTAATTATTGGTGACACATTATTTTGTCATTATAAATACACATTAAGTGACACGCAATATTTAAACGCGTTAAATCACCTCTTTCATGACAAGCTGTGTGATATATGACGAAATTATAAACACAATCGCGACACTAAAATTCGTCATTAGAATTTGATGAATTTGGCATTGCGATCATGATCGTCACTAAAAATTAATGCTATGATGACAAAACATGCCTTCGTCATTAAAACGGTACTTTTTTGTGACAAAGAAACAATATAGATGACAAAACTTTTATCATTGATGTGACGATATAGGCGTCACAATAAATGATACAAATCGTGACAATGGTTATTAGCGTGACCAAAGATTAATTTTGTAGTGACAAATTGCAAAAATCGTCATGTATACCTTTTATGACGGGGCTACAATGACGATCCTTATGACGCTCAATTTTCATCACCAAATACATTTAGTGATGGAAAAAACAAGTTTATATGACGGTATTTTTTGTCATGTTATCTCATATTTAGGTTCTTGATGCCAATTGTTGGAAATCTAATGGTGAATTCTCTGGATCTGCAGTGAGTGTTGTGCAGATTGTTGGCAACACTTGATGTGTCACTCAGCGGAAGACTTAACAATTTTTACACAACTTACTTAATTTTTTCAAAATCAAACATGCAAAGCATAAAAAGAAAGCCACGGATTTACAAAATTTATGCAAGTATAATAATACTTGCACGACGCCCATAAGGAAAAAAACATTGAAGTAGAATGTTGATTACAAAAAATAAAGAACAAGACAAAGACTTCCCTATTGTACTTGATCTTCAACTCAACCTTCTACCATAAAATCGAGAGAACAAATGAATCTATACTAGATTACACTTTGTCTCTCAAAATATCAACAAGAAGCAAATGATCCAGGAAAGTGTTGCAAAAGGTGAGACGTATCACCTCAAAACACACTAAGCACCTTCCCTTAAAGACTTCTTGTATAAAAGCTGGATTCTCTTTAATTATGATATCTTTCACTCTGAAATCCGTAAAAGTAAGAGAACAACTGAACCTAATCTAGGAACAACTTGTCTCTCAAAAATATCAACAAGAAAAAAACACTGAAGGAAGGTGTTGCAAAAGGTGAGACGTATCACCACAAAAATACTAGGCACCTTCCCTTAAATCACTCTTGTATAAAATGATGGACTCTCTTTAATTTTCTGTCTTTTTCTCACTTGTGAATTCCACAAGATTTCCAGCAGCTCCATGCCTTTAAATAGCTCAGCAAGACAACCTACACAACAGATCATGTAAGACAACTTTCAAGTAGTGGGTGAGTGGGAGGTTTAAATGATAATGTAATTACAAAGTAGAATCCTTCTCCAACTTCCGTAGCCCACTTTCTCAACAAAAGAACTGCTGTAAATTCAGTTTAGAAACATGTTCCAGCGGGAATAATTGAATCAAAAAATTGAGTTTAAATTATCCGAAAATTTGGCAAAAAAAATAGTTAGAGTTTGACTAAAAAGTCAACTCCAACAAAATCCATCAATCCAAATGGAACCTGAGGTTGTTTGGATCATTCTATAATAGATTTCAAATCGTTGGAAGCTATTTTTTTAAGTCATTTTGGAGGGTTTGAAGTCCTTATTTGGAGTAATTTGAAATCTTTTCCCCAAATCATCTTCCCAAAACCAAACACTCTCATCCAAGTACACCTTTAATCTCCAATCTACATGAAAATTGATTTGTAATGATGGAAAATTTCATCATTATATGTACAAAATTTGTCATTAAAGACTTTTAATGACGATATATTTCGATCATGGACCTTTATTACTTCTCTCATAGGTAAAAGAAAATAATGACTGGAATAAATCTCATCATTATTGTTTATCATATTTAATGATGAAATTATAACATTATTAAATTAATTTCAATGATGATGAATTTCATCATTAATAGTATCATTTGACCCTCATTAATATACTTTAATGATAAAATATCTCCCCCATTGTATAGTCACTTGCCCACTCACTATATGTTTTATTGATAAAGTTTATCGTCATTATTAGTTACTAGTCCATCATTAAAAATTAGATTAACAATAAAATTATTTCTCATAAATCAATAGTTACCCACATTAAAATTTAATTTTACATGAAATTTAGAATCACTATTTTATATGGATTGCTCGTTGCATAAAAGAACATCATTATTGCTAAATATTCAAGAACACATAATTTTTTTGAATAACAAATTTTATATAACAATTGTATCTATATTCATTCATTTACTCAAAATATGTACAATAGTAATTTGTACCAAAATATGACTTTCATCCGAATGGGTAACTAAAGTATCCACTAATAGCTACCCATAGACTATAGAAATATTTGAGCACCATAAAATTAAATCACTTGGTTGTTTCAAATATCATGTACAAATTTCTAATCTATGCTTGAATTCTTCTTTGAACAACCTACAAGAAATTCAAAAATGAAAAGCATTAACACATAGCAAACAATAATAAAAATGATGGAAAACTAAAAATATGCTTCAGTTCTTCCTTATGAATCAATAAATTAAGTCATAGTAGTACATTTTTATCCAGAGTAGGAAAACAAGCAACCCGCCCTTTTATCCTTTTTTGTTTTCAAAGAATCAACATATTTTTATTATCCATCTCGGGATTGTGGCAACAAATACAATCTAGTATGAAAAGAGTAAATAGTATTGTTCTTACAGTATAATTAATATTTATACATTATAATTCTGAAATTGGAAAAATGAGATGCTACCTAAGTGGATAATACCCAACTCCCCTTGGATTGTGACAAGTGGCCCTTCATGACATATGCATGTGATTTTTTAAAATAAAAAAATTCAAAATAGAACACACATCACGATACAAAGGGGTGCTACCCACTTGGGTAGCATCTAATTAGCCCTGAAGTTGATGGCCTAGCACATTCTTAGTGTGACCTGTTAGAAAAATCGGTTTTGGTTAAGCCAAAATTCCAAGTGTGGAGATTCGTTAATTTAGGAAATGAGTGGTGTATTTATTTTTACAAAATCATTTATTGGTGAGTGAGAAATCGATGCACAAATGGTACACTTGAAAATATATATTTGTGGGAAAGGTATCCAACATATATGGAATATTGGCAGATTGGTCAAATTCGGTGTTTGGTAAGTTGCTTGATTTTATCTGTTAAATAGACAACTTTGACTCAAATCGCCAATTTTATGGAATCTTAATTGAGTGCATCAAATCATTCTTTGAGGCCACAATTGGAAGGATTGACTCTGCACAAATCAATCAAAATAAGGAAGGATTTGATTGATTATTAAGGACACAATTGAGTCCAAATTATTAGGGTTTTCCTTTGGAGGATCCCTTGTGTTTTCCTTATAAATAAAAACCCTCCATTCAGTGGAAGATGTGAAATATACTTCACAATCACAGGAATTCGTGCATACAACATACACAGTCTGTCACTCAAAATTTGCATTTGCACAGTAGGTGTTATGTCAGGGTGTGACATCATTCAGGCCTCACTCATCTCAGTTCGCCGGGTAGAAGGATTTGTGGTGCTCCTATCCTTTACCAAAGTCGTTGTATCTTGGGAGACTCGTTGCCTGTAACCGTGAGCATCGTGACGGGGCAACAAGAGTCTTAAAGAAAGAGTTCGCTCGCCTCGATTTATTTTACTGCTTTCTTTTCGCTTTGTTTGTAATAGACATTTTTTAGTTTGAATTATCCCCCGTTGTATCCCTTTGATTTTTGTTGTATCCCAACAATCTTAAGACTCTTGTTTGTAATTTGGACTGATGGTGTCTTCAAGCAACGCGATGACTACTGATTCTGTAGGTGTGGCCTCGGGTGTGACAACACCTCCGACAACACCTGTTTCTGTTGTCCCTGCCTTTGGTGTGACCTCACCTTCGCCCACACCTCTGCTAACACCTGTTTCTGTTTCGATGACTGTGGGGGGTGTGACCACACCTTCTGTCACACCTCTGTTTCCGTATGCTCCAGCGACTATGGGGGGGTGTGACCACACCTCTTGTCACACCTCTGCTCGGCTATGCTCCAGTGACTGTGGAGGGTGTGACCACACCTTCTGACACACCCCAGTCTGATGTTCCAGTGAGTGTGGCCTTCGATGTTACCACACATGTGGCCTCACTTCAGGCTTCACATGGTTCTGCCTATGCTATTGGTTTTACGTCAATGTTGGCAACACCTTCGATCACACTTATTCCAGCAACCGTGGCTGCCCATGCCAAAAGGCTGGAAAAGTTCACCGGACTTAATTTTAACACATGGCAGCAAAAGAGTTTCTTTTATCTGACAACTTTAAGTTTGGTGAGGTTCCTTGAAGAGGGCCTCCTTGTTGTTGCCCCAAACGATACCATTATGGATCGTAGGGCTGCCATTGATGCATGGGGTCAAGGGGACTACTTGTGAAAGCATTACATCCTTAATGGGTTGGATAATGTGTTGTATAGTGTGTATGCCTCGTTTAAAGGTACTGCCAAGGGATTGTGGATCTCGTTAGACAAAAAGTACAAAATGGAGTATCCGACACCAAAAGTTCATTGTCGGCAGATTCTTGGAGTATGTGATGGTTGACACCAAGACTGTTATGAGTCAACTCCAAGAATCGCAATTGATTTTACACAACATCCATGCTGAGGGGATGCAGTTGTGTGAAACCTTCCAAATGGCTGATTATTGAAAAGTTGCCACCTAGTTGGAGGGATTTCAAAAACTATCTCAAGCATAAGAGGAAGCAAATGGGCTTGGAGGATTTGATTGTGAAATTGCACATAGAAGAAGGCAATAGACAATCAAATGTCAAGCATGGTAAGACCTCAATGGAGGCAAAAGCTAATTTGGCGGAATCTGATACAAATAAGAAACGCAAGCACATGGGGAATAGCAATAAGGCTAAACCCAATAATAAGAAAGCCAAGAAGTTTGCAGGAAATTGCCACAACTGTGGTAGACCTGGACACAAACAAAAGGACTGCTAGGATGCCCCTAAGAACAACGGAAAACAATCAGGAGCGAACTTGGTTATTGAGGAAGGAATGTCCGAATTGGACTTGTCTGCTATTGTTTTCGAAGCTAACCTAGTGGATAACCCTAGGGAGTGGTTCATTGACACCAGTGCAACTCATCACGTGTGCTCGGATCGTGACACTTTCTCTACGTATATCCCAATTTCCGGGAGGATCCTCCACATGGGAAACTCTTCAACTTCTAACATTGCTGGAATTAGGAAGGTGCTGCTGAAGATGACGTCTAGGAAAGAGCTAACACTGAAAGAAGTATTGCATGTCCCAGACATTAGGAAAAATCTTGTATCAGGGTCATTACTTGTAAAACATGGCTTTAGACTAGTGTTTCGGTCTAGTAGCTTTGTACTTACTAAGAATGGGCAATTCCTTGGAAATGGACATCTTGAAATTGTTCAAAATGAATGTAATGGCTATGCGCCGCACCAATGATGCTAATAAAACTATTGCTTCTTCCTCTTATATGATTGATTCTTGTGATTTATGGCATGTTAGACTTGGGCATGTTAACATGAACTCCATAAAGAAATGGGTAGATATGAAATTATTACCAAATGTTGAATTAGACTCACAATATAAATGTGAGATCTATGTTGAGGCAAAAATGCCAAAGACACCTTTTCATTCAGTGAAAAGGAGCACGGTGCCTCTAGAACTTGTTCACACTAATGTGTGTGTTATGAAACTTGTGCGGACTAGAGGAGGCAAAAAGTATTTCATCACATTTATTGATGACTACACAAGGTTACGTATGTTTACTTACTTTGAAAAGTAAAGACAAGGCTATAGATGCCTTTAAGAACTTCAAAAGTGAAGTAGAGAATCAACTCGGCCGGGATTAAGTCAATCCGGAGTGATAGAGGTGGAGAGTATGTGGCTCCATTTGAGGAATTTTGTAATGAACATGGCATAATTCACAAAACCATGGCACCTTACTCACCTCAATCGAACGGCGTTGCTGAGGGCAAGAATAGAACCCTGAAAGACATGATGAACGCCATGTTGATTAGTTCAGGGTTACCATAGAACTTGTGGGGGGAAGCAAATTTGTCTGCTAACCATATTCTAAATAGGGTTCCCTAAAAGGAAAAGATAAAACCCCATATGACTTATGGAAAGTTCGGAGCCGACCTACAATTACCTAAAGGTATGGGGGTGTTTGGCTAAGGTAAAAGTACCGAGATCCAAAGCAAGTGAAGATAAGACCCAAGACGGTTGACTGTATCTTCATAGGATATGCACTTTGAATAATCTTTGCATATCGGTTTCTAGTACACAAGTCGGATATACTTGATGTGATGGAAGGAACCACTATTGAGTCAAGGAATCTTTGTGTTTTTGAGCACATCTATCCTTGTAAAGAAAACAAAGAAGAGAGTTCGATAAAAAGAACTCTTGATCTTTAAGTGACACATCACAAGGCGGTGATGAGCGAAGACGCGACAAAAGGGGCGAAGACAACTAAGTCATTTGGTCCGACTTCATGATCTACTTGTTGGATAATGAACCTAGGACCATCCAAGAAGAACATCGATCCATCAAGCCCCAATGTGGAAGGAGGCTATCAATGCGAGAGATAGACTCTATCATGCAAAATCACACATGAGAATTGGTTGATCTCCTATCTGGCAGTAAACCTGTAGGATGCAAGTGGGTCCTAAGGAGGAAATACAAGGCTGATGGATCAATCGATAAATATAAAGCCAGATTAGTGGCTAAGGGCATTAAACAAAAGGAAGGACACAATTTCTTCGACATCTACTCACCTATAACGAGGATTACCTCCATTAAAGTGCTCTTGGCAATTGCTGCTTTGCACAATCTCGAAGTTCACCAAATGGATGTAAAGACTGCATTTTTGAATGGGGAGTTAGATGAAAAATCTATATGGAATAACCTGAGGGGTTTGTGGTTCCTGGACAAGAGAAAAAGGTGTGCAGGATAGTTAAGTCCTTGTATGGGCTAAAACAAGCACCAAGGCAATGGCACATTAAATTTGACAATGTGATGATGTCAAATGGATTTTGCATTAACGAATGCGATAAATGTGTATATGTAAAGGGCACACCTGACTCATTTATCATTGTCTGTCTATATGTTGACGACATGTTGATAATGGGAAGCACTCGTGAAATGATCATAATGACGAAGAACATGTTGAAAGATAACTTCAACATGAAGGATTTGGGTCTAGCCGATGTGATCCTAAGGATCAAAATTGAGAGGACTTCAGAAGGCATCCTACTGTCTCAGTCTCACTAGATCGAAAGTGTATTGAGAAAGTTCAATGCCTTTGATAATCCACCGACAAGGACACCCATAGACGATAGCCTACGTTTAATCAAGAACATAGGGGAACCAGTGGCTCAACTTGAGTATTCTAGGATCATTGGGAGCCTGATGTACATCATGAATTGTACAAGGCCTGATCTGGCTTACTCGGTGAATAAGTTGAGCAGATTCACGAGCAATCTAAGCAGTGAGCACTAGAAAACACTGACCAGTGTGTTACAATACTTAAAGTACACCTTGAAGTTTGGGTTGCACTACACGAGCAATCCAGTAGTACTAGAAGGGTACATTGATGCAAACTGGATATCGGACTCAAAAGACTCACATTCCACCAGTGGGTATGTATTTACCATAGGTGGAGGTACAGTGTCTTGGAAGTCCACTAAGCAAGCGTGCATAGCCCAATCCACCATGGAATCGGAATTCATAGCTTTCGATAAAGCTGATGAAGAAGCTGAATGGCTTCGAAACTTCCTCGAAGACATTCCATGTTGGGACAAGCCTGTGTCATCAATATTGATACACTGTGATAGCCAAGCAGCTATAGGCAGGGCACAAAGTACCATGTACAATGGTAAGTCTCGACACATTCGCCGGAGACACAATACCCTGAGGGAATTAATCTCAAGAGGAATTATATCCATTGACTACGTGAAGTCGAAGGAGAATATAGAGGATCCGCTCACTAAAGGGCTAAACAGAGATCAATTCCATAAATTGCTAGAGAGAATGGGTGTAAAATCCACAACTTAAAGAACAATTTTTAGTGGAAACCCAACCATGATGACTGGAGATCAAGAACTTGGTTCAATGGAAAAACTAAACTTTAAAATGTTCAGTCATAACACTTGGTACTTAGCTTCAAGCTAACCATTCCCTAGAGAGCACAACCAAATGACTGAACCTGCTGACTGTGGTGAGGTTAAGTCCTATGGACTTTTAATGACGTCCTATACCTAATAAGGTGGGGTATTGCGGGTGGTACCTGGTAAGAAAGGTCACCTATGTAAGTGTGAGGACGGGCCGCCTCAATCAAACACTTATGAATCCCAAGTGTGATCCATTGCCAAAATGACACAACCAGAGAACTTCGAGATGAACGAGATGTTGTTGTGTAAATCTCAATTATCTTGTTATATTCATAAAAAGCGAGTAGTTCAAGGCATCGTGCCCACTAAGCCGCGAATATATCCGATAGTATCTTACTAAGGAATGTTCAAAGCCACAAGCTACCTATCCCGATACAACAATATTTCTGGGTCCGAGGATCGAGTGCATGCATTCATGCATCATTTCCACTCATGTAGGGATTGTTGGAAAAATCGGTTTTTAGTTAAGCCGAAATTGCAAGTGTGGAGACTCGTTAATTTTGGAAACGAGTGGTGTATTTATTTTCACAAAACCATTTATTGTTGAGTGAGAAATCGATGCACAAATGGTACACTTGGAAATATATATTTGTGGGAAATGTATCCAACATATATGGAATGTTGGTAGATTGGTCAAATCCGGTGTTTGGTAAGTTGCTTGATTTTATCTGTTAAATAGGCAACTTTGACTCAAATCACCAATTTTATGAAATCTTGATTGAGTGCATCAAATCATTCCTAAACCGATTGAGGCCACAATTGGAAGGATTGACTTTGCACAAATCAATCAAAATAAGGAAGGATTTGATTGATAATTATGGACATAATTTAGTCCAAATTATTAGGGCTTTCATTTGGAGGATCCTTGTTTTTCCTATAAATAAAGACACTCCATTCAGTGGAAGGCGTGCAATATACTTCACAATCATAGAAATTCGTGCATACAACATACACGATCTATCACTCAAAATTTGAATTTGCACGATGGGTGTTACGTCGGTGTGTGACGTCACTCGAGGCCTCACTCATCTCGATTCGCGGGTAGAAGGATTTGTGGTGCTCTATCTTTTACCAAAGTCGTTGTATCTTGGGAGACTCATTGTCTGTAACAGTGAGCATCGTGATGGGGCGACAAGAGTCTTAAAGAAAGAGTTCGCTCGCCTCGACTTGCTTTACTACTTTCTTTTCGCTTTGTTTGTAATAGACGTTTTTAGTTCGAATTATTCCACGCTGTATCCTTTGATTTTTGTTGTATCTCAACATGACCATGATCAAAGCTACAAAAAAAATGGACTACAGCAACATCTAAGATATATACAATTACAATGTTAATATGACGTATGTGCTAGTTGCAATTCCCAAAAGTCATGCAACTTACATCAAATAAATCTAATATAAATAATCATAAACTTAACTGGGTGACTATTAAATGCTAGAATATCACATCATATGCATATATGATCTGGCTACAATTTCAATTATTTAAGATGCTCAACACTTATGGTTATAATAAACAAATCGATTTTTTTTTTCTAAATACATAAATATTCGTTGTATCATCAAAGTTTAATAAGTATGATTATCCATTAAAGGGAAAAGAATTAATAATTGTAAAGACAAAATCCAAGATGGAGTTAAATACTCACCTTCTTCGCAGATCCCACGCCCAATGTTTGTATACTCCGATGATTGATGAACCATATATTCACTATCAACTATTCCCACTTTTTTGTGTGATCCCCCTAAAAGATCTTAAAATCATATTTTAGTACAGACTTAATTAGTACACTCTTAAGATACTTAGACTAATTGCAAAATTGTCATATATACAAATATTTCAACAAAACTTGAATATCTACTCAAATAACATGAACATATATCATAAGAGACAATTACATTTAACCACCCCAACATTACCCCTTTTTACACTTCACCACCTAAACTTCGATTCGTGACACTTTGCCCCCTGAACTATGAAAATTATTACACTTTGCCCACTATGGACAATTTTACCCCTAGACTTTATACTTTTATAACAATAGTTCTAGTTATCCCTCTAACCTCCAATTTGTGGCAAACGACTACATAATTATAAATTTATTGTATTAAATGATAAACATAAAATTTTACTCCGTAAACAATTTGGTTTTTCGGATTTTTAGAAATGAGATTCCTTATTCTCTGTCACTTGTTTTGTTCGTGGCATTGCTACACCTACTTAGATCCAGTCTCTATTAAGAGGTTTAAATGGATCATGTCAGGTTTCGAGCCTATAAACACAACATAACATACTTTTATCAAGATCTCATTTCAAGTATATATCCGTATACAAATTGGGTCTTTAGACCGAAAATGAAAATAGTCCATTACGACCATATCGGGCCCAACATGCTTAGTAAAATTAATAAATCCCTTAAAATTCATACCTTCTTTGGCCAGACAAAGACTGGGTGAGATGGAACACATGTTGAAGCGACCCCATTTTATTAAGAACTTATAGAAATATTTATTACATTAGTAATCTCCTTTTGGGAGGAGAATACTGGTTTAGCCTCTCATAGATGAGGCTTGCACTCGAAAACACATTAAAATTTTGAAAACTAAAACACTCAAAATATTACAAATCTTCTCTCAGACTTTATTATAAGAAAACTAAGGAAAATGTTCGATGTCTCTAGCTTCCTTCAAATCCTGCCTTTTATAGAGGTAAGTCCGGACTTGAATTTCGGACTTCAAATCTTGTTGAGATGTAAGACGTCACTGCTTACATTATACTCCTGAATTATTGCCTCGCCAACTGTCTTTCTTTTCTTTCCACGTGACTCAGCCCATGTGATGGTTGTCGGGGAATATTTTAAAAAGTTGGTCTGCGTGGTCCCCGAGGAAAACGCGTCTTGTGAGCTGGGCCCTTATCCTTTCCAGCTGTATGGTCTTGTTGGCCGGGTTTGGGTCGAAACCTTTCCCAAACTCGGGTTTCTTCTTTCGGGGCATGCTTGACATATCCTAGTCGATCCAACCCAACATGGCCATGTTACAAAATTTCATGCTTTGCCATGTTCTCAAAATTTTCTCTTTGTCTCGAAATGCGAATCCTGTTGTTGATCCAGTCATCGAATTCAAAAGGAAAGATCCATTTGCTGAATTCTGGAAAAACTTGAATGGATATTTGACTTTGTCCATTTCTGTTAGACAAACCCAAAGACCCCATGCTCTTCGTGTAGAAGCTTCGTCTTCAGAAATTGCTCCTACTAACACTGGTACTTCTTCCGGTGAAGCTGCTTTGATGTATTTTAAAGCATTTCCATCCGGTCTTCTTAGCTTGATGAAATGAAAAGCTTCATTAAAGTCTTTCTTTGCTGGTTCGGGAGCTGCACTGATAAAATACAGTTCCATAATATCTCCTCAGGCCAAGTGTGGATTATTGGCCCAAGTTTCGTAAACTGCTTCTCCAATCTATTTCGGTAATTCCGAAATTTCTGGGAATCCTGGTGATACAGTGTAGATTGAAGCTAGAGCTCCAAATGTATACCATTCCTGTACTTTATTTGGATGACTTCCTGGTTTCATCCAAACTCTGGGATATTTGCCTGAGATATCAACCATTGTTTTTTCAGGGTTAATACCTCTTATTGTAATCAATTTCTCCCATTGTCGTTGATATACCTGCATTGGAGAAATCTTAATCTCGTCGATTTGGACCTTAGATTTGCACATCGTGGCCTAAGATCCAACTCTCCATCTTTTACCCCGTCTTTGGGTTGACTTGAAGACTCGGGTTGTGACACCGGAGCTTCAACATTCGTTCTGATTTGTACACCCTCGGGGATGCATCACCGCAACACTTGTGATTATGGAACTTGAATCCATAACCTCCAGGTTAGAGCCCCGTTCTCTATTCGCCCCTTTTTGCATCGTAGGAGATGTGGCACGGAGTAGAGGTCCTTGCGGCGCTAAGAACAATTGTCCTTGAGCGAACCGACATGCTCGTATTTGACTAGAAATGGATTTACGTCGACTGTTGAAGTCGTCCAACAACTCGCATTGAGACATAACGTCCCAAAATCTCGTTCTAGACTCTCCAGGTTTTCCCGAGATGCCTTACTCATTTAAGGACCTCGTCGAAGAACGCGCGTCCTTCCATCTCGTGTCAAAAAATCTGCAAGAATATTTTCATGATATTTTATAATGACAATATCATAATCATAATATTGGCATTCAACTTGCCATCTAAGTAATCGAGCCTTTTCTGGTTTTGATTCAATTTTGTTTTTCATAAAAGCCTTGACACTTGAATTATCAATTTTTAAAGTAAACTTTTTAGCCAAGAAAAATAGAGGCCATTTTTTAAAAGCCTTTACATTTGCAAAGAATTCTTTCTCGTTGATATGCCATCTATTTATTTCACTTTGGTGTGAATAAACCACTACAATATCTCGCATGGCACTTCTTCATTTGATGTGACCTTAGTAAGAATGCTGCCCACCAATCATCACCGGCATCGTGTAAAGAACCGATTCGTCCTCGTCTTGGGAAATTGCAAGCTTTGGAAGCTTTTTACAAACTTCTTTAAGTTGCTTGTTTCAATGCTCTTCCCATTTGAATCTTGCTTTTTTACAAACTTCTTTAGTATGCCGTTGTTAATGAACATTCCTTAACAACTCTTGATGTGCTTTCATCTTCCCTTTTCCATTTTTGTAGAATAATTCGCATTTTCAATTCCAAGCAATGTCTTGTTGTGATCCTTTTTCTCTAGCACTAATCCTTCTTTGTGACAAACATCGAGAATATCTCCAAATGTTTGAGATGCTCCTTCATGTTCTTTGACGAAAAATATAACAACATGAAACTAAAATAATCTTTGAAAAGATTATCCATCTTTCTTTGATATATTTGGGGTGCGTTAGTCAATCCCATAGGCATCACGTTCAAATATAGTGTCCCCGTTGTGGAGAAAGTCAGAAACTATGACCATCTTAATGTTAAAATTGCAATCGAACTTTGAGAATATCTTGACACCTTTGATTTTAACCGGATGTTCTCTGAGGGATGTAGTATCCATCGAACTCCAAAATGTTATTAATCCCTTTATAATTAATAACAAGTCTTGGCTTTCCTCTTTTTATCTCTCCATGGTTTTTACGACTAAGAATCACTAATCCTTCTTTGAAAACTCCTGGTGAAATCAATTTTGAGATGTTCCTTAAGTATTTTGCATATCCTCATAAGGATCTTCATTATAATTCCTTTGGATCTTTAAGGAAGCTTTGATATTTTAACCTACCTTTAATTTGAGCTAGTTCTTGTCCCACCATGCCAAATGATATAATTCCTTTGGATCTTCTTCTTGATATCCTCGAGTGATATTTGTTCTTCAATGGTTACGTCACTCTGCGATTCTCCATTAGACTCATCCATAATTCCGCAATGGCTTCTCGGAGTTACTCGTTCTTCTCCTTGTATTCTCGAATGAATACAAGTTATTATCCCATATTTTCTTATCCTTGTAGTTCGAACCAAATTGTCTATAGGATAATAATGCTTCACCAAATTTCCTTCGATCCGCCATTTTGGGATTGCGAAGTTTGGCTTCATCACCACGCTTTGCTGCGAAAATTAATAGGCATTTTTCTATAAAATGCTTGCCACATCTTTGGACAATAATCTTATGATCACATAATGTTGTGAAAATAAGTCTTCTTGTCTCATTTTCCTGTGTAAATCGCTTGAATGTTTGTAGGAAATTATTTTCTAGCAAAACATCTGCTCCTGTATCATGGAAATAGATTGGTGGCGTCTTCACTTTGTACCCCAGTCTTGCTGCGCCTCCGATCATGATTTACGCTTGTTTAATTCCTCTGTTAAGAATAAGAATTCTTTTAGAGAAATCTATTCCTGCAATAACTGGTAAATCTTCTCCAATTGCTTTAGGAAAAACATCCGGCTTTGCAGTACATATTCCGACACCTAAATCGATATAGGCAGTGAAATACTCGGCCTTGTATTCCGCATATAACATTCCGATAGAAATGTATATGGAGAATGGACTAGTGGTCATCGATTCTGTATCTTTTATCAGCCACCGTGAACTCCATTCCATCTTGTAATCTTTCCCAGGTTTATGATCCTCAAGAAATTCAATTCCCATTATTAACTGTTCTGGAATTCTTCCTGCTACTCCTGAGATAGTCAACTCAATTTCACCTATCTTCAGGCTTCCTTGATACCTTCCAACTATTGGTTGTTTGAGATAATATAGAACATCACAAGGAAAAATATTATCCTTTTGAGTGATGTCAAATATTACTTCAACTTCTCGCCATCATTCGGACATTTCGGCTCTCTGCTTTGTTTTGAAAACATCGGAATGCGCTAATTGAAGCTGTATTTGGTCTTTTTTTCTTCCCAACGGACTCTTTGCTTATCATTAATGTCTTGTTGGAAAGACATCCTTCTTGGCTCAACTCTAAGACTTCGACTTTTGTTGAAGACTGGTTGATCTTGTATTTTCATATCGATCTCTTTGATAGTTGGAGACTCTATGATCTCTGGTAGAACCACCCCGTGAATAATTTGGTGTTTTTTACTTCATTAAATCCCAATCTTATCCAACGCCCTCTCCATTGCTCCGATAGTAAAACCGTCGTATATCCGAATCTTTGGATCTTCTTTCATAATTCTCATAAGAGTCTTATGAGAAACCGTAGTGTGAGAGAGGAATCGACATATCCTCCCTAACCATCTGTTGAAGATTTTCTTTTCACTCGATTAATTGGATTTATTTCCATCATTAGAATAGATCTCCTCTTCATAGATGCTTTCATCCGAGAGAATATCCTCAAATTGATATACCGTATTAAATCCACGATAGTAGACAACTTCTTCGATTTACGGTGTAGCCTCAAACCGTCGACTCATCGTCTTTGATTTTACGGGCAATAAGTTGAGATATGCCCTCTTGCTCGCATGTCCAACAATTACGATCTACGAAACTTTCATTAGCTCGGTATGAGCTGCTTTGAAAGTTCTTCTCCCCTATGGTTCTCGCTTGGTACTCACTTGATTTGAACCGATGATGAGGCTCTACTCCTGCTTGGTCTTTGGTCTTTGCCCTAATTTATAACTTCGAGCTTTTTGTTTTGACCAAAACCTTCTAGGTCTCCATGAAGACTTTTTCTTTGATGCTTCCCCCGGTATGGATGGCTTCTCTCCTTCTTCTTCTTATGCCGCCGTGGTTGACCTCCCACAACTGTTGGGATATCATTGTCCACACAACATAGAGGAACCGCTTTGTTAATTCCTCGTAATCTCTTATAATTCCTGTATAGAACTGCCTGGTAACACCATTCAGATAACTTGGCCTTTAAGAAAGACATTCTCCGGCCACTGTATCTAATTATGCTCCATCCTTGTATTCCCTGATAAGCATTTCTCTCCAGGGACTCGGAATCTTTGCAAAGAATAGTTGTGAAGCTTCCTTTTCTCCAATCTTGGATTTCCACTGGTATTCGGTGAACAACTTGATATATTCGTCAATATTACAAATATCATGTAACTCAAGGCTATAGAGGGCTTGTTTATATCTTTTTCTTTTTTCATCATCTAATCCCCCAAAGTAACCTGTGCCGATAAACTGGATTTTAAATAGTTTTGCCATATCATCGACAATTCCTTTCAATGATTCTCCTGATGTGACCGCGCTCTTCGTACTTGCATCGGTCATATCCCATGCAATCTTTACAGATCCCTCAATACTTATTTCAAGGAGTAAAATGAAGTAATCTTTCGTAAGATCAAGGGTACCTCTTGCAAATCCTCATTCTTGATGCCCATTCATCAATAAGGACTTCTCGATTTTTGAAATGCGGATATCCAGTTTAGCATCAATCCATATGGATGTGTTGGATCTAGATGCGATCTTCCATAAGGCATCTGGTGAATATTTGGCCTTCTAGGAGGTACTCGAGTTCCTGCCAGAGGTGGTCGAGCTCCTTTTCCTGAAAGAGTTTCATTCCCTGTGGTGAAATCTCCAACGTGGTGCATTCTCTCATCTTGGGTTCCATGATTTGAACCCTCACTTTCTGCGATGTTGGGATTTACTGGTGGCGGTGGTGGAATTGGCGGAATTGGTCTACCATGAGGGTCATAGGTAACCAAAGTGATCCATCTCCGCGTTCATCTTTAAGTCTACAATACCTAATCCCGAAGGATTCTACCAGGTCATGTAGATCTTTAAGATTGATCTTCTCCATATCCATCAATTTTAGTTTATGATGTATTTTCCTTTGATGATGGCTATTAGCTTTTCATCGTCCGTCATTTTTTGTATAACTTCGGTTGGTTTCCCTTTTTGGTGTAAATAGGGTACTGTCCCAAAATCAATATGTTTCTTTCCTCCGGGATGAACTTGGTATGTCCTCCAGGTTCTTGACTCGTTTCAATATCACGAAGGATTTCAAGAGTTTCTTCGATATTTCACCATCGTCTCCATCCGTTCAATCTAATGTACTTGTCTTGGTATATGAATATGGTGGTTGCCATAATTACGCACCGTCTTCTGGATCTCTCTAAGATCTGATGAGTCTTAGATGTATCTGGAAGTATCTCGCTCCACTCTGGTACTCCATCAGGAACCATGATTTTGATGGGAATTTTCATGCACCGCTTCTTAGAGATTCATCAACTCGACATATAAGGTCTGGTTCACTGTCCAGAAACTCATATGATATGCCGCTCGCATTTGCATTGCCTTAAGGCTTCCCTATCGGCTCCTGTGCGTTCTTGTATCTCATATTAGTGGTTCCAATATGCGATCTTATCCTGGTGTTCTTGTGCATACATCGTCAAATTTTGACGATATGTCCTGTACGGCGTACATCTCGGACAATTGTCCGGATCCATATACTCGGAAATAATTCTTCTCACCAATTGTTAATTACATAAATATAATAAATATAACTAAAAGTTCTTAATAAACCTACGCTCTGATACCATTTTCGAGGATCGCAAGACCTTGGGAGTAAATGTAGAAAATACCATAAAATTTATCGATTAGGTGGTAAAGTGCACCAACTTTAAAGTTTAGAGGGTGAACTAAAAACCAACTTTCATGAAACCAGGGCTAAATCCGGAATTTTAGGCAAAGTGCAAAATTTCGTAGAGTTGAGGTGGCAAAGTGTAACGTTTCAAAGTTGAGGTGGCAAAGTGTAAAAACCTGAATAGTTTAGGGTGTTAACTGTAATTATCTCTATATCATAATTATCCACCTCTCTTGAAAAAATTGTTTCTCGAGTAACATACTTATAGCCAGTTGATTCAACCATAATTAGATGTTGGCACACTAGTACAAAATTGACTATTTGCATAGGTTGTAAACGCCTTTAAGTATCGGTTCCAACGACGATGCTTATGAAAGCGATGCTAATAATCACATGTATAGGCATCGATAAAGTAAACAATAGGCATCGGTTGCTAAGCAAAAACCGATGCATAATGTTCACCAAAAGCCTCGGTTTTCCACAAACAACTGAGTATAAAGTTAGTTTGGGCATCAATTCATAATAACAACCGATGCCTATTGTTATTTTTTTAAATACATATTGTTTTTTCAAATTTCCGACCTTCCTACAAAATAAAATTCCAGCCCACAAATGAAAATCCAACCCAAAAAATTAGTGACATTTTTTAGTCTTAGATGACTCAATTCAGCAAAATCGTGGTCAAAACTTTTAAATAAAATGTCTCACTCCATTTCCAGTCCAGAATACCAGAACTAGAATATATTTCTTTTGAGTAACAAATTGGGATAGATATGTCTAACAAAATAAAATCAACTACTGAAAATATTACACTTTGTTTTTAATTAATCAATCCTCTTCTGCCTCATTCTCGGCTATCACACGGAGCCAATCACTAGTAAGCTTCTTGCTCCCCCTGTTTCAACAATATTAATGAATCAATATATAATATCATAGAGTTTTCTTTTGATAGCTTAAGTGATAGAATGCAAAAGATAAGTCATTGTTTTTCCCCATTATAGGAGCTATAAATCCAAAGAAGAGAACTTCCGGTTCTTACTTTGATCGAAAAATACATACTAAAAAACCTGGCTACTCAATACAACATATTTCCATTAGGTTATTACTCCATCTTGTCCACATGCATGTAACCTCCCTAACTATGATTATCAAGAAACAATAGCAATTAAACATCTACGGAGTAAATGGTGCTATCTGCATCCGATAAAACGAGTTCTCATACAATGTTTAGGGAAAAACATGAACAATAAGTGTTACATGAAGTTCTGCTATACCTTATTTTGCTGTCTCGGAGTCTTCTTGTGCACAGTCTCCCAACCATCATTATTTTTGTCTTGCTCCTGTAAATAACCCATAAACAGTAAGTATTAGAAATTTTGAAAGAAGCTATACTCATGGAGTAATATTATATCAATCGATGTGAATATTTTCTAAAATTAACAAATATGCCACTGATTATCAGACTTTCTCAACAGATCCTAGTAAAACACTTTACACCCCCTCAATATTTTATTTATTTTTAATCAACAGAGCCTAATTAATAAAATAATAAACTATCAATTAATAATCAAAAAAGGTACATTAATAGCCATTGATTATCTACCAGGCGCGCACACACACAAAGCAAGAATAATAAAATCATAATAAGAACATAAATCAAGAAATGCTAATCAGATGGAATGTATTAATTATTAATTGTCTTTTTTTGACTTTCTTTATTCTATTTCTAGATTAAATATGAAATTCAAGAAAATAATTTCACATGGAGGAGTAGGAGGAGGATGAGGAGAGTAAACTAACCAGGATCACAATTTACAGAACTTATAAGCTGCAAAGAAACTCCTCTGCATACATTACAACCAACCATGCATCACTGCATGCATTAACAATGAGAAATAAATTAACATTTCAACAAATGGTCACATTGGCCCTTTCTGTTGAGTAGAAGCTATGAAACTATCACGTATTTGACACTTATGAACTTCATTGCTACAAGGAACCCAACACCTCCCGCTCTAGCAGGCATGTTAAGGGAGATAGAAGGAGAGAAGGAAAATTTAATACTTCAAAAAATTATATTTACAACATAATCACATTCGATAACTCATGAACACATTTTTCTTACAATTGCTTAGCCAAAGATCACTGGTTTCATCTTCACAAATGGGACATGCCTTAGCTCCTTTAGTAGTATAACCCAACAAATTACCATATGCTGGAAAGTCATTTATCGTGCAAAATATCATCGCTCGCATGCTAGGAGAAGCTTGTTTGAGTATATGCATTAAACACCATCACACCTTCGTTCCACAATATTTTCAAATCTTCAACAAGTGGGGCTAAGTACACACCTATATCATTCCCAAGTTGTTTAGGCCCTGATATCAACAACAACAACATGATGTACTTGCGCTTCATACACAACCAAGGAGGAAGATTGTAAATTGATAAAAGCACTGGCCAAGTGTTATGTCAACTACTCATGTTACCATGGGGGTTCATTCCATCTGTACATAGTACAAGCCTAAGATTCCTGTTTTCACAACTGAATTCAGGAGAAATTCGATTAATGTTTCTCCATTGAGGTGAATTGGTTGGGTGTCTTAGTTTTCCATCTTCTTTCCACCCTTCAGCATGCCACTAGAATTTTTTCGCATCATTTGCATTTGCAAACTAGCGTTTAAATCTTGGTATCACTGGCATATACCACCACATCTTTGCTGTGGACCTTTCTTATCCCTCGCTCCATCATTGACGCCTTTTCTTTTATATCGTGATGCCCCACACTTTGGATAAACATTCAAGTTCTTTAATTCTTTATGGTACATTACACAATCATTTGGACACGCATGTATCCTCTCAATATCCATACCTAGTGGGCACAACATTTTCTTTGCCTCGTAGGTTAAACTAGGAAGCTCATTATCATCAGGAAACATGTCTATTAAAATCTCTAATATCCCCGTGAAACTCTTGTCACTCCACCCATTCTTTGCTTTTAAGTTATATAGTTTAAGTATGGCAGATAACTTGGTAAATTTACTACATCCAGGAAACAGAGGTTTTCTAGCATCAACAAATAAACTATCAAATACATGAGGAATTTTGTTAAAATCTTCTTCAAAATCATGCATCATTGCATCTATTTGATCATTCTCGACATCATTATCGTTAGTCTCTGCATGAATACTGTCAGGATTACTATCCTCTTTTTCAATTGTATTATCACTGGTCCTCGTACTAGGAGGAAGACTTTCACCATGCCATATCCATCGTGTATACTCTTCCTTAAAACCACGACACACCAAATGATTCTTCACTTGCTCAGAACTATGAAACTTTCTCAGATTCTTACAGTCACAACATGACACACAATCATTCCTCGCATTTTTAATTTGATTTTCCTTGGCAAATTTTGTAAAATTTTCAACCCATTGCAAATATTCAAGTGTATTGCGTCGACCATACATCCAACTACGATCCATATCTACCACTGCATAATATTAAATTCAATAACTATTTAAAACTAAAATATTCCTTGAGCAATATAAATTTGCAACGTATCATTCATTATAATGCACATGCATGGATTCCTCTTCACTTCCGCTCCCTCTATTTAATTTGGTAATGGCCCTATACCATTCAAGAATATGTGCTCACTTAATGTGGTTTCATTAGTTTACTATATTTGTTTCACGCACGTCAACATTTAAAAAGACATCTCCCCTCTGTTCTCAAAGTATACATATTACGATTGCACCCGAACAAAAGGAGATACAAACCGAAAACTTTACCACGTATACAAAACAAATAGTATACCAAAACAACTACATTCAAGTACACATTCTCAAACTATCCAAATAAGTAAACAATTCAGAATTCGATCAAATTGTGAAGATTCACAAATTTGATGCTAAATTCCAAATGGGCTAAGGTGTTTGAGCACACATGCATGAAATATATGATCACAAACAATATATTCTCATGAAACAACATGAATACGATAATCCTAAAATATATTAACTAACATCTCGCATCATCTCCTTAAAACAAACATATATATACATCAAAATTCATCCGCTAACAATAATTATCAACATGCAATCCCCTCCTCCATCCATCTCATATATATACCAATACACACACGCAATATATATAATATATATCCATACATACATTAAGCTTTAGAGGTTACCTTCAAACAAAGAAGTGACAACTAATATGTAGTCATAAACTTTCCGTAGTGCTTCTCTTGGCTTAGCTCTGCATATGAGAATACACGTGAATTAATCAACAAAGCCACCATTTAACAAGCAAAAAAAACACAATCATGAAGATACACTTGCACTACAAAACAAAGCCAGGGAGTAATTTGGTTGAATAAAACACTTGACACAAGATGCTTATATGAGTATATCCAATATATGTCCAAGAAGTATAATAAATTGAAAATATACCTTTCAATTTGTTACACAAAATATATGATAGCATAGCTTATTTCCTAAGCCTGAAGATTTACGTGAAGTTAATTGACATGTTAAAATCAAATACTTCGCAATGCAAATTCTACTTCTGACCGGAAAAAAATGCATCATCGAACAAGTCATGAAAAATTAGATTCCAGAATATATTGGACACCATAGTTAGCCCATTATTTATATTACATAGTCAAAATATATCGAAAGTGAATGGGTGTAAAATTAATATTACAGGAGAAAGTTCAGATTAAGATAAGAACAATTGATTGAAGCTATTTTGATTCTTTGAATTCAACCTCATTGAAATACAAAAGCAAAGCGATAAATTTTCAAGAATATAATAAAAATGTATATCCACCATTTTCTTAGATAATTGCAGTCATTAAGCCTTTCCTCTATAACAATTACCACAACAGGATAATCCCGCAATACTGGTAAAGTATGGGTTTTTATGCTCCAAAACTTCATCAAATTTTGGAAACAACTCAGAGAAACCAAGTTCAAATCTGATCAATCACATCCTGCACATTAATACATTATCTCATAGGAATGTTTAAATACAATACAATGGTTTTTTTTTAGCCATTTTGGCAATTCAAAATTTTTTTAGCCATCTTTTGTAAACACATCCTTTTTTAGCCATTTGGGGTGTGAAATTCCAAACCTGTCCCTTTTGTAACTTAATAGATTTTCGAGTCAATCAAACCCATTACATTAACTCGAAAAGAACAGTGACCCCAAAAATTCGAAAACCGGCGACATTGACGAAGATGATGGACATCGTTTCAACCTCTAACCAGGTAACCCCATTTCCACCTTTGTTTAATTCATGGATTGTTGTTGATTTAGTTAGTCTATAGTTGTTTTAGATTACAATTTGTTGTAGTTTTTGTAGAAATTTAGGTTTTAGATGGATTTGGTGTTGAATGGTAAAGCTTGAATCTCGTTAATGGCGGTTTGGGGTAAGGACGAAGAAGACGAGGGTTTCAAAAAGTAACTCGTCATCCAAATAACTCGATGGCGTGTTACATCTAACTCGATCTCAATGGCGAGTTACATCTAACTCGATCTCGATGGAGAGTTACATCTAACTTGATATCGAGTTACATGTAACTCGCCATCGAGTTACTTTTTAGATGACGAGTTACTATAATCGAGTTAGATGTAACTCGCCATCGAGTTACTTTTTGGATGGCGAGTTACTTGTGACTCGATATCCAATCACATATTTAAATGTAATCGGATATCGAGTCACTTTCGAAAGTTACATGTATCAAGTTACATGTAACTTCAACATCGAACATGTTACTTTACTTGTTGACAAAGCAGTGCGATTAACATGAAACTTGCTATTTTTTTGACAGAACTGGGGATGGAGATGGAGAGAAGCTCAAAATTGGAGAGGAAAATTGAATTGCTATTCCAAGTGTTAGTTGATACCGAATATCAAGAATGAGTTGACAGAATCCAAGAATTTAGATCAGTTTAGGGATGGCCTGTTTGGTGCGTTTCTGGACTTTGACTTGGACGCATACTTGATGAGTAAGGGGATGTTCCGATTGCTTGGTAGAGAGATCACGGTTAAGGGATCGGAGACGGCGACTTGTGATACCGCATTGGTGGGTGGAACTCGTTTTGGCCGACGGGAGTTTTGTATGATTACGGGCTACGCTTTGGCCCATCGACACTTGACCCATGCTTCTCTCAAAGATATCCCACTTGGCAAGAATAGTTTGTCGTCGGTATTTCGACAGGAGTCCATGATATTGGTGAAGGTATTGCCACTTTTCAAGGAGGGTCATTTTAGAGCGTGACCAGAGGATAATCTAAAGATGGCGTATATTTTGTTTGTCACGATGTACCTATTGGGTTTGATCCTCGGACCCCCCACCCATTATGGCTATGGACATTAGTTGAGGATGCCCCAAGGTTTAGGGCATTTCCATTGGGCTCTTACGTGCATAGGCATCTCCTCCATTACATTGATACTGGAGTCCGAGCCCGGATGATCATAATAGAGCCATCCAGTTCCACATCTATGCCTACTTGTATCTGCTACAGGTATACATAATTTAAACACGTATCACTTTTAACACGAGCATTTCATATTGTAATTGAGTTGATTACTTATTTGTTTATTGTTTGATACAGCTATGGGCATTTGAGACTATTTCTGCATTCGGTCGGGACCTTGCTCTGACATCTAGGTTGGAGGGCTATCCTAGGGGCAGACGATTTAGATGCCCCAAGAGGACTTTCAATGCGGTGGCGTTATTTGATAGCCCCCAGGTAAATTTCATTTTTGTGAATAATCATGTGTAATTGTGGTATTTATTCCATTTTTTTCGTAATTAAGTAAAGTTTTCTTATTTTTTGACAGTCGATATGCACACCTATTCAGCCCACTGAGGAGGAGTTATGACTCCCTTATATGTAGGGGATTGAAATAGACATATCGCATGGATTACAATATGTTCATATGGATCCGTTCCCGGCTCGGGTTGCTCCACTTGACCCTGCTGCTGTTGCCAAGAGGCTTGTTTTGGAGCTGGGACGTACTGCCAGATCAGGACTTCATACATCTCAGCGTCCGAAGAGGCAGATAACCCAATCCCAGCCTGCACGCCTTGACGATGATGATATTGAGGCTGAGTATGATCGCGCAGATATTGCAGGTTCGAGTCGTCCTTCTCAGAGGCAGAGGGCACATACCCAGCCTCCACCTTCGCCTCGACGCTCGACCCCTCCACCTCCATCTCTGCCTTGACGCTCCACCCTCCACCTCCGTCTCTGCCTCTAGTCGTGTCCCCTCATTCCACATCTCCAGCGGGGGCTCCTCGTCCCTGCCACGAACCGGTGCACCGCGATGCAGACGGGGCGCTTTTTAGGCGATCCCATGGCGAGCCGATGCAGCGCTGAGTTTTCCTACAGATGGTGGAGACAGTCTTAGGTAGGACGATTGATCGTGCCCTGGAGTGCTAGAGATAGATCATAATGGATTCTGTACGAGATGAGATTCATTCGTATTTAAATACTCGGTTGCTGATTTGCTTCATCGAGATATTACATGAGCAGGCTGTAGAGCCGAGTCACCGCCATCACAATTCAGAGCCAATGACGGATTATCCATCTCTACGCACCATCCACCGGACTGGTTGAGCACATAGGGTGTCAGATACTATTCAGATGTCGGACTTTGTTAATAGGGTATGTAAACATTATGCATTCAATTTTCTATTGAATCGATTTTATATAAATAATGATGATAATACTATATTTTAATTTAATTTGTCGGACACTAGGCTACCCACCGCACTTGAGGGTTTTTCAAAGCGACCTAGTGGTACTCATGCGGGGCACACCCCCACCCCAAAGCTTCCACCCATCATAGTCGTTGAGCATACGGAGAGACCCTCCCGCAGTGATTCTCGGGGTAAAACGAGGGGGGCTACGGGGGCCGAGACGGGGAACATTACTCCCGATGCCCTGGTACGTCCGTCTTCCATCAAGGTACTTATAGTCTCCATTTATGGACTTAGACGAGCAGAGGAGACAACGACAGATACGTCAGCAATATACTCGACACTTGGAGTCACCTGACCCCTCGCTGTGTGTTACGTATATTCTTTGTCATTAATGATATTTCATTTCAATATTTGTTAAACTGATAGATAATGATAGATAATTAATTGCTCTTTTATGTCTTCCAGCCGAGATGTAGGGATAGTACCGACGTTGTATCAAGGCCCCGCAAACTTTTGCGAGATTGAGGACGTAGGGAGGATCTAAACCAATAATGTAAGTAGTTATTTTAAGTATTTATTTCATTTCAATAACTTTTATTGTTGATTTAATCCCATGTTGTTTAAAATAATGGTGCAACATATGGAGCCTTTTCTTGAGGTTCTTGTTCAGAGATTGCACGTCGGGGTTCGCCTTCATCCTGGTGTCGGAGCAGACACTCTAATATCCATGATTATTCATTTTTTATAAGTTTTTAATTTCAGTTGACGTTCGATAAACATACTTTCTACTATTGATACTAATGATTTAAAATGAAAATTATCCATAGACGCACCTAAAGAATGCGTGGGATCACCTCCATCCTGATGATACGGAGTGTCTGGGTGCTTACGGGTAGTTTGCCCATACCTACGATGGCTTTATCTTGAGGCAATCTGTTGCGGATGTTCATGGGCGAGTCCGAGTCCAAAACCTTGGTTCGAGGTCCCAGATGTAAGTATTAGTCATATTATAGCTTTATTGTATATGACTTGTAGTTCGTATTAGTCATATTATCCAGCTAATAATGTTTCATGTTTATTACTTGTAGATCGCCTTTGTATGTCTATGCGTTGGGCATTGAGTTGTATGTCGAGTGCGGCTGATCGAGTGGGATATTCAGTTGTACGCCCCATTGTCACATCAGATGGACGATCCTTCTGACTCGGATATCTATTATTACCATCACCGCCAGCTGCTCCCGCTTCGATATTTTCTTCCCAGATTGCTCGCTACTGGTGGTTTTTCGAGAGGCGCAAGATTCCAATTAGATGCAACATGCTGCCCATTACGAGGATGACGGAAGATCAACAGTTCATACAGACGGATAGCCGCAGTTGTCGCATGTTCGCCTGCATGTATGTTGAGCATTTGTTGGTTGAGTCCATCCCGGTGGCACAGACTAAAGATACAGTCCGCGAGTATCGGCGGAAGATGACGTTGGTGATTTTTGCTCACAGTAGAAAAATATTACCTGATAGTTAGTTTGTACTTTGTGTTTTATTTTGACATTCGCGATGTATGACTGCATATTTATGATCGACTCTACATATTGACCATATTCGATGCAGTTGTATATATTAGTTGATCAATATAGTTTGTATCTTGTTTTGGTATTCTTGCTCTAGTTGGTTTATTGAAGATAATTGGTTTGTGGGAGATAGTTGGTATTGTTTGCTAGTTGGTGTGTGTAACAGGTTGGTTTGTGCAGCTAAAAGAGGAGTCATGCCTGATCGAAGCCCACATAACTTGACATCGAGTCACTAAGACTTGAAATGAGTAACATGTACTCGATATCGAGTTATATAACTCGATATTGAGTAAAAAAAACTCGGCATTAAGTCTCTGTGACTCGATGTCGAGTAAAAATTAAATACATATTGCAGGATTTGAAACAGGACTGTATCAAGATGAAACAAAGAGTTCTTCAAATTTAAAGTGCAACAAAGACTAAGACAACAGTGCAATAATTTAAACAAAGGCACAACTGAAATAAATTAAAATACATAATTGAACCAACAATTTTGACTACTCATGTTTGGACTTTGATGAAGTTTCTTCCTCAAAACGGGGACGCTTAGGCAAATATCGAAGGACACGAGCTGACCACGATAACATTTTGACAACTTCCTTCTTCTAAGGCTCAGTCTTGAATAGCAGGGCGAGTTTGTCGAACAGGGATTCCCTGTCTAACTCGTAAGCGGTTGCGAGGGTTGCATCAACATACATGAATAGAAAATTAAGAAAAATTGGAAGTAAACAAAAGTGCTTGAAATACGTATAAAAAATTGCCCTGCCCCAGTCAAGCCTATTCTGATGAGTAGAATGCACGAAATAAAGCTTGTGATCCCAAACAACGCTTGGAGTGGCAAGCATATTAGCAAAAAAGTTGTAGCGAGCTTGAAGATACTTAACGCGTTGATTCATCTCAAAAAATGTGAAAGTATAGTCAAATTGTGACTTCAGAAGAGCCCTAGCACCCAACACGGAAGTGTTGTTAAATCCACCGATCTCCCAATTGCCTTTATTCAACTCGCTCACAAGGAAATCAACAAGCATAATATCTATCGGCATTGTCCACGTAGTTTTTTTTCATCGTAGAGCACAATAAGGAAATTATTCCCAAGTTTCTGCGAGGGTGGAAAAGGAGAAAAATTAAGGTTGTCTGTGTTAATTTTGATGTAGATGGATGATAGATGTAGATGTATTCCTCATTGACGGGGTATTTATATTACACCTTGAGCTTCATGATCATTAATGAAAATCTCATAAGGACAAGAAATATAAATGAAAATCTGAAACAATGTACTGTAAGACAAGAAACATCACTGAAAAGCTGTAACAAAAGATCATAAAATAAGAAACATCAATGAAAAGTTGAAACAAAGTATTGTAGGATAAAAAACATCACTGAAAAGCTGAAACAAAAGCTCATAAGACAAGAAACATCAATGAAAAGCTGAAACAAAGTATTCTACTTTATCACGAGATATAACACGATATCAAGTCATACTACTTGGGGAACGAGTCATATAAGTGGTACAATTAAATTACAAACTTTATGGATTACATGTTCAATTTACTGATTGACTTCAGAAACTCTATCAGGACAAAATCTCCTAGTGTGCCATTTCTTCTTACAAATGCCACATTTTCTTGGAATTCTTCTAGCAGGTTGATCAATCGTGTTGCTTCCACTCGCACTATTGCATCATGGAAAATAGGGAGCACCGCATTCATGTAGAACGATTTTGACCCTCTTGACGACATCTAGAGCATAATATGGACTGCTATGAGCTACTAAATGGACCACTAGACGGAATCCGTCGAGTCCTCAATTGGCCACCTTGTCGAGGATTTAGAGGTGCCTTGACAACCAAAAGTCGTATTATTTCTGGCACATTCCAGTCTTTAGGATGTGCAATGGGCATGACGATTGGGGAGTAAAGTTTCTATAATGTATTTGTTTTATAGTAGTTGTGCACGTAATTATAGACTGATTGATTTGCTTTATTTAAATAAATAGAAAAAAATGTATATAAGGATATCGTAAACGTGAAATAATTAGTAATACAGTAAAAAAGTTTAAATATAACTGATTGCCTTAATCGCATGTGGACACGACAATAGATCAAGCTAAAACACTCGACAAGTATACGTTCTCTTAGCCAAATCAACAACAAAAGAACGCACCCCGTTCTTCACAGAATAAATTAGGTTACTAATAGGGGACACGTGCATCTTATCAGCCAGTGCACCTGCTTCCGTCAATCTCTTGACTGTATCTGTGGTGACTTCATTATTCATGTTTTGGGCTGCAATTTGTCAATTTGGAAAGATACGTTATACTATTATAATTTTTACCTGCAATTCAATTTGGCTATTTTGGTTATATTAAAATTTACATAGTTGTGAATTTTGTGAACCGTATAGTTATGAAGATTGAAATTATTCTTAATATACTGAAACTAATCTATATTTGTTTGAAGAGATTGTAAATTCAAAATTGATCTCATTTAATCTCGTTTACAAAATCATATTATTTGTTGTAAAATATAATTATCAATCCATTTTCTGTGCCTTTATTGAAAAAATAGAATATAGTACTTCAATCTTTATTTAAACTTTTGATTGAATTTTTGATCAAATAAAAAAAAGAGTTGCTGAAAATTTAGATATCAAGTTGAAAAAAAACCCCTTAACTATTACATCTCGTTATGCCCGGAAGAATTTATATTACTTGGCACTAAACATGATTATTTAACTCCAATTTATTATTATATATAATATAACACAATAAATTTGATACATAAATAGTATTTTGAATATTATATTGGTGCCTAAATTAACATGTAATTTAAGAAATATTAATCTTTCACATAGATATCAGACTATTTCATATTAAATAAGTTTAGTTTATTTATTTATTTTTTATAATTTTATATACACACATTGACTTTCCATTTGTGATTCTTGTTTCAATTTTTTCATAATATTTTATTTTTGTAAAAATTAGAATAATTTGTAACAAATTTTATAATAATTATTTTTGTGCTTGAATATTTATAAGTTCTAAAAGTCTAATTTTAAAATGAATTGAGATTTTATCGAAAATATCAAATTATACATATTATGTGAAAGTCATTTAATTTTTCTTTAGAATTCCCAGCTATGACACACATTTTTTTTAAATATTTACTTTTATTCTTTCATTATAATATGTTTCATTTGATTTAATTCTAAACTATCTATTTAGGCTAGTCTCAACTCATTAGTGCCAAGTATAACCATTTCTTTTCAATATAATTTATTCTTAATTTTCACTCTAATTTGTTGTAACTATTTATTTTACTTAGTTTTTTTTTATGAATGTTATGTTATTAATTGAATTAATATATAGTAATATATTACTTTTTTAACATATGTCAGATTGTTACATATTAAATGAGTTTATTTATTTTTCCTTTTGCATATCATATATGATCTTTTAAAGTACTAATCCAATTTTGGCTGATGATGTTTCACTCTTTCACATTATTTTAATAAAATTTAATTATTTTGATACATATTTTTATTATAATATGTCTCATATTGATATTTTAAACTTAATTTTTTAAGGGTGCAATTTTCGAACGTCATTCAAGTTTTATAACAAATGTCAATTTAATACATACGGATTTTTTCTTTTATTGGGTTTGCCTTCTAATTTTGTTTAACAAATTTATATATACAATTTTAACACTTTTTTGTCTTGTTCTTTTAATTTTTAGGATATAAAATAAATTAAATATTAAAATCATAATATATTTTAAAATATATATTCTTAGTTTAAATTTGAAATTAATTTTATAAGAAATTTAAAGTATTCTTAGTGTTAAGATTAAAAATATATACTTATAGATTCAAAAAAATAAGTTGGCTAAAATGAACATTTCTCAAGTAATTAAATAAAAAATATTAAATAAATAACAATACATAAAAACATAAATTCTTTTCTACATAGTGTTGAACTTTATAAGGTTAAAACTTTCTCATGTGAAGTCCTTATATATGCATATGACATATTGTTAGAAATATCTCGAAATCTAGTTTAATATGAAACTAATATTATTGAAATTTCAAAATATTTTAAGAGTTATAGAAGAAAGAATAAATACTTTTTAGTGCAGAATATAAAAAAGGCACTTGTCTTATAATTGAACAAATAGAAGCTAAATAAATATCAAATTATTTAGTTGCCCTTAAATTTTACTATGTCCAAAGGACATTTTTGTCCAATCAAAAATTTCAAGAAATATTCACACTTTTAAGATAAGTATAGAAAGATATAAATATAGATATAGATATATAAAATAATAGAAAGATTGAAATCATAATATATTCAAAAAATAATAAATTAGAAACTAAGACTTATAATGTAAGATATAGAAAATTAAGTAAAAGTCATATTAACGCATAGAGTTAAAATTTAAAGATAATTACTTTTTCGCGAATAACTTGTTTTAGTTCTTATTCGCATTTTTTTTTCTTGTTATTATTTTTCCTTTTATTTTGTAATTTTATTTTACTGATACGACTAATTAAAATAAAATATATATGACATTGCAATAAAAATAAAATAAGAAACTCTCTTTTTTTCAATAGTATTTCTTTAACCACGATCAATAAAATTAATTTTCAAATTGCATATTACTAATTGAGGGAGAATTTTCCGACCATAAAAGAATTGTGTTTTTTCTTTACTTTTTATTTAGCATCAAAACCACCTAAAATATTTTTTATTTTATTCCTTTTATCATGTCTATTATAATTTGATCGTTTTCTTACAAATTATAAAAAAACATATTTAATTGTTGCGGAAATTCGACGAATATAAGAAATATACAATTTAGCATCATACTAAACTTTAAATAATTAAAATTTTCTTCTAAAACGACTTGTATATATGTCTAAAATATATGGTTGAAGATTTTGAAATCTAGTTTAAATTTGAAATTGATTTTATAAGAAATTTAAAGTATTCTTAGTGTTATGATTAAAAATATATATTTTTAGATTCTGAAAAATAAATTGGCAAAAATGAACATTTCTCAAGTAATTAAACAAAAAATATTAAATAAATAACAAAAGTATAGAAAAACATAAATTCTTTTCTACATAGTATTGAACTTTATAAGGTTAAAACTTTCTCATGTGAAGTCTTTATATATGCATATGACATATGGTTAGAAAGCTCTCGAAATCTAGTTTAATATGAAGCTAATATTATTTAAAAATTCAAAATACTTTTAGAGTTATAGAAGAAAGAATAAATACTTTTGAAGTGTAGAATATAAAAAGACACTTGTCTTATAATTGTACAAATAGAAGCTAAATAAATATCAAATTACTTTGTTGTCCTTAAATTTTACTATGTCCAAACGACAATTCACGCTTTTAAGATAAGTATAGATATATATAGACTAATACACCACTTGTCTAAGGATTCCCACTTTAATTAGTATCCATTTAAAGACCAACTCATCTCAATTTCATGTAATTAGGCAAATCCAACTGACCAGTTACAACAATCCCCCACAAATCCTTAGATAAGATTAATTAGCAGGGTTATCATAACTTGCTTCAGTAATGGTACTTTCTAGTTTGAACCACTACATAAGTTATCCAACTCTGGCACCACCGGGATAAATGGATCTACGCCTTGAATTTATGCAGTGGGTGTAAGCGTCCATCGGCAACACGTTATAGGCTATTTATTGATGTTTAGAGTTGACACATTAATGACATGTGCCATGATCTTGTGTCTTGAGTATTTTCAATGAATAACAATCTACCTCAAGTAGCCGGCCGAACAACTACACTCACTTAGTTAGGCGTCTCCAACGATACACTGTTTGCATCTCGTTTGGAACTTGACCCTATTCAGAGGTGGAAATATTACTATACTTACAGTTAACAGCACCTTCCAGGCATGCCAGGGGATATACTTAAAAATTAAAATACAAAGTATCAATCTAGTATTTGGTGCATATCGATACATTCAACAGTTTGTTTATACCACATTGAATCTTTCTCATGGGATCTCCACTTGGTAGGTTGGGTTGCTACTGCAGATGTATAACTAATGGGTTTTCCAGTCCCATCACCAGTATGGATTTTTGGATTAAGGATAGACTAAGTCCTTTAGTCAAAGGATCGGCCATGTTGTCCTTAGAATTAACAAAGTCAACAACCATAACCTTATCAGATACTAATTTCCTTTAGACTTTAGTCTAACTCGGATGTGTCTTTTTGTCCTTTGATTGAACTTTCAACTTCTTATCTTTGCAGTTGTGGTTTGACTATCACAATGCACTACAATTGAAGCTAAAGGTTTGCTTACAATGGACAGTTGTACCAACAACCCATACAACCACTCTGCCTTACTCCAGTCATGTCCATTGCTCATAACTCAGCCTCAAATATAGATTGGGTTGCCAAAGTCTGTTTAGCAAACTTCCAAGAGACACTGTCCCCACCCAAGGTAAATACATACCCTGTACATCCATTACTTCAGGAGTTTTTGGCTATCCAGCTAGCATCACCATATCCCTCGAGAAGTCGGGGAATCTGACATAGTGTATGGCCAGTGACATTGTGCCCTTAATATACCCAAGTACTCTATCCAAAGCCTCCCAATGAGTTCTGTTGGAACAACTTGTATATCTAGTCAGCTTTGAGACAGAAAATGAAATATCTTGTCTCGAGCCATTTGCTAAATACTGCAAGCACCCAATAATTTGAGAATATCTCATTTGAGACACAGGAACACCACTTTCATTCTTGAAGAGAGCCACAAAAGGATCATATGGAGTCTTTTGTGATTCTATAATATTTATAACCGAATTTCTCGATTATCTTATTGTAATACCCAGAGCCTTGTTAGTCCAAGTGGCTACGATAATCTAGAGGGGGGTGAATAGATTATCTCGGTTTTTCAGATTTTGCCCTCTTTTTCGAATAATCAAGCAAAGACGAAAGCTAAATGCGGAAAATAAACAACACACGCCGATTTAAAGAGCTTCACCCCACCTAGGACTACGTGCTCTATCACCCCAAAGATATCCTGGGATGGGTTTCAAAAAGAAAAAGAAATTTTATTAATTACCAAAATTAATACAACACCTTGAGGATTATCACAACCCTCTTACAACACCTTCAAGGAGATTACCACAATCTTCCTTCACCACCTTTGAAGAGTACCACACTCTCCAAACACCTATCACCTAGATCACCCAAGTGTATTCTTACCACAAGAATACTCACAAGGATGTCTTGTGTTGAATGATGACCAAAATCAAGATTACAACTCAATAATGAATAATACAATATGAGTACAAGTGTAATTAAGAATTGAAAGCCTAAACCTCTAAGAAGTGCAAGTCAAAGTGCTTAGGCTAATACAACAAGATTTATGAAAGTGTTTGCTTGTATGCTCTTTTTGCTTGTGTAATGTGTTGTATCTTGTTGCTTGAATGAAGCCTCTATTTATAGGAGAGGTCTTGGCTTAATTTCCGGACATAGGCTCCTCCTTGGGGAGTGATTTCTTTAAAAAGAAACCATTTAAAATCAAGATTATAGGTATAGAAATCAATCCCACAAATTAGGAAAAGTCAAAGTCAAAAATGCAACGGATAGTTTGCTTTGATAAAAGAGGGGTTCGACCGGTCGCAAGCAGAGATAATATTGAAATGAGTTTGCTGCAATTTTTACACAGGGGACCGGTCGGAGGGGGTTCGACCGGCCGCCCTTGATCTTGACCTGGTTGGGGGTGTTTAAAAACGAAACAGAAGACAGAAACTTGAGAGGGCCTTCCCGGTGTACGGCCCGTAGGTCGACGACCGGCCGCCTCCCCGATTTCTCATACGTCCCTTTTTCTTTCAAAACTCAACTCAGTGCACAAAGGTTGCCCTATAGGCGACCTGGCCGAGCCAAAACAAAAGTGTTGTCCAATTTTTATCGAAAATAAACTCCAAGAAATACTCCAAAAATAGTAAAAATATTTTAAATCGATCGGAAGTATTTAGACAATATTTAGGGACATTGTTTTGGTTTAAAAACTCATTTGAACAAAATCATCAAAATCATGATAAAAACATTTATCTAACAAGCCTCTCAGTACTCACTTGACCAATATAGTTCGTGAATTATATTATATTATATTATGTGTTATTTGTATAAATATTGATAATTTATTTTATTTTATATGGCAAAATATGCTTTGTAATTCTTGAAACCTCGTATTCTAATAAGTGAATAAATGAGGTAGAAGATTAATATAAAAAAGGAGGGAGGCACATATTAAGTCTAATGTAAATATACATATAAGTTGATAATCAAAATGCTATTGGTGAATACTTTGATTAATAAAAAATAAAATTAATGATAATAGTTGTAATAATAAATAGAATTGTCGAATATAATTATAATTAAGAAATAAAAAAATTACCTTAATATAAATATAAAATAAAAAACTAAATGCTTATAAAATATATATATATATATATATATATATGACTTATATATATATATAATTGATCATATACTAGTTAATTATATGTAATATATATTATTATATAACTTTTATATAAAATAGACTATGGTTAAAAATATAGCAATATTCTATTAATTACCTGACCACATATCTAATAATATTACATAAATTATGTCTGTGTATATATCTTATATCTTAAAAATATATATAGGGGGAGGATCAAGTGAGACCATGGCTCTAGGTGAGACACAATGGACTAATCTCAACCATCCCCCACTATTAATTAATATGTATGATTTAAGGGATAAAAAATATATTAAAACATTAATTTAATCAATATAAGGGTAGTAGGGTAAAATAACATAACAAGGTAGTTACAAACATGGAATCAAATCTCTTTCTCTCTCATATATTTCCCCCAATCTTACGTGTTGCCTCTCCCCCCCAACCCCATTCTCACGTCTCTCTCTCTCTCTATATATATATATATATATAATTCCTCCATTAACGCAAATAAGAAAAACTATGAAGAACTCGAAAATTACAGTTCATGAAATTACAAAGAAAAGGCAAGAAAAATCGGTGCAATATTACAGAGAAATAATGAACAGTGAGTTCAAAACATGATGATGAATCATCAGTCGTGTAAAAAACTCTATCCAACAGCATCAATGGTGTAATCATCGATGGAGAACTCGAAACTGACCATTAACATAAACTCTTAAAAAATTGTAATTTTCACGAATAAGACGATGCATAGAAACTTATGAAATGATGCATAGATACTTATGAAATGATGTATAGATACTTATGAAACGATGCATAGATCTGTAGGATATTACATATTTGACAATATGCAACAAAAATAAACTAAATATGCATTATATGCAAACTATCTATGTAGCGTAAAAAAACTAATATGTAGTACAATATACCCAACTATGCAAGACGTCATAAACTATGCAACAAAATCAACTAACTATGCATTCTCTAAAAACTATCTATGCAAAGTGTGTGATAACTAAATATGCAAGACATTATGTAACATCCCATTTTTATAATTTCCAAAAGCAACATCTCATTTTCATAACTAAATATACATTACGTTGAACCTATTTATGCAATATAGAATAATGAAATATGCAGTACGATATTCAATTATGTCTTGTTTTCATAAAACAGTGCCAATAAAATAACTATATATGCATTATTTGATGTCTAATTATGCGAGAGAAGAACCCTAACTATACTTTGTAAAATAAAAAATTTGAAAAAAACTCGCTTCCTTAAATTCTCGCCACCAAATCCGCGCTTTCAATCTCATTTAAAACTACTGGGACCACTAATTTGAATTATAAAATTACAACCTTACCCTTAATATCAGCGGAAATTAGGATATAATTAAAAAAAAACTGAATTAATCACCTCCCTTCATTTTTTAAGATCAATGGGTAAGATGAGTCCACACTGTCTCACCTAGGGAGGGTGGTCTCATTTGAACCAAATCCAATATATATATATATATAATAGATTAGGATAAATATATGCACAGATAACCAAGTATTATATATAGGGAAAGTCTCTTGTGAGACCGTCTCACGGATCTAATTCCGTGAGATGGAGCTCCAAGTGATCTCCTCTCTTCTCTTCTCTTTCTCTCTCCTCTCAATGGTCCCCACTTTCTCTCTCCTCACCTCTCACTCTCACGTGATATGCTCTATTGTTTCCTCTCTCTCTTCACATCTCACTCCTCTTGTGGTTCCCCCCCTCTCTCTCCTCTCTATCTCTAGTTGCCCCCTCTCTACACACAATATTTTAGATACAAAAATCACACAAAAAATATAAGACTTTTCATAATAGAATTGATACCTTTTCAATAAAAAAAATGATACTTTGTTTCAATAAGAAGTGATATTTGTTTAATAAAAAGTGATACTTTTTTAATAAAAAAGATATTTTATTTTAATAAAAGTGATACTTTATTTTTAATAAAATGTAATATTTGTTTTAATAAGAAGTGATACTTTTTAAATAGAAAATGATATATTTTTAATAAAAAGTTATACTTTACTTTTAATAAGAAGTGATATTTTTTCTATAAAAAGTGATACGTTTTACATAAGAAGTGATACTTTATCCAAACAAAAGTGATTTTTTTAAAATAAAAAGTAATATTTTTCTTTAATAAAAAGTGATACTTTTTTTCATAAGAAGTGATTTTTTTTTCAAGTCTAAATGTGATGCTTTTTTAATAAATAGTGATACTTTTTTCAAAAGAAGTGTACTTTATATTCCTCATCTTTTCTTTCTTGTGTCATGCGTGTAGAGATAAAATGAAGGATGTTGGGCAGGGGCGGAACCAGGATTCGACACTGAGGGGCGCCAATTTTTGCATCCTAGACCTCCTAGGCGGGCGCCTAGAACCGATTTTTTGGCCGCATGGCAAGCACCTACGCCGAATTGTTTGACGCTTAGGCTGATTTTTGACCAAAACGATTTTTTGCACCGATTTTGGCAAAGACGGCCGCCTAGGTCGATTTTTACAACACAGATTTGTTTAAAATACAATGTCAATATTCATCATTAAGTATCCCAAAAAATTGACGTACTTTTTCTTTTTAATTACAAAAAAAGATGAGGGGGGGCAAATGGAATTAATACCAAAAAATTTATATATAAAAAATAAAAAAAATAAAACTATTGGGGGGGCCAGGGCCCCTCTTCCCAACCATATAGGTCCGCCCCTGATGTTGGGGGAGAGAGAAAGGGGGACGATGAGAACATAGAGAGAGGAAAGACCACCAAATGAGTGAGATATGGGGACAGATGGAGAGAACCATGAGAGATTTGGGGGGATCGTAAGGAGAGAGAAAATGGGACTAGTGAGAGGAGAGAGAAAGGAGAGGGAAAAGAATAGAGAAATATGGGGGACCATGTGGAGCTCCGTCTCACATAAATTTTTGTGTTATATATAAATTAGCTATTAAGCACCACCGCCTCAACTTGTCAGATAACATATACATATGTATTTATTGCTTTGGGAAAATCAGACACGCATGGAACACGCACACAAACAACTGACGCACACATATGAAGGAAGAAACTAGTAAGTAGTCTCTATTACACTTTTTCTATTTCACTTGGCTTGGTTAATAAAATGAAAGAAGGTTAATTCATGTGTTGATTTGGTTTGTATGTGAAAAAGGCACTGTCCGTGTTACATATAATTGATAACAGAACTAGAAGAATCTTAATATATATAAATACATGTGTTGTACTTTGCATCATTTATATGTGTGTGGACCAGTCGATCTTCCGTAAGAGCAACTCCAAAGCTGCGCTATTCCACCTGAAATTTTCAAAACAGAGCAAAGATTTCATCTTTGCACCATTCTTTGCGCTAAATTAGAGTGGTCTACAGTGCTGTGTCAAATTTGACGCAACACTGTTCAATTGCGTTATCATTTTTCTTTTTTTTTTCTTTTTTTAATTTGTTTTAAGTTATCCATTTATGTTTTTTTAATAGTTTTGAAGGTAGCTGAATGCTGATGGATAAATGTGTATTGAAATACATCATTAAATTCTATATTTTCTCAATAACATTAATTAGTTATTATATATATATATATAAATATTTGTAATAAAATTTAATTGTATATTTTAGTACTTTTATTTATTTTATATAAGTATATAATTATTTAAATAAATCTGTTTATTTGATTTATATTGTTATTTATAATATATTTGATTATCAAAAATACTTTTAAATTATAAGTTTAAATACTAAATACAAAATAATTAGAAAAAAAATTATAATTAAAACAAGCATTACATTACATTAAAGTGCATTCCCAACATACATCTTCATAAGAGGCAAAAAAAAAAAAAAAGAAAAGAACACTCCCAACATACATTTCATAATAATACTAACACTTACATTTTTCTTAATAAAGAAACATTAATACATAATAATGCGTTAATTGAAGGAATTTTTAATAACTGCAGATCGACTCACTGATCCTTCAAGATCATGAAAATATTGTCCAAATGTATCGGTGGTATTATGAGAGCTCGAGTCTGGTTTTTGAGTCCTTTTTTGCACAATTTTCTCTTGTTCCATTTCAAACCACTTGCGTACTTGGGGATCTGATATTGAATTCAAATATTTTAACAAAATTTTGTTTTCTTCTTGTTGTTCAAGAAAATCCAATCTTTCCATTTTGTTTTGTTCTCATTTTTCAAGCATTTCCATTTTTTTCATTTGAACTTTGTAATTATTTTGTCGATCCGTAGAATTATTATTGAACAACCCCACAAGTTGTTGAGTTTCATTTTGGATAGCATTCGCAATAGATGAAAGTCCGTCATCGATTTCTCTTTAATTTGGACTTTTTTATGCCAATAGGCCGCTCTCATGAAGTGGGACAAGCATTGTCATCACTTAAGTTGATAGAAAATGAAGACAACCCAGGTGATGCCGCCATGGGAGACTCCGGCTATTGTGTATCTGATTGTGATGAAAAACCACCAACATCTGCAAATTTTTCAATATCTTTTAAAATAGGCCACACATGATCAAACTTAAATCATTTCTTGTATTTTTTGTCCTGTGTCAATAATTCCGTAGCTCGATTCAACTGCAAAAAAAATATAAAAATTTAAAGCCATACAGTATAATTAATATAATAAAAATAAATACTCACAATATCCTGCTCTGAAGCACCACTTGGATTAAGAATTTCAATTTGCTGAACACACCCTCTAAATTTTCTAACTGCGTGAAGGATAACTTGCATGCGACACTGCAAAGATCTTTTGTTTTGTTCTTGTACAATGGTGTATGGTTTAGTGGAGTTGTAATTTTCTGCCACTTGACCAAAATTGATCTTTAGATTGATTTATGCTTATAATTAGATTTTGAGAAATATCAAGATAGACATGACATAGGTGTATGCCTTCATTTCGATTATAAGAAACACTTCTTGAGTGTGAAGCCATTTGATGGAAAACAAGAAAAAAGACATGAATTAGTTTTCAAAGAATACTTGATGAGTGGTTTATAATCGTTGTGGTATCATATTTATAGGGTCACTGGACTTGAAATCTTGATTTGTAGTAACAAATGGATGGTCTTGATTTGAGGGAATCTATCATATGGTCAGGATCAACTATAAGAGATTACATTATCTTATCTCTTTGTAGATGACAAATGGATGATCCTGATTTGAGGGAATCCATCATACTGTCAAGATCAAGTATCAGAGATTACATTATATTATCTATTTATAGATGACAAATGGATGGTCCTGATTTGAGGGAATCCATCATACGGTTAAGATGAACTACCAGGGATTACCTTATCTTATCCATTTGTAGATGACCATTTGATGGTCAAGATTTGAGGAAATCCATCTTACGGTCCAAATCAAATAACTCAAATTACCTTATCTTATTATCATTCATTATAAAAGTCAATCTAGTATTCATGAATCTTGTTCATCACCCATAAGAAAACTCATTCAATTTTTCTTCTTCAGAAAAAAATTAATTTCAATATTGCCGGGCCATCTCCTGTATCATCTTCTAGCTCATCTTCATTCTCTGATTCTGATGATGAGTTTATGTGTGAGCTTGAGGCCATTGATACAAAAGATAAAATAATAACTCATATTTTGAAAAGAAACAACAACATCCTATCTAAATTGCTCAACCATCAAGATGTTCAAGCTACTCGTGGAGGCTCAATTTCTGGTCATATAGTAATCAATCGCGATCGAGATGTTGCTGATCGTAATTTGTTTAATGACTATTTTGCTGAAAATCCAAGATATGATGAAGTGACATTCCGCAGACGATTTCGAATGTCTCGAAACTTATTCTTTTGTATTGCTGATGCTGTGAAAAATCATGATAGATACTTCATACAAAGAAGTGATGCGATTGGTAGGCTTGGATTGTCTACATTTCAAAAAATTACAGCCACACTGCGAATGTTAGCATATGCTCTACCAGCGGATGCTACAGATGAGTATATTAAAATAGGGGAGTCTACTGCAATTGAGTGTATGAAACGATTTTGACGTGATATTGTTGAGGTGTTTGCTGAGCAATATTTAAGATCGCCTACTGCTAATGACGTAGGTAGACTACTTCACATTGGTAAGCAACGTGGCTTCCCATGAATGTTGGGTAGTTTAGATTGTATGCATTGGCGATGAAAAAATTGTCCAACCGCGTGGGCAGGACAATACGCCGGTCGAAGTGGAAGCCCAACAATTATTCCCGAAGCCGTCGTGGACTATGATCTTTGGATTTGGCACGCATACTTTGGTATGCCTGGACTAATAATGACATTAATGTTTTTGGAGGCATCCCATCTCTTTTCCAATCTCGCCAAAGGTATTGCTCCTCCCGCGAATTACATTATTCAAGGTAAGGAATATAATATGGGTTATTATTTAGCTGATAATATATACCCAAAATGGTCAACCCTTGTGCAAACTATTCATGACCCACGTGGTCCAAAAAAGAAATATTTCACAATGAAACAAGAATCATGTAGAAAAGACGTAGAACGTGCATTCAGAGTTCTTCAAGCACGATTTGCAATTATAGCTGCACCAACACGTTTTTGGAAAAAAAGATTTACAGGATATAATTACTGCATGTGTAATAATGCATAACATGATTGTAGAGGATGAACGTGATCTTGATGCACCAATTCAAGATGTGATAGAAATGACAACTCCTGATGTAGAGATGGTGGTGGATGATAATATCCGATTTCAACAATTTCTTGCTCGGCATAAAAGAATCAAGGATAAAGAAGCTCATATCGCACTTCAGAATGAATTAATTGATCATTTGTGAGAGGAATACACCAATTCGGATAATTAAATAGCCATCATCTTGTAATTTATTTATGTTTATTGTGGTTGTATTATTAATAGTTTTTTCACTAATTTTATAATGTTCAATGTTGCGTTTTTATTTCTCTATTAGCAAATTGTTATAAATTATTTAAATTTTTAATACATATTATTATACAACATAAACAAAATATAATAATAAAATACATAATAATAAAATATTTTCTTAAATTAACTAAATATGTATTATGTAGCCAAATATTAATAGGATTTTTAATAAAATAGCTTTTGTATTGAAATATTGAGGAATATTCGTGGAATATTCCTTTTAGTGTAAAATTTAAAGTAGATGGGTGGGAGATGTTTTTTAAGTTTGGTGCATAAATTGCACAATTTTAGTGCAAAAGCTGCACTAAAATAGAATTGTGGGTTGGAGAGGACCTAAAATAGTTTAAATTTGTGTTACTAATGTTTTCCAGATTGAAAATCTTGAAGTAAATAGTCTAAACAAGAATTAAATATATAAAATACACATGTAAATATATATATATATATATAATGATGCTTTTTAGAGCAGATCACCCAAGTCAACTGAGTTGACCAAATTCCTCTTCTCGAGAGGGAAGTCTTCAAGCTATTCCTCTTTCCGAGGAGGAAGTCTTCTTGTCTTCTTCTCTATGAGCTGGTAACTCCTTCGATTGGGAACTTGCCCGCACACACGTGCAAACGTCAGAGGGCCCCAGGGGTAATCCCTGAGAGGCCTCTCCGCACTCAAGCCAGCACGGTGAACGAGAGAAAATAACAATAAACGAATACTGAATGCATAAGAGAACAAATAAGTATGAGAAAGTTACTTACAGATAATATGAGGGACCTTTTTATACCTGAGAGATGGGTCCCATGGGCCGTGTAGGAGAATTTGGCCTATGAGCCAGTCCACGTAGGAGAAAACGACCGCCTGGGCCAAACCCGGACTCATTTGGCCCGGTTTAATTATTAAGAGCCCATTAGGCAATTAATATTAAATAAAAAATATAAAATGAATTATATTTAATTAAATTATGAAATACTATTTTTGTCCCCAATATAAGCCCCCCAACTCTGGTGCTACGGAGGAATGAAATAGTGCGAGAGCTAATCCGATGTAGAAATATTGGACTTGGCTTGTAGTATGTGTTGTCTTGTCTTTGGAGAATTTTTGGCCACTTAGCACAAGGACACATTGGAGTTGATGCTTGTGACCATGTCTTCCAAAGGTAAATTCTCTCTCTCTACCTCTCAACTTTTGAAATTTTTTGCTTGGTAGAAGACTTAGGAAATTTCTTACAAGTGAGATGTGAGGAGAGACTTGAGGTGAGACTTGGGTTGAGAGTTGATGGAGAGGCGGAGTGCATCATGCGGAGAAGGAGATTTCCTTGAGGCAAGGGGCCCCCTTGGCGCTCTCCCCAGCGGAGGAGGGCGCGCCCCCGGTCCATTTTCCTTCATGTTTTTACCCGTCTTCCCTCGAGTTTTCGTATTTTTGAGCTACGCCCGGAATTTCGGTACTTCTTCCATTCCTCTTAGAGGCCGAGGTGTTACTCGGAGATTTGTTTCTGGTTCAGTTATTCCATGTCCACGTTTTTTACAGAGTTTGATATTCCCCCCTTGCTATAGATTCACATTTTGATGGTGATGAGGAGGTAGATCTTGAGCCAGATTCGAGCTCAAGTGATGAGTCTTCTGAGGTGGAGTCCGAAAGAGATAGTCCTGAAAAGGTCCGCCCCACCAAGTATCATCATAGGCCTTCAACCGGGAGTCGAGCAATTGTCCCAGGAGAGTTGGTCAGTCGAGTGATTTCTACTTGTCTTTGTAGGCCGCCGAGCGGCTTGACCTTCCTTCGAATTTTGTGATATTAGCCCCGGGTTTGGGCAACAGGCTCACTCATCCACCCGAGGGCTTCTTCACAACATACTTTACAGCTTCTTAGTTGGCTTCGTGCTTTCTCGAGATGATTTCCTTATCTAGATTCTTAGGTCGGTGGGAGCATGTGTTGGTTACTTGATTCCTCATGCCTATGCATTTATCCGAGGTTATCAGCATGCTATGCAGCAGTTGGACTTGACTCCGACTGTTGACGGATTCCATTTCTTATTTTATGCCCAAAAGTCTCCGAGTGACGCCTTCTTCCACTTTTTCCCACGATCTAAATGCAAGTTCCATGATAGATTTACTTCTCCTGGTGGTTTGTGGATGGAGGACTTATTCTTTGTGAGGGATTATGGTTGGGAGCTTCCTCATGAGTGGGTTTCGGAGGTTAAGGTTGCCCAAGGTACTCTAGCTTCCTGGAAGGAGATGGTGGAAGCTTATAGGTCTCGCGGCTTGTTCAAAAATCTTCTGAATGTTAGGGTGTTCTTGCGTATCCCGCCTTGCTTTACTTCTTTACATTGCTTCCCATTTTACTTGTATATTCTATCTACTTCCTTTTCTGATATTGCTTCTACTTGCTTTCTAGGTAAGGAGAGTTACAACACTGCAGAGTTGATGGATTTCAAGAAGAAGCATAAGGGGATGGCTAAGGGGAAGTCTGCTGCTGGCGAGAGCTCGAGTGTTCCGCCTCGGAGTGATAGGCCATGCCCATCTCCCAAGGAGAGTGAGAGGCGCCCTTCCTGCAAGGAGGGTGATAGACGCCTTGGCTCACGCTCCAGTGATCGTGCTGATGTTGCTCCAGCTTCTTGTCCTTTTGCAGGCCCTTCGGGAAGGAATAGGCCGATGATGGAACCCGACCTTGCTTCTTTTGAGAGTGTTGGTCCCCGAGCTATCTTCTCCGGTGGAGTAAACCGTCGCTAGGGGATCCATTCGCATTGGTGTTAGGAATTTTATTGTTTAGATTTTGATGAATGCCATGTAAAACTTAGAATAGAAAGTTGGCACCCCAATTCTTGTTTGTATAATGCATTGTAATAAATAGAGCTGGCCAAGGCGAGTTAAGTCACCTACGCCCTAACATGCAAGAAGACAACTAAAGACTTGAAGGAAGACTCACCAGAGACAAATTTAGTATGGCAAAGAAGAGTAGACAGAACTCTACTATAGAAGCAAATGAGATACAAAACTGGTGAGTGGAGCATCGATCAAGTCAACTCAAGAAAAGCCAAGTCTCAAGTTGAAGTGACAAGAGTCATCCATGATTGGAAGTGACTCTAAGTCACCTGGGAAAGCAAGGAAATGCGGTCAAGTCGAGATAATCAAAAAGACCGTTGCACGAAATCAAGAGATTTACTTAAACAAGTAATATCTCCATACCACCTTTCTTGGAGTGCTCGGACCCGAGCGTGCAAATGGAATGAACCAATGGGAAGCACTACACGCGTGTCGAACTCGAAAAGGTGAAAGAATAATTCATACGAGGAAATGGCAATTCCAAGAATCGCAACAAGACAAACCAACGATCGCAAGTGACTTTCAAAAATAAGCCTATCTCTTCAACGGGCAAATTTTTGAAAGTTCACTATAAAAGGCTGAGGAGTTTGTTTGAGAAAAGAAGACACACACGTGAGATATACAAGCATATTAGAAAAACTCAAACATTCTCAATCCTCAAGCCTACATTACGAAGAACATCAATCCAACACTCACCGTGAAGGAAAGATAACTTCAATCAGCTTGAAGAGGAAAATATCGAAAACAAGGGGTCTACATTCCGGAAGGATTGTAGGAAGGTTCAAGTTGAGCCAAGTCTTAAGCTTTTGGAGGGCTTCGTGATCAAATCCAAAGAGCTTGAGCAAGTGAGTCAGAGTAGCAAAGCGCAAGGCACCGCCTGTGAAGAAGCCGAGTCGTCGAGAAGCCACCGAGTGATCAAGGCGTCTCATCGAGTCCCAAAGGATCAAGTCGGGCCGTGTGATCAAGACTTGTATCCGGATTACCACTTTGTAAACTGATCATTACCTAGTGGATTCCTCCAGGAGTTGGAGAAGAGAGGAGTAGAAGAATTACCCCATCTTCGAACCTCTATAAAAATTTCATTGTGTCATTTACATTTCAAAGACTTTAATTCTTGCAATTTTAACTCCTTATATCTCACGATAAATTTGCTATCCACTTGATAAATTATAAGTACTAAACCAATCACTAAGTTCTTGCTCAATCAAACTTAAGGGTGTTAAGTCTTCCGCTGAAAACAAAATCACAATCGAGTTAATTTAGAGCCAACAACGGTGAGTTACTTCATCAACAAATTTCGATTGAGTCTCATGAGAGATTAACTCTAATGAGTGACTAAATTGATCGTCCTTCAAGGACACAAATTGCAAGTAGTATCAACTCGAATTTTTAAAAAGGACTAAATCGAAAATTTGGTAAGGTTTATTCAACCCCCTTCTAAACCTTACACTTACACCCCTTGGGACCTACAAGTGGTATCGTGAGCGGTTGGTTCATTGAACCCTCCGCACTCGTTCTTGAACTAGATCTCCAAACTTTTCAAAGTCCGCTTTAGTACTTAGACTTTCAAAACTTTTCTTTATCATTAAAAGTTATTATCATGGAAGCAAATTTGACACGCATCCCTATGTTCACTATTGAAGAATTTGATGATTGGAAAATTCGTATGCGGGCTCATCTATCAAAGATTACATGATGAGATGTGGATAGTGATAGAAGATGGGCCTCCGCAAATCTTAAAGGTGAACACAAACATTGCACGAAGAGTTGCAAACAAGGAGAAGAAGATGTTGCTCTAGACCGGTCATGGTTGAAAAACCAAGAACTGAGTGGACAAATGATGACAGAAAAAGATATAACCTGGACAATGTAGCCAAGGACATCCTCTACAAAACCTTGACAAAGCCATGTTCAACAAAGTCGATCTTGCAAAACGGCTAAAGAAATGGGACAAGTCGACATTGATTTGTGAAGGCTCGTGAGCAAATCAAAGAAAACAAATTGTCGGTGGTCAGACAAATTTGAGAACTTCAAAATGATCTCGGAGAGAACCTGGATCAACTAGACGCTCGGTTCACGTAAAATCACAAATGAGCCGTCGCACTTGGAAAGGAATATACACGAGAAAAATGTGTATGAAGATCCTAAAAAGTCTTCCAAATTTGAATGGGAAATGAAGGTCATGGCACCGAGACATTCCATGGACCTATCAAAGACATCCAACCATGAGTTATTCTCGGACCTCAAAGCCTACGAGTTTGAGCCGAGAAAAAGACTGCGAGGAAGAGACAAAATTGCACTCCAAAACAACTCGCTCTAATTGTTAAAGATGTGAAGAGAGTCGAGGTCAAAGAGGTCATTGACCCGGAAGAAATAGCCGATCAAAAGGTTGAATATCTATCTTTGAATCAGAGACAACCAGTGTCACTATGCCATTGATCGCCCATATCCTCGTAGTCAACAAATACAGGGATGAAGAAGAAAGAAAGGTCTTGAAAAAAGAAGACAAGAAAGAAAAAGGCAAAGATGGTCGCAGAGATCACTAAACAGCCAAGTCAAGAGAGACAATGACTCGAGAGAGGTGAAGCCGACTACTCAAGTGACTCTAAAGAAAAGCCCCGACCGCTTGATGGCCAAAGAACAAGATCAACCTCGACCAAGAAGATGAGGTACAATCTAACTCAACAAACTCGTACACTAGTGATAGTGATCGTGACACACACACTTCATCACCCACTCGATCTTTATGATTCATTAGGCAAAATGATGAAAGATTTTGAACACATTAAATCCTCACACACACTATTGAATGAGGAAAACAACCTACTCAAAAGTGAAAACTCAAAGCCGACTAAGGAGCCGAGTACTCTAAGTCAAATAGTTGAGAATAAAAGTTTAAAGGCCGAAAATGCTAAATTAATAGCGTAAATTGTCGCTTATCGAAAAGAGGAGAATGACCTCAAGAATGTTATTGCCTCATTTACTAAGGCATCTAAATCATTGGATGATCTTATTATGAGTCAAAGAGAATGTGGAGACAAGACAGCTTAGGATTTAACTCCTCCGTGCTATGTCAAACCTCAAAAGTAATTTTGGAAAAAGGATCTTCAAGTCATGAAGAGTCCGAAAAATCCAAAACTCTAAATGTTGCACACACATTCACTCCAAAGCACAATAACAAGCAAACCGGCCTTGGTTACAAAGGAAAAGGAAAACACCATTGAGTGTGAGTGTCTTTGAAAGGACAATCGAGAAGAGATTCACCAGTCCTCAAAGAAACTCCTAACAGAAAATACTCAGTAAAAAGGAAGCAGAGCTACCAAAAATCCCGAAAATCCATAAAAGAAATACATATGATGGGAATGGTAGAAAATATCCAAGCCAAGCCGATTGGAATAATGTGAACTATCAAAGATAAACTTATGGAATATAAGCCCAAATGGCAAAGGCCTAGAACTCAAGAAAGGCCATTCCAAAAGTACAAGAGCTTTCATCAAAGACACATATGCACCTAGGCACTACACTCAAAGACACCACAATTACCCAAGAAAGGCAATTGCTAAAACACATATGCAGCATATAGACAAAAGAGACAAAGTATGAACCTAGAATTCCCAAGCAATTTGCCAGGATTAATTATGATTATGGCACGATAGATGGCAACCCCTTGAGTCAAATCATTTGGCTATAGGTTGGTTGGATCATCTTATAATTCTAACCCCTCAGACCTGCATAAGTATGGGTACCTAAAACTTAATTTCCTTGATTGCGGAGTTCAAAGAACAACCGAGTGCCAAGGAACCTGGTACATGGATAGTGGTCATTCCGCACACATGACAGAAACAAGAAAAATCACAAAATTCAAGGAAGTTAAAGGAGCAAAAGTCATATTTGGAGGAAATGAAGCTCCTGGCGAAATAAGAGGCATTGGATCCATCAAGAGAAATGGATTAGAGATCACAGATGTTGCATATGTTGAAGGACTCAACTTCAATTTACTAAGCATCAGTCAACTCTGTGACAAGGGCTACAATGTTGGATTCAACATGGGAATATGCCAAATCAAAGATATTGAATCAAATGAAGTTGTCTTTGCAAGGATGTAGACAAAAATATGTATGTAGTGGATTGGTCAATCAACGCAACACCCAAACTGCCTACTAGCAAAGAGCACAAATTGAATCAAGTTGGTCAGGGCACAAAAAGTCGAGTCACCCGAATTTCAAAACAATTAACAAAGTCGGCAAGAAGTCATCTTGTGGAAGGATTACCGCACTCGATACAAAAAGGAGAGTATATGTGACGCATGTCGAAGGGAAAACAAATCAAGTCGTCATTCAAAGAAAAGACATGCCCATCCTCAACAAGAATATTGCATCCGCTTCATATGGATCTATTTGGCCCGCCTGGAACCAAACCGGCATAAGTGGAAAGAAATACACCTTGGTGGTAGTAGATGACTATTCAAGATATACATGGACAATATTCATGTGTAAGAAGAAAGAAACTCTACAAAAACTACCACAAATGATGAAGAGGATTCAAAACGAGAAGAGTCAAACCATTATCAAAATAAGATCGGGACAGAGGAACCGAGTTTGTCAATGGAATAATAACTCAAGATCTTGTATTGAGAATGGTATTGGTCATGAACTATCACAGCAGAAGAACTCCACAAACAGAATGGAGTTGCGAAAGAAGGAACAATAACCCTCAAAGAAGCAAGGACCATGTTAGTCAAGCAGGTTACCAAAAAGATTTTGGGTCAAGTAATCAACACACTTGCTACACTCAAAACAGATGTATGATAAACAGACAAATACCAAAAAGACTCCCTATGAGATCCGGATGAAGAAAACCAAATGTTGCATACTTGAGAATATTTGGATGTAAATGCTTCATCCACAACAATGGCAAAGACAATCTAAAGGCTTTTGATGCTAAAGTGATGAAGGTATCTTCTTAGATACTCACCAAAGCAAAGCCTACAGATACTCAACAAAAGAACTATGGTTACGTAAGAATCCATTCATGTAGTATTCGATGAGCCAAATGTAAATGGAGAAGACATTGAAAAGTCACCGATAAGTTTGAATCATCCAACCATACGAAAAGAGTCCTATCTTTGAAGTCAAGCCGAATTATCAATTCGAGAAGAAGATGAAATAGCTGAATCTCAAAAACAACTCGGAAAATTTGCAGCTAAGTGATTACGAGAGAGCGACCACAACAACACAAAATTACAAGTCGATCGAATCCAACTAACTTACTCCAACCTCGATGTAAGATGGCCGAGAGATCATCCACCGAACTTGTCATTGGAGATATAAGAGAAGGTGTCAAAACAAGATCCGAACTCAACAAGAAGCCATGTTCACTTGCTTCATCTCGCAAATAGAGCCCAAAGACGTGTCACAAGCATTGATGACACACATTGATTCAAGCTATGCAAGAAGAGTCAATCGCTTTGAAAGAAATAACGTGTGGGAATTAGTGCAAAGACCCATACATCAAAATGTTATTGGCACCAAATGGGTGTTCGTAAATAAGATGAACGAGGAAGGTTCTGTGGTAAGAAACAAAGCAAGACTAGTAGCCAAAGGATATTGCCAAGAAGAAGGATAGATTTTGATGAAACATTTGCCCTCGTAGCAAGATTGGAAGCTATAAGGATGTTTCTTGCCTATGCGCACTCACAAGGATTTCATTGTATATCGATGGATGTAAAAAGTGCATTCTGAATGGTTTATTGGAAGAAGAAGTGTATGTTGAACAACCTCCGTGATTTGAGCAGAAGACTCTTGGAGATAAGGTATACAAACTCAAGAAAGCCCCGTATGGATTGAAACAGCACCCGGCGTGGTATGACACTTTGTCACAATTCCTAACCAAAAATGGATTCACAAAAGGAAAAGTAGATAGAACACTTTTCGTAATTCAAGACAAAAAGAGTATACTTTGCTTGTTCAAATTTATGTAGATGACATCATTTTTGGATCCACAAACAAAGAGTCGTGTGAAAATTTTCAAACCTCATGCAAAGTAAATTTGAAATGAGCAGGGATGGGAGAGTTGACATTCTTCCTTGACTCCAAGTGAAACAAACAAGGATGGAACCTTCATAAGTCAAACAAAAATACACCGAGATTTAATGAAGAAGTTTGGTATGGAAGAGAAGTCTTCTCGTAAAAATACCAATGAACACATCACCAAAATGGACATGGATGCGGATGGCAAGCCCAGTAGATCAAACAAGATACAGAGCACTTATTGGATCATTGCCTATCTCACAAAGAAGCGGACACTTACATCACCTTTGTCAGTAGGTGTATGTGCAAGATTTCAATCTGCTCCAAAAGAGAGCCATATGACAAAGAAATCAAGAGAATATTGAGATACTTGAAAGGAAGCCAAGAAGTAGGCCTATGGTATCCAAAGGAAGGTGGATTCAAGCTAATTGGCTATTCGATTCGACTATCTTTGGATGCAGAGTGACAGAAGAGCACTTCAGCACATGTCAAATGCTAGGAAACAGATCGATTTCCCTGGTTTAGCAAGAAGCAAAACTCAATAGCCACCTCCACAAAAGGGTGAGGCGGAATACATAGGCTGGCACCAAGCAGTGCCCAAGTCCTATGGATGAGACAAAGAACAGAGACTATGAGGTTGAGGAAAAAGAAATTCCAATCATGTGTGATAACACAAGTGCAATTGCAATTACTCAAAATCTGTGTTGCATTCAAGAACAAAGCACATTGATGTCGATATCACTTCATAAGAGATCATGTTGAAAAGAAGGACATCATCCTGAATATATCTCAACCGATAAACAACTAGCCGACATCTTCACAAAACCATTATGTGAGTCAAGATTTGAAGAACTCAAGCATGAGTTGGGACTAATTGAGCTAAGATGACACTCGCATTTAATCAAAGAAGAGAAATGGAACAAAAAGGGGTGAAAAAGAGCTGAAAACAAAATCACCAAGAATCACCAGATGGAAAGACACTACACCGAGTCACCGATAGCCGAGTCACTAAGAGAATCGTGAGAAGTAGAGTTAAATCGCCTAAGGGATAAGCCGAGTCACTTATGAGCAAAATGACAAAAACGCAACCATTTTGACTAAGCGGAATGTTTTAAGGAATACGTCAAAGATAATGATGATGTGTACGACATAAAGCCGCACACCAAGCTTATGATTGGATATAAATGTTTGCCGCATTAAATACGAGACATTAAATGCTCAATAGGCGTGCAAAATCTAAGCCGTTGATTTCGATCACATTTCAAAACCACCCGCACGCCCTTTCATAAACCATATTTAAACCATTTTCATCCGTTTCTCTCTCACACTTCTAAAACTGTTCATCACTTTCTCTCAAAAGCAAAGGCAAAAATACTCTAAAACCCTATCTATCTTTAAATCAATTTCTCGAGTTTTTCCTTGATACAATCCACGAAAATGGCACCAACTTATGACTTTACCAAGTTAGGAAGCAAATCCACACCGCTCTACCGTGGATTTCGACGGGATGGTGAAACAGGGGTCCGACGACACCCTAGTGAAGAAAATCGCTGAAAAGTTAGAAACGTCCTGGTCTGCAAAACCATTTCGACGTTAGAATACCCGATAACATATGTGGAGGAGGTCGCACAATTCTACGTGAATGCCGAGATTCACGATGAAGGAATCAAGTCATCTGTACACGGAAAGCAAAATGACTATCTCTCGCCAAGGATTTGGCCAAACATTGCTCACTACCCAGAGAGGCGCATCGTAGATTAACGGTTTTATGTAAACCTGGCCGATGCTTGGAAAGAAATAGCCAAGCCCGACTTTCTTGATAAAATAGTGTATACAAAGAAACAAGAGATTCTTTGAAGGAGGATTATCACAAGCTGTTGGACATCGTTGCCAAATGTATCGACATCAAGTTTGGCGGCTTTGACCAATCACAAAAGGCAAAGCCGATTGTAATGGCTGCAATCATCGAAGAAAAGAAGATAAACCAACTGAGTTTGTTTGTCAAAGCAGACTCTGCCAAAACGTGGGGAACAAATCCTTCAAAGAAGATGGCACATTTGGAGGATCCTAGGATATGGCCTAGTGATTGGCCGGCTAATGGAGGTGAAAGGAGTCCCTCTTAGACATGGGAAGGCATTCCATGTTAACAAGAGGATGTTCGAGCAAACCTCTCCGCGCACGAAGAGAGCTTACGCCAAGAGAGCGACACCAGTGAGGGGGAATCACCACCTTGAAGATACATTGTTTCCTCTCCACCCAAGAAGAGAGCGCCTGACTACTAAGAAGATCACGCTTGCCCCTGCAGAAAGAAAACCAAACATGCTCCCGCCTGCAGCTAGAGTCACCACCCCCGCAGCCGTGTCTCCCGCCCGTAGCAGTGGTCGAGAAGGACTCACAAATACCTTCTCCGATCGTCAAAGAGGAGAACCGAGAAGCCACGATGGCCTGCTCCTCGAAAAAAGACACCAAAGACCACCCCACCGCCCAAGACTCGAGAGGACACTGTCTCGAACCGAAATTCCTCTCGGTACAAACTAGGAGACGAAGAAGAATCATCAAGCGAGCCCCAATCGAGAAACCATCTCGAGTCGGTTACTCGGCTAGAGAAGATACTGGAGACTACGGAGAAGTAGAGTCTCCAGATGTAATTGATGAAACAAATGCAAGTCTGTTTGGGCGATCACAGAGGCAACCCGAAGACACACTGTAATTCACACACCAAGCACAAGCAAAACCTCGCTAGAGCGGATAGTGACGTAATGATCCTATCTCCACCTTACCCGGACATCCAAAATCGCCTGCGTGAGTGGAGGAAATGGAAGTTGAGTAAGTCAAGGGAATAGTTCCAACGGCCCGAGTTTATAGAAGAAGAAGAGGAACCGCTAAATTTCCTTGGACTAAAAATTGTGCCCCCAAAGACTTGATGAAGACAATCGCTTAGATATCCTGCAGATTACAAGGAAAAGGAGAGAGAAAAGCAAGGCGAGGGAAAGCCGAGGCACGTGAGAAGGCAAGCATCCGCCCCTATCTCCGCACCACGAACACACACATCCTCTCCTTGATGTCTTCTCGACGCTGATGATGAGGATCGGGAGAATGTTTAGCGCCGCCACGAGAAGAGTTGCAAATGCAGCAAGCATTGCACGAATCAAGAATCCTTCACGAGCAAAGATCGATGGAAGGACCGGAGAGTCCTCCGAACACGGTGAAATTGATCCAATGGGAGTGGTTCAACAAATCGCCATCGTTGTTGTTCTTCGCTACCACTTCCCCACTCGGAAGAAGGCAATAAGGGAATTGGTGATGAAATCGGGATAGTGGGAACCCGGTCAGCCAACCCCTATTGAAGGTGTGTTACCACCGCCCCCACGATCGAACAATTAATCGAAATAGCCGGGAGTTTGGAGACGAGTGACCCCATTCCAAGTCACTCACCGGTGCGCCAACCGAGGGGAAACTCCCTCCACCGCAGCAAGGTTGGAGGATGTCGCAGATGACTCCACAACGAATCAAGGAGGCGAAGTAGAGAGAATACAAACACAAGAAGAACAAAGCAAGTTGCCATCAACGAAGCTCGGACAATTGACATGCCTCACCGAGGTGCCAACCGCTCACGAAGGCTAATGACGCTGCCGATGCAATCGATGAGGCACGAAGGAAGGAATGTACTGGGAGTTAACACTGGGCGATGAAAGTGCAATCCATGGGTTGAGACTCCAATGGATGCCACCGCAGAAGACCCTAAGACACCGACACTCGTCCGAAAGGGAGGACTAAGGCCTCGCGGTAAGCAGAGAGACCGCCGAGGTATCAAGGCCCACGGGAGGTTGAGACTTCCCGGGTAAAGAAGTCAAGTAGAGAACATCCCCCTGCTATAATCGACCCATCCGAGAAGGAGATAAGCGCACTTCATGATTCCCAGGATAATCCCGATGTATCCTTTCGGAATCGAATCAGGCGAAGAAGAAGCTCGAGTCATCCCCAGTGCCAAATCCAAAAGACTTAGCGGATGTTCCAAGCACGAGCAAGTCGATCCCAAGACTACTCGTCAAACCTTTAACTTTGATGATGAGCCACCAATGGAAATCTCATCATCGTCCGATGACGCTTACGATAAGGCCGAGGACTAGTCTACGAAATTGGAAAAATCACCGAGACCAACGGTTGTTGAGACAAATGAGGCTCGGCAACCGAGACCAACGGGCTGTTGAGACAAGTGAGGCTCGCAAACCGGGACTATTTCACAACAAAACCCAAATTTGAAACAAGAGACCACTTGCGCAGGCTCCTCAAGTCGGCCCGCAGATCGATTCCCAAAAGAACTTCACGCGCACCGCTCATCATCAAACAGATCCCGGTTGGCGGCGATGAATCTTTTTGTAGAATCTTTCCCTTTTTCACTTTGGAGATACCGAACTCCGCGAAGAGTCGAAAACGAACAAGCACGCTATCACAAACCAGCCTTCCTGTTCTTCCATCGTACACCATTGTTCCAAATGATTATGATTTTGACGCCGCATGGCCATCACCGCAATGAAGAATCAATCAAGTTCGAGAAGTGTTCAAGGCACTATTTGCCGAGGTTGAACGGATGGAGAGGCATCGAGCCTCTTTGGATATGCGATCGACAACGAGATGCCACCACTACGTACTTGAGAGGCATAACAGTCCGAATCGAGGGAATGGTGGCAACATCATCAAACAATGCGTGTGGAACAAGTAAGATACTTGAGGACATTGTTCAACAAGTCGCTAGTGTGGAGAGTCAAAAATGCTTGATGCAAAAACGGTCGAGAGAACATATTGAGCACATGCATGAAGCTCATACTGCCGAGATAAAGTTACAAGTGCGTGAGCAAAATACGAATGATCTACAGCGTTTGGAAGAACACATGACTAGAAAATTCAGCCTTCTCATGGCCGAGATGAAGTGATTTCAAGAGTCCAACGCTACTCGATCCGAATTCGTCTTTGCTTAAACGCAGCAGACTTGAAGCAGAACTCGACTATCCGCAGGCTCGACTTCATGCTTGCCAGCATGTTCCCTGGGGTTCCTCTATCCTTTGATGATGCCAAAAAGGGGGAAGAGGAATACCTTAAAGCAAAGAAAATCAAGCCGAAAAGAAAGGAAGCGGTGAGAAGGAAAAGCTAAATTGAGAAGGGAAAATCAACTGAGGAAATTTTGAAACAAAAGAAAGGAAAATCTGCTGAGGGGGAAGGATCAAAAGATATGACCTTGATGATTGCACAAACCCCTCAACAGGGTCCTGTCACAGCTGACATTATAAGCAGCAAACTCCCCGTGACTCTGCCACTCCAACACTCTGTTGTATCTATGGCTGAAAAGAGAAAACAATTGAAGCGAGGGATGAAGGAAGTGGAAGGAAGAATGGATGCCCGAGTTATGAACATCTTGAAAGAACACTGAGGCATTCCAAGAGAGAGACACTTATGCCATTTCGATGTCGGGACAGAGCCACGATCGCTTGACGAATTCAAAACGCTCGAATCAAGGATACTTTGCAAATATGTCTATGGCTCAAGCTTGGGACTTGTCTTGGGAAAAGGGTCTCACATTATGTGAAGAAGCTGACAGCAGCAGACTACCTGATCGCTCTCTCTGCTGGTCACTCTGCTAGTCACTCACCAAAGAAGAAGACCCCAGACAAGATACGCCCGAGGTAGAGGAAGAAGCGTAGTGGAGGAAGAAGCTTGGACCTAGGCCTCCGCCCAAGAATATTGAATACGTAGATCCAGGAAAGAAAGGATGGATCTACTGGTCCGGGCTTGACCAAGTGGCGAATTTGAAAGTGGCTAAAACTAACGCCGAGTATGCAAAAAGAATAGAAGAAAAAACAAGAGACAAACTCAGCTATGGAAGGAGAGACAGAAAGAATAAGAAAAGATGAAGCTGCCAGGAAGGCATATGAAAAGAAAAAGAAGGCGGTTTGACGACGAGAAAAAGAGAAGAAGAGAAGAAGATCTTGAACAAGATGAAAGAAGGAGACAAATAAGGAGATGAAGTGTTCTTTGTCAACCCTTCGTGTATTTCACTATGTAAATACATAAAATGTAAGTCTTCGTAATAAAGTCAGAAATTCTTTATTTCTTTGTGAAGACAATTATATGCTCTGATACACCTTGTAAACAAATGTGTTAAGTACAAGAATGATATGATCAATAAAAAGATTGATTCTCGCGATACATTCTATGTCAATACACTATTTGTATGTATCTTTGTTATTTGCATTTTTATATGGTTTAAGTTTTGGCATCATCAAAAAGGGGAAATTGTTAGGAATTTTATTGTTTAGATTTTGATGAATGCCATGTAAAACTTAGAATAGAAAGTTGGCACCCCAATTCTTGTTGTATAATGCATTGTAATAAATAGAGTGGCCAAGCCGAGTTAAGTCACCACGCCTAACATGCAAGAAGACAACTAAAGACTTGAAGGAAGACTCACCAAGAGACAAATGAGTATGGCAAAGAAGAGTAGATAGGAACTCTACTATAGAAGCAAAACGAGATACAAATGAGTGGAGCATCACCAAGTCAACTCAAGAAAAGCCAAGTCTCAAGTTGAAGTGACAGAAGAGTCATCCATGATTGGAAGTCGACTCTAAGTCACCTGGGAAAGCAAGGAAATGCAAAACAAGTCGAGATACCTGTAAAAATACCGTTGCCGTTAAATCAAGAGATTTACTTAAACAAGTAATATCTCCATACCACCTTTCTTGGAGTGCTCGGACCCAGAAGCGTGCAAATGGAATGAACCAATGGGAAGCACTACACCGTGTCGAACTCGAAAAAGGTGAAAGAACAATTCATACGAGGAAATGGCAATTCCAAGAACTCGCAACAAGACAAACCAACGACGCAAGTGACTTTCAAAAATAAGCCTATCTCTTCAACGGGCAAATTTTTGAAAGTTCACTATAAAAGGCCGAGGAGTTTGTTTGAGAAAAGAAGACACACACATGAGATATACAAGCATATTAGAAAAATCAAAACATTCTCAATCCTCAAGCCTACATTACGAAGAACATCAATCCAACACTCACCGTGAAGGAAAGATAACTTCAATCGCTTGAAGAAGAAAATACTGAAAACAAGGGGTCTACATTCCGGGAAGGATTGTAGGAAGGTTCAAGGTTGAGCCAAGTCTTAAGCTTTTGGAGGGCTTCGTGATCAAATCCAAAGAGCTTGAGCAAGTGAGTCAGTAGCAAGCGCACCGCCTGTGAAGAAGGTTCGAGTCGCACGAGAAGCCACCGAGTGATCAAGGTGTCTCAGATCGAGTCCCAAAGGATCAAGTCGGCCGTGTGATCAAGACTTGTATCCGGGATCAAGTTACCACTTTGTAAACCGATCATTACCTAGTGGATTCCTCCAGACTTGGAGAAGAGAGGAGTAGAAGAATTACCCCATCTTCGAACCTCTATAAAAATTTCATTGTGTCATTTACATTTCAAGACTTTAATTCTTGCAATTTTAATCGCTTATATCTCACGATAAATTTGCTATCCACTTGATAAATTATAAGTACTAAACCAAGCACTAAGTTCTTGCTCAATCAAACTTAAGGGTGTTAAGTCTTCCGCAAAACAAAATCACAAGTTTAATTTAGAGCCAACACCGGTGAGTTACTTCATCAACGGCTCGGTTGAGTCTCATTGAGAGATTAACTCTACCGAGTGACTACAAATCGTAGTATCAACTCGAATTTTTAAAAAGGACTAAATCGAAAATTTGGTAAGGTTTATTCAACCCCCTTCTAAACCTTACACTTACACCCCTTGGGACCTACAATTGGGACTACACAGATTCTGGCTTTAGGTACCCCAGTACCCGAGGAGCTATATTGTCTGATGACCAGTCTTGCCTTGGGTCTTTGTCCTTCAAGGACATTGTGACTCACCTTAGCGGGGACCTTGCTCGGGTGAGCTTCCATAGTTTTTTCGCCTTTTCATCCTTCATGCTTTATATCTTTACTTGGTTCAGACTTGCACGAATTATGTTATAGGCCCTGAACTTCGCAGTGGCTTCGAACCATCTCGGCGAGGTGAAGGAGGTAGAGAACTTTCGACTTCAAGATGAAGTGAAGGCACTCAAGGCCGCAACTAGCCATCACAAGTTCGAGATGTCAGATTTGTGGAAGCAGTGTGCCCGGGCGAAGAGTCAACTTGCCCACGAAGCTGAGAGGGGTGAGTTGTTCTTCCAGTCTCCTGTTGGATTTGATTTGTTAGCCAAGGAGAGGTCCGATTCAGTTGAGGCATATAGAGGTTCCTTGTCCTATCGCTCTGACAGGATGAGAGAGTCTTACTCTTATTATGACAAGGCGGTGCACCACTACCGAAAACTTCTACGGCAGAGTGGAAAAGCTTCTAGTGAGCTGATCGCCATCCTGGGTTGTGGTGTTTCTGAGGAGAATGATAAAGAGGTCGAGGCTTTGGCGGATCTTCTCGATGATGTTGGTGGCGATGGAGATGCTACCGATGGAGATGAGGTGCCTCCCATTTGAGCAATGATAGTCTTTTCTTCATGCCCATCTGTTTAGGGCTTGCTTTACGTATTTGGATATTTCCTTTTGTGCAATTAAATTTTTCTCTCTTCCTCTTGACTTTGAGTTGTTTGTTTGCCCGGTGGGGCTTGATGATTCCTCCATTTCTTTATGTCCATTACCTTCCCGTTGTCATGTTTTACTTGTGATATTTGTGTATAACTTGTTGCGGGAGATTAGACTTTATATTATATTTTAACATCAAGGGGTGCTCTTCCAGAACTCGGAGGAAGGCGCTCTTCCGAAGCCCTGAGGGCGCCCCCTTAGGGTTTCCCCAGGTCATTGCTCCACATAATGATTTAACATAATTTAGTTCTGTAGGAAACTTGTTTATTTTCCATGTTGAGGTAGATCTTCCCTTCGGAGGGAAGTCTTGGTTCTTTCGGAATAGCCGATAATACTAGTGTTCAAGGTTAATGCACGCCATCCCATGAGTCCTTGAAGGTGCCCTTCCAGAATCCAATGGGCGCCTTTCTGGAACTCTAAGAGGACGCCCTTCCGGGGCTTGGAAGGGGCTTCCTTCTGGACCTCTTCTCTTGCTTCGCTTTTGATGTCTTCCCCATGTTTTAGAGTTTTTCTTTCTTATTTGCCGGGGTGTAATATTCTGAGGGATGCATTTCTAGAGCCCGGAGTCGGCGCCCTTCTAGAGTTCACGGGGCACCTTTACTAAGCTTGGAAGGGGATCCCTTTTGGAGCTTCCACCATAATTTCTGCTTTAGGCTTTCGATCTTTTATCCACATGTGTTAGCATTTTTCACCTTCTTTTTCTTGCACATTTTCATCATGGAGAATAATTCACTGGGACTCTCATAAGGAGGCCTCTTCTTTTGGGGTCTTAGCCAGAGGGAAAAGAATTTTTACTAGGACCTCCTTGTGAGGAGGCCCATCCCATTCGGGGTTTTAACTGGAAGGGATCATCCCACCGGGGGTCTTAGCTGGGTGAGGCCATTCCTTTAGGGGTCTTAGACAGACGAGGTAAATTACTAGGACCTCCATGAGGAGGCTCCTCCCATCTAGGGTCTTAGCCGAAAAGGGTCATCCCACTCGGGGTCTTAGCTGGGTGAGGCCATCCCCTGTGGGGTCTTAGCTGGAGGAGGTAAATTACTAGGACCTCCATGAGGAGGCCCCTCCGATCCGGAGTCTTAGCCGGAAGGGCTCATCCCACCCAGGGTCTTAGCCGGGTGAGACCATCCCCTCCGGGGGTCTTAGCCGGAGGAGGTTATTTACGAGAACCCCCGTGAGGAGGCCCCTCCCATCCGGGGCTTTAGCCGAAAAGATGAGGTTTGTTTAGGAGAGCATCTAACTGGTCATTGACCTTGGCCATGTGGCCATTAATTGCGCCCTGGCCATGTGTGACCATTAACTGCATTCACAACATCAAAGTAGAAAATGGGAAATTGCTTTTATTCATTATAATGAAAATCTTTATGCCCCGTGGGCGAAAACATGACTATAATATAACAAGTGTTTAACACCTCTTGGGTAGAAACAAACTGAAAATGACAAAATAAAGTAAAATATACTAAGGCTTTAGGAAGGCTGATGAGAGCTGGTGTAGGCGGAATTTAAGGAGCATTCACTTCATCTTCAGTGTCGTCAGTCAATGTCTCCGGATAATCCCTATGTTCCCAATATTGTCTCCTATCTTGGTCTTCTTGACAAGTTCTGGCAAAAGGGGAAATATAAGTGAGGCGATCCGAAGCCAACCCAAGAGGTGTTGTACGGAGCTCATGTCGTGGGAGTAGAGTATTTTTAGAGTGACGAGTCAGACTATTCATCCAATGTGATGTAGGGCGTCCCCAGCTGCTGTCTTCCTAAGTCCAATTGTGGTCCCGTAATCCATGTACTCTAGCAGGTGGCCTTTCCGAATTAACTTTTCGATAGAGGCTCTCAACTGGATGCAAGCTCCATGGTGTGTCCTTTTTCATAATGGAAGTAACATAAATGCTTGGTCTTATGCCGTCCATAACTGTCTCTCATCTCCCATAGAGGTTCTATAATTTTCTGTCTCCGAGCAGTGGCTAGTGTTTCCAATAGAGGTGCATTCATTGGAATTGTTATCTGCCCCGATTTCTTCTCGCAGCTTCTAGACTGGCTCTGGAGATCCTCTTCGGACTTGCACTTGCTCCTCCGCGGTGGCTTTAATGCTTCATCTCCCTCGTCGTGTGCTCTTCTAGAATGGGCATTTCTTCCTGCAGTGGGGAGAGTTCCTTCCTTTGACATGCCCTAAGCACATTCTCGGAGGGCGATACGTCATTTCATCCTTGTCAATGTCTTTTGCTGGACATTGGTTACTTCATTTACAACCTCCATGAGTTTCCCCATGAGATTGCGTAACGACTCTCCCATCTCACGCTGGAGTAGTTTTGTGATGGTCTCGTGGCTCTTTATGATGGCAAAAAACTGTTGCATGAAAGCCTTCATGAACTGGTGCATCATGGTAATGGAGTCTTCGGGGAGCTGATCGAACCAAGCCCAAGCTTGCTTGGATTTAGGTGCTTAGACAACATCCGTCTTCTCATAGAGGTCTGCCTTCACATAGAACTTGTTCAAATGCTCCTGAGGATCTCCGGTTCCATCGTACTCCGGGAGGTTATACATCCTAACTCCCAGGGGTAGTTGTTTTGCCAAGATATCAGGGCTCAATGGATTCTCCTTCTCCGAAGCGGTAGCTTGTGGATGAGTATGGCTAGATTGTGTTGCTTGAGTTTCCTTTACCGCATGCGTCACTTTTTGGTTTTTGCCGCGTCTTTCGTCTCCTTTTCCTTGTCCTTCTGGGTCAAGGTCTTCGCTGGTTAGTGGGGTTTGAGATAGTGCTCCTTTGGCTCCGACTGCAGCTTGATGCCTCAAGGCGTTCCGTGCAGCTTCTTCTAACATGATTTGAAGAGTTTCTTGGTCAAACGAATTTCTTCACCTGGCGGAGCACCTGGGGGGGGGCGAGAAGGCGACACCCTTCTTTCTTGCGGGAGTGGCGGCGCCCTTTCGGTGGAATGGTCACTGGCCTCTCGATGTCTGGATGGTCTTCCTTTATGCTGGTCTCCGACACCATGGCCTGCAACTTAATGTCCGACTTTCCGTAATGGCGATTGAATTCACATCTTCGTGTACTTTGGTTCTTCCCATAGATGGCGCCAAAATGATGCTGCTTTTTATAGCAGATCACCCAAGTCAATTGAGTTGACCAAATTCCTCACCCCATTGGACCTACAAGTGGTATCAGAGCGATTGGTTCATTGAGCCTTCCGCACTGGTTACTGAACTAGATCTCAATCTTTTTCAAAAGAATCATCACTTGAGTTTTTAAAGCATTTATTCAAAAAGCAAAGTTATTATCATGGAAGCAAATCTAACTCGCATTTCTATGTTTACTGTGGAAGAGTTTTGATGACTGGAAAATATGTAAGCAGGCTCATCTATCAGCCTTGCACGATGAGATGTGGCTAGTGATTGAGGATGGGACACTGCAAATCCTAAAGGTCAACATCTGGTAAAGTGCACCTCTGCTTGAAGGAGAGGATCTTCGCAGAGAGCCCGGACACTGCTATGGTTGAAAAGCCTCGTTGTGAATGGACCAACGAAGATAGAAAGAGATACAATCTTGACAATGTTGCCAAGGACATTCTTTATAAAACCTTGGATAAGGCTATGTTTAATAAAGTCAAATCTTGCAAATCAGCCTAAGAAATTTGGGAAAAAATCACTTTGATTTGTGAAGGATCTGATCAAACCAAAGAAAATAAATTAACTGTTGCAGCCCAAAAATTGAAAATGTTAAAATGATTGCAGGTGAAAGTCTGGATCAGCTGGATGCCACATAAATCACCAATGAACTTTCAGCTCTGGGAAAGGAGTACACACATAAGGAGATATGTATGAAGATTCTAAGGTCCCTCCCAGCTGAGTGGGAAATGAAGGTCATAGCCCTGAGACATTCTAGTGACCTCTCCAAAACATCCAACCATGAGCTATTTTATGATCTCAAAGTATATGAGTTTGAGCTGACAAGAAAGGAACATGAAGAGACAGTTGTGCCCAAGACAGTTTAACTTATGGCCAGTGAAGGAAAGAAAACTGAGCCAAATGATACAATAGACCAAAAGGAGATTGTCCTAATGGTAAAACAGGTCAACAAGTTCTTCAATAAGAACTATAAAAGGAACAAGGGTGAATCCTCTAGAAAACACTCAGCACCCTCCAAAGCAAGGAAGGATAGGCCACCCAAGAGAGCTGAACATCAAAGAACTGAATATCAGAGAGCTGATAATCAAAGGACGGATAGAGCTGACTTGCGTAGAGCTGAGAACCTATGTTGGAACTGCAGACAACCAGTACATTTTGCTGTTGGCTGTCCTTATCCACCAGTCAACAAATACAGAAATGAAGAAGATTGAAAGGTCTTTAGAGAAAGAAGACAAGAAAAGAAGAAAGCCATATTGGCTACTGAGACTGTTGAGACAGCCAAGTACAAGAAACCAGCAGACTCAAACAGTAGTGAAGCGGACTACTCAAGTGACATGGAGGAAGAGGCTTTAATATGCCTCATGGCCAAACACTACAAGAAAACAGCTAATCGACATCACCAAAAAGACACCGATTTTAAGACTTTTCTGGTGTATTTTCCCATATAACAATGGTTTTGTAATAAACCAGTGTCTAATTAGTGCTGTCGTTTGATAAAAATAGCGATTTCATAGAACTGGTGTCTATTGCAAAAACATTTCCCAAATAGACACCGGTTTTGGCATCGGATTTCGAAACCACTGTCTATTTATATAAATAATTTTAGATTAGACAACAGTTGTTTTGACATCGTTCTAAAACCGGTGTCTTTAATATTCTAGAAATCAGATCTTTCGACACCTGTTGTGGATCTGGTGTCTAATCATTTGCTTACTACACCGGTCCAACAAACCGGTGTCTTTACCTTTTATTTGGGTTAGGTTTTAATTTCCATCTATCGCCTAAGTGTGCAGTAACATTAATCAAACTTCTGCTCAACCAAAAATGCCTCAGCCGTCGCCTCATCTCCACCTCCGTCGTTGCCTCATCTCTGCCGCTGCCTCATCTCCGCCGCTGGCCACATCTCCGCCGTTCGCGCATCCTGTACGATTCCCCATCCTCAGTGTCTCATTATCTTCCGCCACCACCAACCACCATCTTCCCCGGCCCACCCTGTACAATTCGACGTTGTTATTGTGCCTCCCGTTAACCGCCGTTCCAGAGCCGGAAAATCAACATTTGGGTATTATAGCTATATTTTATTAACTTTAGTTTTCGATTTAGGGTTTAATTTCAATTTTTTTCTGATTCAAATTCGAATGTCAGATTTAGGGTTTAATTTCATTTTGTTCTGATTCACTAGCCTCCTTTCTGCATATTTTCATTGCATTTTTGTGTTTATCTAATTGTTTCTAAATGTGATTATTGTCCAAAAACCACTTCGGCTCAGCTATCACTACCCCCTCCCTCAAAATCAATCTTATCCTCAAGGTCGAACACTTTGTACAACTGACTGAAAATAGTGAAATCCTCTCAAGTAGCATCTTCGGGTGATGCGTTAATAGCCACAGGTAGCGGCCTGTTCGGATGACTTTGTTCAGGTAGTGGATAGCAAGTGACTGAACTATTTCCCTTGTAAGCTTTTATTAATGATACATGGAAGGTTGGGTGTATCTTGCTCCATTGAGGTAAAGTCAATGTATATTCCATTGGTCCAACCTTTGCAATGATTGGAAATGGCAAAGTTTGGAGTTCAATCTATTTACAACGGTAGTTTATCGGTACGGTTGCAGCATCACCAACACCAATTCACCCACTTGAAACTTTGTTCACCAAAGTTTGGAGTCCAATAATGAAGTCTAAAGCCAAGTTTTTCCAAATCTAATATGTTATGTCCAGTGGTTGCAACATATCATTTGAGGGGACTGTCGAATATTTAATTGTCTGACAAGTATACACTTTAGGTATTATAGCTTAGTTTTACTCTTTTTCACAATTGAGTTTTTGTGTAATTAGGCTAAATTATGGGTGTCGTTGTTTATAGAAAGATGTAAATGAACCTGTTTTTGATAAGCTGAACTGAGTACTTAGTTTATTCTTGAGATAATATATCAACCCAAACAGGTAATGTTATGGGAATTCTTATGTTTACATTTTTGCTATTTTGGTAATAGAAATGTGAGCTGACAGAGCCAGTGAACGGAAAGCCTTGTGTTCCTGTTCTCAACGATCAGATATTGCTGAAGTACTTGCAATCGAAGCGGTTGGAGAATGCGGTGAAGAAAAACAGTAATAACAGGATCAAGATATTCTCAGGCACAACAAATTAAGCACTTTCTCAGGTGAATGGATTGTGTTTTGATTTTCTTGAATGGATTGTGTAATGCTGGATTCTTGTTCTTGTTTGCTTGTTTTTAGAGTTCATTTGTTTGCATAGGAGTTGCAGTTGTCATATATACTGACAGTCGAAAGTAATTAAGTAACTGATTGGAAGTACTTTCTCTGCTGTGGTTTTCGTAAAATTTATTTAACTTGTGAAAAAACTAAACTCCAATTCAAGCAAATTAGTGCTCATTTGAGTTGTCAAAGCACTAGTCTTTATTCACTAGATTACGTCGACAACATATTTTAAACTCCTCTTCTGAGTGGCAAGAGGTGGTACATGAATGAACCTACAAGTATGGAGAAACACGGCTTGAATGCTGAAACATGAGCAGGAAGAACACTGGCTCCAGGTTCACAAATAACAGTTCAACTAAGTTCAAAACACTAAATTTTTTAAGAGGCACCTCCATTTGCTGATGCATATGTTAATAACAGTATTAAGGCAAAACGTTTCAAGACTTCCATGGTTGCTAGAATGGAGTCTGCAAAGTGATTCGACTTGGACAAAAGAATGTGGATGAAGAATTGCAAATGTTGATCAACTCTTTGGGTTTATATACAACATAATGTCTGAGTTCTTGATACTTAAAATTTTGTTAGCTGACTTGAAATCACACTTGGTGCTTATAAGTACAAAAGTATCATTCTTACTCTTCAGAAAAGGGATTATGCATCTTGGCAAAGTTTTTAACTCTTTCTTAATGGAACTCTCAGGCCGGCTTCTGTTTCTATCATTGGTATAATTCCTTTCTATTTGAAGTATGCATTCTGAGATACCCTCAATGAATTTCTTTTTTTTTTTTAAAAAAGGACCCAATACATTACTCAAGCAATTTAAATCATAAGAATGAATCTGATGCATTCTTTATCATCGTCATCATCATCATCATCATTATTATTATTATTATTATTTTGTTGCAGAAGTTCCTTGTAACACCCATTTGGAAAGGTTGAACTGCTGCTGCTTTCTTTGTCAAACTCACATAAATTGCTTTGACAATTTAACAAAGATTGTGTGCAAATTGCAATATTGATAAATAATTACCAATTCTTCCATGCCCAGTACGTCAGAGGCAGTAGAAAACACCTGGATACTTTTTTATTTGAGTATTTTATCTTGGTGCATCACATCACTTGAACATTATACATTTGTCACATTATAACCCCAAACAAGAAAATCTGAAAACAATACACACACACACACACACACTCTTATGACTTGGGACAAAATTAATGGTTGATTAATTATCAGGGACTTGCATGATTAATTACACTAAATTCTCTGTACTATTCGTCTTTTTAAACTTTACCATATAAGTCTGATCCCCACTAATAAAGCAATGTCTTTGCATGCAGAGTTGTCAAAGGTTGGACCAATTACAAACGGAGATATTGACGAGCACTTTTATATAAGGTGAGATTATTATTGCATCCTTATTATTGTATCATCTTGCATTTCTGATCACATGTAGCAGCTTTTAGGATCATTAAAATAAGCTTAGTCTAACGCGCTATTATAATATATTTATATCAATTGTATTATTACGTATATTTGATGTGGCCTATTGTTGTAATTGTTCTGAAGGTTTTGAGTCATTGTTAAAATGAACAAAAAATGGATGTCTAAGAATATGTTATCGCAAGAGTATGATGGAGTAGAATCTTTCTTGCGATTTGCAAAGCAAAATCTTGATAATCATAATACAATACCTTGCCCTTGTGTGAAATGTGGTAATATATGGAAGAAAAATGTTGAAACCATAAAGGCGTATTTGTGTCGTAATGGTATGGATCTAACATATCATACATGGATATGGCATGGGGAAAGATCTAAATCAGGGGTTTCAATCAATGAAAATGATGAAGTTGGCAAAGTGAGAAAGATTTTGTTGCCGAGGAACTCGTAGACATGGTACACGAATATGCAGATGATCCAGATGAATTTAGTAAATTATTTGAGGATGCCGAGAAACCTTTATATCCCGGATGCACATAATTTACAAAGTTGTCTGAGTGGTGAAATTATATAACTTGAAGGCAAAATATGGATGGAGTGACTCAAGTTTTACTGACTTGCTTAGTTTGTTTAGACACATGGTTCCAGATAAGAATGAGTTGCCTCAATCTTTGTATGAAGCAAATTAAAAGTATGCGTTAGTTGGGGATGAATTATGTGAAAATTGATGCCTGCCCCAATGATTGCTTCTTATATCGGAAGCAATATGAAAATGTGTACAATTGCCCTACCTGTGGGATGTCACGGTGGAAGCTGGGGCAAAAATGAAAAGACACATGAAAACATTTCTGCAAAAGTCCTCTGGTACTTTCCACCTGTACCTAGATTTCTGAGAATGTTTCAAAGTAAGGAAATATCCAAGGAGTTAACTTGGCACGCAGATAAAAGAGTACGTGATGAAAAAATGCATCATCCAGCTAATGCACCGTGCTGAAGAGTTGTGGATCATAAGTGGCCAGATTGTAAACTTGATCCTAGGAATCTTAGATTGGCCATTTCTGCTGATGGGATCAATCCCCACAAGTTGATGAGTTCCACGTATAGTTGATGGCTAGTGGTGATGATTATGTATAATCTTCCTCTGTGGTTGTGTATGAAGAGAAAATTTATGATGCTAACTTTATTAATTTCTGGTCCTAAACAACCCGAGAATGATATTGATTTTTACTTGGCACCTCTAGTTGATGACTTAAAGTACTTATGGGAAATAGGTGTGCAAGCGTATGATGTATACCGACAAGAAAGTTTCCTGCTTAAAGTTGTTCTACTATGGACGATTAATGACTTCCCAGCATATTGAAACATGTTAGGATGCAGTGTTAAAGGATATTGTGCATTATGTCATCATTTTTGCTGCAACTGGGTAATTACTGTTCCTATGAAGGGGTCTTATACTGCAAACCTCATTTTGATCGTGTCTTTGTAGAGAATTACATTTGTTTGTGATTTTGATGTTGCTATTATTGATTATGATGATATACGGAAATGAGCTTCTTCGTGTTGTTTCTGCTTGTAGTATATAAATGTTCATCTATCTATGATTTTGGTTCAGTGCCTTCATTATTTTCATCATCTATGCAATTACTTTGTTATACAATTTATAACCATTTGATTGTTGTGGTATTATTTTGTTCAGGTACTTAAAAGAATGGATACTCCCATGGGTAGTTAGAATTTTTTTGAAAGCTTTAATGACAGGAGCAATGTAATTGGATTATGTATTTGTACTAGTTGCTTCATGGAAAGAAAAATCCGCTACTAGTATTTTTTGTTGGATTTTGGATCTTGGTGACTTTAGTATTAATGCATTTTTTGTTTGGTGAAATTGGATTTCATGTTTATTTGGTAGTGAATTTATGATGGTTGTTGGAATTGGATTACATGATGAATTGGTTATTGATATGGATTATTTGCAGCTTTGTATTATATATAGCAGTCACAAATTTAAATTTTCATACAAAAGACATTACATCGGCTTTGAACATCTGTCTTTGCAAAAATGAACAATCCTTTTAAAACTGCTTCGAAAAATATTAAGACAACGGTTTTTAACGACGTCTTTGAACTAAACGACACCGGTTTAAAGCCGGTGTGAACATGCGATTTCTATTTACCATAGATACCGGTTTGGAGCCAGTATCTTTACATAAAACAACACCGGTTTAAAACCGGTGTGTATTTCTTTAAAGACAGTTGTTCTAAACCTATGTAAAAAATATAAACTTTTAATATCAGGGTCTTAGAAAGCGGATATTTTATATCTAAGACACCGGTTTTAAACCGATTTCTTTAAAAGAAACAACACCAGTTCTCAGCCGCTGTCAAAAGTTCACACTTTTAACACCAACGACTCTAACATCGGTTTTTCTTACTAATAGACAGCGGTTTAAAACCGCTGTCTATTAGCATTTTTGTAGTTATGAAAGAACAAGATACAAAAGATCAAAAAGATGAGGTACACTCTAACTCATCCCATTCAGATTCTAGTGATAGTGATTGTGACACAAACACTTCATCACCCACAGAACTTTATGATTCAATTGGCAAAATGATGAAAGATTTTGAGCACATCAAAACCTCACACACACACTATAAAATAAGGAAAATAGCCAGCTTAAATGCCAAAACTCACAGCTGACTAAAGAGCTGAGTACTCTATGTCACATAGCTGATGAGACTACAAAGTTGAAGGCTGAAATTGCCAAGATCCAAGCAGAATTAGCTGCTACAGAAAAGAGGGAAAATAATCTTAAAAATGGGATTGCTTCATTCACTAAAGCATCCAAATCATTGGATGAACTTATAATGACTCAAAAAGAAAGTGGGGACAAGACATGCATATGATTCAATTCCTTTGTGCATGCCCAAGTTCCAAGAGTGATTATGGAAAAATGATCCTCAAGCAATGAGGGAATCCAACTAAAACACCATATGTTGCACCAACACCCACTCAAAAATACAATCACAACCATATTGGCCTTGGATTTAAGGGAAAAGTCAAGAAGCCAGTTGAGTATGCTGACAAGACAGCTGAAATCAAATTCAGAAAGGTCCATCAGCAGACTCCAAACAGGAAATACTTTGTGAAAGCTAAAAAGTACTACCAGAAGCCCCAGAGATTTCAGTAAAGAAAATCATATGATGGGAATGGTAGAAACTATCCAAGCCAAGCTGATTGGACTAACCAAGTGAGATATCGGCCAAGACCTATGGGATACAAGCCAAATTGGCAAAGACCTCAACCTCATCATAGGCCATTCCCAAGACAAAAGAGCTATAATCAGCACACATATGCACCCAGGCACAAAACCCAACAAGCACAGAAATTCCACTATTATCCCAAGAAAACAAATGCTCAAACAAATACACAAGCATACAGACAAAAGAGAGAGCTATATGATCCTAAAACCCCCCAAGCACTTTGCTAATGTGCATTATGATTATGGAACTGATAGATGGCAACCTCTTAGTGTCAGATCATATGGCTATAGGTTGATTGGACATCTTCTAGCACTAACCCCTCAGGACCCAGGCAAGTACGGGTACCTAATAACTAATTTCCTTGATAGCAGATTCAGGGAACATCTGAGTGCCAAGGAACCTGGTACATGGATAGTGGATGTTCCAGACACATGACAGGAAACTAGAGAAATCTGTCAAAGTTCAAGGAAACTAAAGGTACAAAAGCCATATTTGGAAGAAATGAAGCTCCATGGGAAATCAAAGGCACAGGATCTATAAGGAAAAATGGATTGGAAATCATTGATGTTGCGTATGTTGAAGGCCTTAACTTCAATCTGCTGAGCATTAGTCAACTCTGTGACAAATGCTACAATGTGGGATTCAACATGGGAATTTGCCAAATCAAGAATGCTGAATCAAATGAAATTGTGCTGCAAGGAACAAGGCAGAAGAACATGTATGTAGAGGACTGGTCAACTGCTACACCAAGCATATGTCTGGTAGCAAAGAGCACAGCCGAATCAAGTTGGTTGTGGCATAAGAAGCTGAGTCATCTGAACTTCAAGACAATCAACAAGCTTTCAAGGAGTCATCTTATGGAATGATTTCCTGACTCAGTCTACAAGAAAGAAGTATTTGTGATGCATGCCAGATGGGAAAACAAATCAAATCATCCTTCAAGGACAAGCCAAGTCCTTCCTCAACAAGGATATTTCGTCTATTGCACATGGACTTATTTGGTCATGTTGAACCAGCTAGCATCAGTGGAAAGAAATACACCTTAGTGGTGGTAGATGATTATTCAAGATATACATTGACTATTTTCATGTGTAAAAAGAAGGAAACATTGCAGAGATTGCCTCAGCTGATGAAAAGAGTTCAAAATGAAAATAGTCAAACCATTATGTAATACCCGAGCCTCACACAACTCTCTTGGCCAATATAGTTCATGCATTTCATGTTATCTACATTATATCAATATTTCATAACGTACAATATTGTATATTGCATTTTTAATAAGTAAATTCTTGAAGCTATCGCATGATATTATTTTAAAGATTCATTAAATTGATTGGTGAATCGTGTGCTAAAGCATGAGGATCTAGGTGTTAATTACTAGTGCTGCAAGATGATACGTGGTATCAATAGGAATATGGAATCACTAGGCTACACGTGGTAACATTAGAAGTATGAAAGTTACAAAGTCACACATGGTAAATTTACAAGTAGAAAATGGCATCGGTGTGTGTACATGGAAATATAATATGTGAATATATACTAATTGAAAGCAACAAAAAAAAAAAGAGAAGAAGAAAATTTTTAAATAAGAAAATAGGATAAAGACGAAATCATAATAAAATTGAGCAATTCAACTAAATGCATTATTCCTATATGCACATGATTAACTTATATATATATATATATATATATATAATATTACTCATAAATACATGTGTGGGACTTGTTTGGTACAACATATAGATATACATATATATATATATATATATATATGATTCTTAGTTGTTTACTTATATATATATGATTCTTAGTTGTTTACTTAATTGATAAAATTTCATTAACCAAAGAATACACATCCATATTTTCGTATCTTTGAGGTTTTCTTAAGGAGCAGAGTTTCGCAAGGTAATTTTCTAAAATTAATTTTGTGACATAATTAGCAACTTACATGTTTTGGAATTAGGGAGAGCTTGTTTAAATGGATTAAGTGAAAATAAAGTTAAAATTGTGGGATGGAGATTTGTGTCTAAGTATATGGAAGCATGCTATATTCAATTAGCTAAGCAACCGAATCTAGTCAAAATTTATCTAGAATTAGGATAATGAAAAATCTTGAGATTTAAATCTTGGAGAGAAAATTAATTTGTAATATTGTTGTGACTAGCTACCCGAGTCCAGTTGGGTGGAGAATTTGGGAAAATTCTTATTAGCTTGGATTTAACAAGGGTTCTGGGGGGGATATTTGATACTATTTATTTTAAACATTCATGTTGCTCCACATTGAGATCAAAGTTAGATATAAATAAGTTAATAGATCGATTCCAAAGGAAGACTTTTCATATAATTTAATTGACTCTGTAAATTAATACTTTGTATTGCTACAGATTATTCACACACACGAAGTTGGAGAATAACAAACTTGTATTTAAAGAACGAGCTATCTAAGGTAAGTGAAAATCCATCTGCAACTACAATGCATGAACATAGTATTTCCTGTCTTATTGATACTAAATGCGATTCTTGTATCTTGATGGATGCATTATGGAAACCGTGATATTCATATGATGCTTGGTGGATATTGGAGTGTGATGATTATTGTTTCATTGAGCATGTCATTCATTGGCATTTGCACGTGCATGCAAGCATGTGAGCATTGTTGAGATGAGGCATGCACGACACGATAACTTTCTTTGAAAAGAAAATATTTTTGTTGGCCACTGCTAGTGCATCGAGGCATGCGAGGCGTGCTTTTATGATATATTTTAGGGTGCAGTGGGTGTTACTCCTCGGAGGATCATAGGGGTTGACAGGGGGTGTGCCTCGATGGTCACGAGGGGCGACCACTTGATCGTATCCTTATTGACACGTCGGGGAGGACTCTGGGGATCATTGGGGAAGACAGGGGGTGGACCTTAGGTGGTCCCGGGAGATGGCCCTAGGCGGTGTCAATAAGATAATGGCCATGTGATTATTGATATTGTGTTGAGCTCTTTCCGGTGCATAGTAGGTGAGTCAAGGGCCCTATGTAAAAAAAATTATTATAAATAATATATTTCAATGCATTTTGTGCACTTCTCGTAAAATATCTTAGAATGCATTTGCATTTGTATTACATTGTTCATTAAACATGCATGGTTTTCTCTTCTCAAGCATTAGCTCACGTGGTTCATGCATTGTAGGTGAGTCCGGTGATGCTGTTGGATTTCATGGGCTTACGGACAAAGCCAGCTGGAGCTCCTACAGTTATTGAGGACAAAGTACATGGATGACGACTGTTGGGCTATTTTGATGGGCCACCTTTCTTTTTGATCTCGTATTATATTTTGGTTCAAGGTTGTACCCTCTTTTGAAAACTCTAATGTAAATATGTACATGTAAATAGCTGGGTGATGTGGGTTATGAGTTTGGTCATATGGATGTCTGTTGTATTTAATAACAGGGTTTGTTACCTCTTCTGCTTGTGGATATGGGTTGTCATTTTCTTACAAGTAAAGTGATCTTGCTTGTTCGTTGTTAAAATGTCACAGGGATAAAAAAAAATGTGTACAGGTATATAGGGTATGTTGTCAAATTTCACTTTTTATATTGCTTAGTATTGTAGTAGTAGGGGTGGGCATCACAGAGTGGTATCAGAGCCCGGTTTGCAGCTTCTGTAGACTGTCCATGTACACGAACTCAGAACTCATGGAGCTCAAGCATGCCAATATGTTTTACTTTATTGTTTGATACACTATATGTTTCATGAATTATATTTGCCATGTGTTATTAGGTTTTGTAACGACCTGATTTTAAATATTCAAGTAATTAAATAAAAGAGCTATAAAAGACATATTTTATAAAACATTGCCTATAATTCAAAAAAACAAAATTAAAATACTAACTATTAACAGTAAGTATTCAAATTAATTAACAAATAAGGGTTCCTAAAAATTCAAATTAAATAGAAATCGTTGACTTCACATCCACTGCCTCCAATCATCTCTCGGGCTCCTCAACCTGAAAATTTTTAATAAATATGGGGTGAGCTTTCAACTCGCTCCGTTGGGACACGTTTGTCAAAATTAAATATTGCACATAGGCATAATCGTAAATATTCAACATGTAATTTTTCCTCTATAATATTTCCTCTGACTGGCCGATTACTTTTTATAGCACTGCGGGTACACCCCGAGGATACTTCTGATCCTGGACCTTCTTACAGTCCCTGACTAATATAGTGTTCATGATCATAGTACTGCGGGCTATCCCGAGGATACATTTGATCCTGAACCTATTTACGGCCCCTAACTAACATGATTTCCTCTGTCACATTGCACATAAACGAAAATACATATATGAAGCATTTAATAATGACAAACAATACTTGAAAAGAAATATCCCCACCTTAAAATAATTGCAGATATCTTGAGCCGAGAATGTAAAAAGATACAGTAAATCATGTTCCTCTTTTCCGGGTTTGGCTAAGTGGCTAGGTTGGTGTGATATCAAATAGTATATGGTTGTTGTAGAAAGAAAGAACAAAAAGCTAGTTCTAGAGATATACATGATTCTAGCATAAAGTATTTGTAAAAAGTATAAGGGAAAAACTAGTATTTTTAATGGTATTTCTTTGATGAAAATTTAATAACAATTATGTTTTTTTTTTTAAAGTTACAAAATCATAAATTGATATCCTTTCATCTACCATCATTAAGTTAGGAACTCTTCAAATCCATAACTGAAAATTCATTAAAATGACTAATTAAATATAATATATTTTGATTTTTAAATTAAAAATCTGATTAGATAAAATTTAAGGTTAATAACTGAAATTTCTGCACCAAATTATGAAATTAGGGTGTATTGAAAGAAATTTGTATTTGTAGGATGATTTATGGAGTTTGAGATAAGTAGGGTTTAATAAAAAAAAAAAAACGGATTATAAAAGGATAATGATTGAATTATAAATATTAGTATCCGATAAATAAAATTATAATTTATTTAATAATAATTGAAAAACACGGGATATTACATACTATCCCCTTTAAAAATTTCGTCCTCGAAATTCGTTGTCTTAACAAAGTTCATAGAAAATAGTGTCATTTTTTTTACACGAGGAATTCTTGTCTAATATTAAAAGTACACGTGCAATAATGCTTTTAAAAAAATGATGGCTTGAATTTATAAAATGTACTTTTAAAACATGATAATATAAAATATCTCATGAATAAAATAAATAGCGTGACATAATAAATTGTATACCTTGAGGAATTCGACGAGATATGGCGGAGGTGGATGTCACTAGATAATTTTCTTTTAAAATTCAAAAAGATATTTTTTTTTCCAAGTCTACAGAACCGTAGACCTGCTCTGATACCACTTGTAACGACCCGATTTTAAATATTCAAGTAATTAAATAAAAGAGCTATAAAAGACATATTTTATAAAATATTGCCTATAATTCAAAAAAACAAAATTAAAATACTAACTATTAACAGTAAGTATTCAAATTAATTAACAAATAAGGGTTCCTAAAAATTCAAATTAATTAGAAATCGTTGACTTCACATCCACCGCCTCCAATCATCTCTCGGGCTCCTCAACCTGAAAAGTTTTAATAAATATGGGGTGAGCTTTCAACTCGCTCCGTTGGGACACGTTTGTCAAAATTAAATATTGCACATAGGCATAATCGTAAATATTCAACATGTAATTTTTCCTCTATAATATTTCCTCTGACTGGCCGGTTACTTTTTATAGCACTGCGGGTACACCCCGAGGATACTTCTGATCCCGGACCTTCTTACAGCTCCTGACTAATATAGTGTTCATGATCATAGTACTGCAGGCTATCCCGAGGATACATTTGATCCCGGACCTATTTACGGCCCCTAACTAACATGATTTCCTCTGTCACATTGCACATAAACGAAAATACATATATGAAGCATTTAATAATGACAAATAATACTTGAAAAGAAATATCCCCACCTTAAAATAATTGCAGATATCTTGAGCCGAGAATGTAAAAAGATACAGTAAATCATGTTCCTCTTTTCCGGGTTTGGCTAAGTGGCTAGGTTGGTGTGATATCAAATAGTATATGGTTGTTGTAGAAAGAAAGAACAAAAAGCTAGTTCTAGAGATATACATGATTCTAGCATAAAGTATTTGTAAAACGTATAAGGGAAAAACTAGTATTTTTAATGGTATTTCTTTGATGAAAATTTAATAACAATTATGTTTTTTTTTAAAAAGTTACAAAATCATAAATTGATATCCTTTCATCTACCATCATTAAGTTAGGAACTCTTCAAATCCATAACTGAAAATTCATTAAAATGACTAATTAAATATAATATATTTTGATTTTTAAATTAAAAATCTGATTAGATAAAATTTAAGGTTAATATCTGAAATTTCTGCACCAAATTATGAAATTAGGGTGTATTGAAAGAAATTTGTATTTATAGGATGATTTATGGAGTTTGAGATAAGTAGGGTTTAATAAAAAAAATCTGGATTATAAAAGGATAATGACGGAATTATAAATATTAATATCTGATAAATAAAATTATAATTTATTTAATAATAATTGAAAAACACGGGATATTACATACTATCCCCCTTTAAAAAATTTCATCCTCGAAATTCGTTGTCTTAACAAAGTTCATAGAAAATAGTGTCATTTTTTTTACACGAGGAATTCTTGTCTAATATTAAAAGTACACGTGCAATAATGCTTTTAAAAAAATGATGGCTTGAATTTATAAAATGTACTTTTAAAACATGATAATATAAAATATCTCATGAATAAAATAAATAGCGTGACATAATAAATTGTATACCTTGAGGAATTCGACGAGATATGGCGGAGGTGGATGTCACTAGATAATTTTCTTTTAAAATTCAAAAAGATATTTTTTTTTCCAAGTCTACAGAACCGTAGACCTGCTCTGATACCACTTGTAACGACCCGATTTTAAATATTCAAGTAATTAAATAAAAGAGCTATAAAAGACATATTTTATAAAATATTGCCTATAATTCAAAAAAACAAAATTAAAATACTAACTATTAACAGTAAGTATTCAAATTAATTAACAAATAAGGGTTCCTAAAAATTCAAATTAATTAGAAATCGTTGACTTCACATCCACCGCCTCCAATCATCTCTCGGGCTCCTCAACCTGAAAAGTTTTAATAAATATGGGGTGAGCTTTCAACTCGCTCCGTTGGGACACATTTGTCAAAATTAAATACTGTACATAGGCATAATCGTAAATATTCAACATGTAATTTTTCCTCTATAATATTTCCTCTGACTGGCCGGTTACTTTTTATAGCACTGCGGGTACACCCCGAGGATACTTCTGATCCCGGACCTTCTTACAACCCCTGACTAATATAATGTTCATGATCATAGTACTGCGGGCTATCCCGAGGATACATTTGATCCCGGACCTATTTACGGCCCCTAACTAACATGATTTCCTCTGTCACATTGCACATAAACGAAAATACATATATGAAGCATTTAATAATGACAAATAATACTTGAAAAGAAATATCCCCACCTTAAAATAATTGCAGGATATCTTGAGTAGAAATGTAAAAGATACGAAAATCATGTTCATCTTTTTCGGGTTTGGCTAAGTGGCTAGGTTGGTGTGATATCAAATAGTATATGGTTGTTGTAGAAAGAAAGGACAAAAAGCTAGTTCTAGAGATATACATGATTCTAGCATAAAGTATTTGTAAAAAGTATAAGGGAAAAACTAGTATTTTTAATGGTATTTCTTTGATGAAAATTTAATAACAATTATGTTTTCTTTTTTTTAAAGTTACAAAATCATAAATTGATATCCTTTCATCTACCATCATTAAGTTAGGAACTCTTCAAATCCATAACGAAAATTCATTAAAATGACTAATTAAATATAATATATTTTGATTTTTAAATTAAAAATTTGATTAGATAAAATTTAAGGTTAATAATCGAAAATTTACGCACCAAATTATGAAATTAGGGTGTATTGAAAGAAATTTGTATTTATAGGATGATTTATGGAGTTTGAGATAAGTAGGGTTTAATAAAAAAAATCTGGATTATAAAAGGATAATGAATTAATTATAAATATTAATATCTGATAAATAAAAATTATAATTTATTTAATAATAATTGAAAAACACGGGATATTACAGGTTTCCTCTAAGATAGTGTTCCAGCTATGGTGAGAACTAGGGGTGAGAGTAGTAGTTGGGATAGAAACCAAGGAGGGGAGATACATATGCCGACTGGTGACCGAGATGACGTCATAACTCGACTTACAGAGCTTATTCAACGACAATCCGAACAAATTCAACAACTTATCTATCAGAGGGATACTAATGGGCAACAAAGAGTAGAAATGAATCAACCGCAACAAAGGATAGATCAAGTCAAAATAGTGGGAGAAAGATTCCGAAAGTTTAATCCACCAACTTTTGAAGACGCAGCCGATCCCAAAGCAGCAGAAGATTGGTTACGAACTTTAGAGAACATGTTCCAATATAGTAGAGTCCCAGAAGAAGAGAAAGTGATGTGTGCATCTTTCTTACTTCGCGGAAGTGCAGGACATTGGTGGGATACGATGAAGAGTATCGAAGATGCTACAATTATGACCTGGGAAAGATTCAAGGAGTTATTTAGAAACAAATACTTCACAGCTTTTGTTCGAGTAATGAAGATGAATGAATTTATACAACTGCGACAGGGAACTATGACAGTAGGGGACTATATTCGTAAATTTGAACAACTGTCTAGGTTTGCTGCACACATGGTTAGCACTGACACTCTAAAAGTGGAGAGATTTCTTGAAGGTTTAAGGCCAGAACTATACAGAGACGTTAGTATGGCAGGAACTCAAGGAGTAACATACTCACAAGTTGCAGAGAGAGCACTGATGGCGGAACAAGCTGAATTAAAGACCATTCGTGCTCAGGAAGCCCGACGCCAATTCAAACAGGGACATGGACAAAAATGGATTGGAAATCAACAGAAAAGACCTTTCCAAACTCCACAACATAAACCTAGTTTCCAATCAAAACAAGGTCAGCAACAGTGGGATCTAAGTAAGAAACCTAGGGTGGAACAGGGGAAAGCACCAATGCCACTTAAATGTCTGAAATGTGGAATTCAACACATGGGAAACTGTCCTGTAGATACTAGAAGATGTTTTGTGTGTGGGAAGGTTGGTCATCCCACCAGAACATGCCCAGAAAACCCAAGCCCTACAAGGCAACAAAACGTACCAGCTAGAGTCTTTACCATCTCAAGAGCAGATGCAGAGGAAATCCATCAGTGGTGACAAGTAAACTCCTTATCCACAATGTTCCAGCATTAGTACTATTTAATTCAGGAGCTACACATTCATTTGCATCAACTGAGTATGTGAAGAGGCTGGGTATAACACCAGATATTACGAAGTTTAGTTACAACGTGATGATTCCGTCTGGGGACTCAAGGCAAGCCAATCAAATTTTGAAAGCGTGCATTGTTCCAATAGAAAATAGAGAGCTTTATGCTGATCTTATTGTATTACCGGTGAATGATTATGATATAATTTTGGATATGGATTGGTTGTCAAAGTATGGTGCTACAATTGATTGTCAGAAAAAGACAGTGACATTTCAACCCCTAAGAGAAGATCCATTTACCTTCGTTGGAATCACGACCCGCTTTAGATTTCCAATGATATCAGCATTAAAAGCACAACGTTTACTGAATGCTGGTTGTGAAGGATACCTAGTAAGTGTTATGAGCATCGACGAACAACATCAACAACCCTTGATGAAGTTCTAATAGTACGAGAATATCCTGATGTATTCCCAGATGATCTTCCCAGATTACCACTCGACCGTGAGATCGAGTTCGTTATTAACTTACTTCCAGGAACGTCTCCAATCTGTAAAGCGTCATACCGCATGGCTCCATATGAATTGAAAGAACTGAAGATACAATTGCAGGAATTGCTAGATAAAAGCTTCATTAGACCTAGCTTCTCGCCATGGGGTGCGCCAGTCCTGTTCGTGCGAAAGAAGGATGGTACTATGAGATTATGTATAGACTACCGTGAGCTAAACAAGGTTACAATCAAGAATAAATACCCGCTACCTCGAATCGATGATTTGTTCGATCAACTTCAAGGTGCAACAGTATTTTCAAAGATCGACTTGCGATCCGGGTACCATCAGCTGAAAATAAAAGAAGATGATATACCCAAGACAGCTTTCAGCACGAGGTATGGACACTATGAATTTCTGGTGATGCCATTTGGGTTAACAAATGCCCCAGCCGCTTTCATGGACATGATGAATCGGGTATTTAGAGATTTTCTAGATAAATTCGTTATTATTTTTATCGATGATATCTTGATATACTCCAGAACAAAAGAAGAGCACGCTGAACACTTGAGAATGGTATTAGAGGTCCTGAAAGCAAAACAATTATATGCTAAATTTAAGAAGTGTGAATTCTGGTTAGATCGAGTAGTATTTTTGGGACATGTTATATCCGGAGCAGGAATCTCGGTTGATCCAAGTAAAGTCGAGGCTATCAATAATTGGCCACAACCTACAAACCCTTCAGAGGTACGTAGTTTTCTTGAATTAGCTGGCTACTATTGCCGATTTGTGGAAGGATTCTCCAGGATTGCTACGCCTTTAACGCAATTAACCAGAAAAAGTATCTCATTTAAATGGACGGAGGCATGCGAACAAAGCTTTCAAGAATTAAAAAGGAGATTGACTTCATCTCCGATTCTCTCAATCCCATCAGGTACTGGAGGTTTCGTGGTTTATAGTGTGCTTCAAAGAATGGCTTGGGATGCGTACTGATGAAAAACGGTAAGGTGATTGCGTATGCGTCTAGACAACTGAAGGACTATGAAAAGAACTATCCTACACATGATTTAGAGCTTGCCGCAGTGGTGTTTGCACTTAAGATATGGAGACATTACCTATACGGGGAACGATGTGAGATCTACACAGATCACAAGAGTTTAAAATACTTCTTCACACACAGAAGGAATTAAATATGCGGCAACAACGGTGGTTAGAACTAGTGAAGGACTATGATTGTGTGATTAATTACCACCCTGGTAAAGTCAATGTCGTAGCAGATGCATTGAGCCGGAAATCGACACAAAGCAACACAATTGTGATTCAAATTCAGAAACCAGAGTTAATGGATCTCCAGAAAATGAACGTTGAGATTGTATCATTAGGGTCTGTTGAAGCTAGATTGGCCGCGTTAACACTATGACCGACGTTAATAGATAGAATCCAACAGGAACAACAAGGTGATGATTACTATGTTAAGGTGAAGAAAGATAATAATTTTAGCTAACTTGGTTTTAATAGCGGAAGTCTTACACCTTTTGGTTAGAGTATGTTTTACAACACTTGTTTTAGTTAATTTATTATCAGTTGGGTTTAGCAAATTTATCAATCAACAGGATTAAGATATGCAAGAATTAAATGCAGAAAGTAAATAGACAGAGAAATTTTTTATAGTGGTTCAAGGATTGGGTAATTCCTCTACTCCATTCTTCTCCAACTCCTGGAGGTAATCTACTAATGCAATATTAGTGTTACAAAAAAGAATAAATAGTCCGAGCAAGCCTTGATCACACAGCTGGCTTCACTCGTGGGACTCTGCTCTTCAAAACACAGTTGTCTCGCAACTTCAGCTCCTTTGAATTCTTGAATTTGATCACGAAGCCCTCCAACGAATCCAAAGCTGGTTGAACCGCACTGCATTTCTTTCAATCCTTAGATGTACAAACCCCTTTGTCTTTAAACAAATTTTCTCTTCAAAAGATTGAAGCTTTTATTTCCTTTAGTGAGAGTGTTGTTTAGATTAACTTTGAGTTTTAGGCTTGAGGATTAGAGTGTATCCTGTTTTTACGGACATAGTGCCTATTTCACATGGAAACTTGACTTGTTGTGCAGTCGAGGCTCAAAACTAAGCATTGTAGTCCATGAACTTTGACTCCGGGGAAGCTCATTCAGTTATGAAATGCGTTAAGGGCTCTTAAGGAGGAGAGATAGGGGCTAAACCCACCATCCCTAGCTGGAAAGTCACATTGAGTTCCCAGCTTGGCATATGCTACGATCATTAGAACCGCCCCAATCGGTTCAAAGCCTAGATCAAGGTTGTTGCGCTTTCTCGCTTGAGAATATTTTTGCTTGAATGCTCTTTGAGTTTTTTTAGTGTTTAAAATTCTTGAATATCTTTTCCTTGGCTTGCTATTACATCTTGGACGATGTTATTTCATGAAAATCTCTTTTATGCTCGAGGCTTTGAAAAACTTGTTAAAAAGTGATTTTTTTTTGCCTATTGAGTTTATTTGTACATATGATAATTCTTGTCAAAACCTTTTGATACTTGTCCAAATGTTTGGGAAAATTTATTGTATAGATTTTAATGATGATATGTAAATTCGACTATGTAATTGATAAGATATATGAGGTGAGTCGAAGCAGCTAAGTTGAAGATTGCAGAAGTTGACTGAAGGACAAAGTGAATATTTAGTTGTGTTGCAGTTAAGTGTCAAAGAGAAGACTCAGTCAAGTTTCAAAAAGGTTGTCTTTGTCAGCAGACTGACAGCTGAGTCACTCCCAGATGTTTGGAGAAGACTTATAAAGGGGTTCAGCAGCAAAAGGACTTGAAAAAAATAGAAGAAGTCCATTGATATGTAAAGTCAAAGAATTACTCAAAGAGGAAAAAAGATAGACTACAACCTTAAAGCTATTTTGTTGAAAGAGTGCAAATGGCAGGAACCAATGAGATGTTTGTAGAACAACTTTTGAGTTTCAGGCAAACCTGCAGAGCATTAAACGAAGGTTGAGTCAACATCAATTGCTGCATAACAAGACAAGCCAAAAACCATGAAGTGGAGTTTGAAAGTATGTCTATCTCTTCAACGGACATATTTTTGAACTGCCACTATAAAAGGCTTAGGAGCTTATGTGAGAGAGTACAAGAGATACAAGACACAACAAAGTATTCAAGCAATCTGAGCAACAATCATCCAATAAGCACTTTTCACTAACAAGTGCTTTTTAAGAACCACAATATACCAAAGCACTTTTACCATCAAGTGCTATCAATATAAGCACATTTGCTTATTTACCAACATACAAGCTAGCTTGTTTACCAATAGCTTATCTTTTTGGCTTAGTTTTTTTTTTAACGAAAATAAGCATTTTAGCTTATTTGCTTTTTCTCCCCTTTGAAATCATAAAAAACAACTCATTAGCCAATAATAAGATATCAAAGATTAAAAACGCCGCAATATGCTAATAGAGATGTCATCAAAGGTTAAATATAACATGAAATTCGACAAGTATTTAAGAAATATAAAAAAAACGGAAAGTAAGAACATGGGGGTGGGAAATATCAATACTCATCCGAGGAAAAAACACAATGTGAGAAGAAGATCCTTGGTGAACTTCTTGAGCTTGCTCATCTTTCCCTTCATTTTTGCATTTTCACGTTTTATCTCTTCGAGTTCCCTTCTTAGGAGACGAGTATCCTGTTAGATAAATGTTTTTATCATGATTTTGATGATTTTGTTCAAATGAGTTTTTATACCAAAACAATGACCCTAAATGTTGTCCCAACACTTCCGATCGATCTAAAATGTTTTTACTATTTTTCGAGTATTTCTTGAAGTTTATATTCGATTTAAAATTGGACAACACTTTTGTTTCAGTTCGACCGGTCGCCCTATAGGGCAACCCGTACTGAGTTGAGTTTTGAAACAAAAATGGGACGTAAGAGAAAATGGGGAGGGCGACCGGCCGACTGGTGGGCGATCGGTGAGGCGACCGGCCGACCACCGGGCGACCGTGCACTGGGAGTGCCCTCTCAAATGCGACTCTGTTTTGATTTTCTATCAACCCCAACCGGTCAAGACCAAGGGCGACCGGTCGAACCCCCTTCGACCGGTCCCCGTAAAAAATTCGCAGAATTTCATTTCAATCTTATCTCTGTGCGACCGGTCGAACCCCCTGTTTATCAGCAAACTATCCGTTGCATTTTCAGACAGCTTTTCCCTATTTTGTGGGATTGATTTCTAACAGCTCTATTGATGATTTTAAATGGTTTCTTTTGCAGCAAATCACTCCCCAAGGAGGAGCCAATGTCTGGAAATCAAAGCCAAGACCTCTCCTATAAATAGAGGCTTCATTCAAACAACAAGATACAACACTCCATACAAGCAAAGAGCAAACAAAGCAAACACTTTCATATATCTTGTTGTATTAGCCTTAGCACTTTCACTTGCACAAATTTGAGGTCTAGGCTTTCAATTCTTGATTACACTTGTACTCATATTGTATCAATCATTATTGAGTTGTAATCTTGATTTTGGTCATCATTCAACACAAGACATCCTTGTGAGTATTCTTGTGGTAAGAATACACTTGGGTGATCTAGGTGATAGGTGTTTGAAGGTTGTGGTAATCTTCAAAGGTGTTGTAAGAGGATTGTGGTAATCCTCAAGGTGGTGTAAGAGGGTTGTGGTAATCCTCAAGGTGTTGTATTAATTTTTGGTAAATTAATAATATCTTTTTTCCTTTTGAAATCCATCCCTGATATCTTTGGGGTGGTAGAGGATTAGGCCCTAGGTGGGTTGAACCTCTTTAAATCGACGAGTGTTGTTTAATTTCCGCATTTACATTCTCGTCTTTGTTTGATTATTCGAAAAAGAGGGCAAAATCTGAAAAACCGAGATAATCTATTCACCCCCTCTAGATTATCGTAGCCACTTGGACTAACAAGTGGTATCAAAGCCAAACTCTTTGGCTAGCTCGTTCCGAGTAAAGAGGAAAGATCCATGGCTACGAATGACGCTTATCTCACCACCGGCGCCTCCACCAACAAGCCACCATTGTTCGACGCCAACAACTACGCATTTTGGAAAGACCGTATGGAGTGTTTTCTCAAGGTGCGGGTTTGACATATGGAATGTGGTTATTGAAGGAGTTGATCAACCAACGAAAAAATGGAGGATGGCACCTCGGCTCCTAAACCTTTCAAGGAGTTCGATGAAAATGATAAGAAGGCTTTCTCTCTAAACGGTAAGTCCTTAAATATTTTGCATTGCTCACTTACCGCCACCGAGTACAATCGCATACGAGGCATAAGGTCGGCACATGAGGTTTGGGAAAAATTGGAGACTATATATGAAGGGACAAAGAAGGTCAAGCAAGCTAGAAAGACCATGCTTGTTAAAGACTTTGAAAACTTTAACATGTATGATGGTGAAAGCATCTCCAAGATGGTGGAAAGGCTTGACAACATTGTCAATCCTCTTGTGGCCCTCGGTAAAGTCATCTCCGAAGAAGACAAAGTGACTAAGGTATTGAATGCTCTTCCCGGCTCATGGTCCGAAAAGGTGACGGCAATCACGGAAGCACAAAATCTTGAGACACTCAAGTTTGACGAGCTCATCGGGAACCTCCTCATCTATGAAGTCTATCTCAAGGAAAGGAAAAATACCAAACCAACCATCAATCAATCGGGTATGCAAAATATTCCTAAAGGTCTTGCTTCCTCTTCTAATAATGCATACTATGATAATGATGATGATGATGAGGAGACGGCCGCACTTGTTCGAAAATTTGCAAAATTTGTGAATAAAAATAAAGCAAGAAAACCAAGAGATAATGCTTGCTTTAAGTCACGGAAAACCCGGCACTTCATAGCCGATTGCCCAAAACTCAATGAGGAGGAACAAAAAAAAAAAGCCTTTTCCGAAAAAGAAGGCTCTAAATGCGGATGTCAAAACTTGGGATGAGCTACTCGAGACATCCGACGAGGAAGGTGAAACCGAACATGGTCTTATGGCTATAGACGATGAAAATAATGAGGTACGCTCTAACTCCTCTACCTCCTCCTTAGTTGATGAATTGCAATGTGATTTTGATGAGTTGCAAAATGAATTTCAAAAATTGATTGTTAAATACAAGAGTTTAAAGAAGGAGCATAAAGAGCTTAAAATAGAAAAGGATAAATTATTTACATCTTATGAGACTCTTGATCATGTTCATGCTATTACCCTTACTCAAATTCAAACTCTTGAAACCGAGAAACAAATGCTCACTAATGATATTGATAATTTGAAAAAGGATGTGCATCGTTTTAATTTAAGCACGGATAAGGTTACTAAAATTTTAGATGCACAAAGAGGTGAGCATTCAAAACAAGGACTTGGTTACAAACCATTTCAAAAAAGTCTTTAAGAAAAATGACCAAGGTCCGAATTTTGTACGTGCTAAAAGTGCCCATAATATTATTTGCTTTTATTGTGGTAAAGTTGGTCACTATGTTAGCAATTGTAAATTGAAGAACAATTTTAGCTTTGTTTGGAGACCCAAAGGTCTCAAGGCTAACCCCCATGGACCCCAAAACTATAGGGTACCTAAAAATGATTCGTTTGTAGGTAATAGGCGCTACAACAACCATGGAGGATTCGAAATGGCTCGTGGACAGCGGATGTTCACGCCATATGACCGAAAGAGAGAACTTTTACCAACATCAAGTTCCAAGAAGAGGGTATGGTCATGTTCGGCAATGGCAAAGGAAGAATTCTTGGAAATGGAGAAATTGGTAACTCTTCTTTCTCTCTTAATAATGTTCTTTTTAGTAGAAGGGCTTAAATTTAATTTGATAAGTGTTAGCCAACTTTGTGATTCAAATTATAATGTTGTTTTCAATAAAGAAAAATGCCTTATTCGTAAAAATGATGAAATTATTTGTGAAGCAAATAGAAAAGGCAATCTTTACAAAATTTCTACTAGTGATTTGGTTAGTCAAAATGTTTCTTGTCTTGTCGCCAACAATGATTTAACGAGTTTATGGCATAGGCGACTTGGACATGTTGGATATAAAAGTTTGAAAAATATTTACAAAAACCAACATGTAAAAGGACTACCCAAATTGAATTTTGAAAATCTTGGCTTATGTGACACTTGTCAAAAAGAACAAATTAGTTAAGAGTAGTTTTAAGCCCAAAAATGAAATTTCCACAACCAAGCCTCTACAACTTCTTCACCTAGATTTGTATGGGGATATTGGTACGGCTAGTCTAAGTGGAAAACATTACACTTTTTTGTAATTGTTGATGATTTTTCTAGATACACTTGGGCTCTTTTTCTTGCAAATAAAGCGATGCCGTTAATGAGTTTGTTAAGTTGTGTAGACGCATTGAGAATGAAAAGGAAGATACTATTAAAACTATTCAAGTGATCGAGGCGGAGAATTTGACGGTGAGTTTAGAGTCTTTTGTGAAACCAAGGGATATACACACAATTTTTCGGCTCCAAGGACACCTCAACAAAATGGTGTAGCCGAAAGGAAGAATCGGACACTTCAAGAAATGAGTCGGTCCATGCTAAATGAATTTTCACCTCCAAAATATTTTTGGGCCGGCGCGTAAGTACCGCTTGCTATGTCATTAATCGAGTTTATATTCGTCCCTAAAATGAATAAAACTCCATATGAGCTTTGGAAAGGAAGAACTCCAAATATTAGTTATTTCAAAATATTTGGATGTAAGTGCTTTATTTTGAATACTAAGGATCAATTGGACAAACTTGATCCTAAGGCCGATGAAGGAATATTTATGGGGTATTCAACCAAGAGCAAAGCATATCGGGTTTACAATAAGACTAGCATGGTTGTTGAAGAATCTATTCATGTCAAATTTAATGAAGCCTCGGGTGTTGAAAGAATACCCAATGACGATAGTGATGAAGAGGATATTGTTGAACCTATTGTTCAAAGTGATGCTCATAATGATAAACCTTCTATTTCAAATGATCAACCTTCAAGTTCAAATGTTCCTCAAGAAGATAGGGGTGATACTTGAATCTTCCCGTAGCATTGAAATTTAAGGAGATCACCCAAAAGATCTTATTATTGGTGATCCCCTTGATAAAGTAATGACTCAAGAAATTTTGCCGAGAAAGCTCTTATATCTCAAAAAGAGCCTAAAAATGCTAAGGAAGCTATTGAGGATGAAGATTGGTTTTTAGAAATGCAAGAGGAGTTGAATCAATTTGAAAGAAATAATGTATGGGAATTAGTACCTTGTCCTCCATCTCAAACAATTATTGGTACAAAATGGGTATTCCGAACAAACTTGATGATCAAGGCAACATTGTTCGTAATAAGGCAAGGTTAGTAGCTCAAGGGTATTGTCAAGAAGAAGGTATTGATTATGATGAAACATTTGCACCTAGACGTTTAGAAACTATTCGCATTTTACTTGTCTATTCTTGTTTTAAAAATTTCAAGCTTTACCAAATGGATGTTAAATCCGCTTTCTTAAATGGTTTTATTCAAGAAGAAGTCTATGTAAAACAACCTCCGGGTTTGAAAATTTTTCTAGGCCTAATGATGTTTTTAAACTTAAAAAGGCCTTGTATGGTTTGAAACAAGCACCTCGTGCATGGTATGATAGACTTAGCTCTTTTCTTTTGCAAAATGGTTTTACAAGAGGTAAAGTTGATACTACACTCTTTGTTTTTGAAAAAGGGCAAGATTGTTTACTTGTGCAAATTTATGTTGATGATATTATCTTTGGTGCTACTAATGAATCTTTGTGCAAGAAATTCTCCAAGTTAATGCAAGGTGAATTCGAGATGAGTATGATGGGGAGCTAAATTTCTTCCTTGGACTTCAAATTAAGCAATGCCAAGAAGGTATTTATATTTCGCAATCAAAGTATACAAAAGAACTTTGGAAGAAGTTCGGGATTGAAGAAAGAAGAACCGTCTCGACTTATGGCAACCAATGTCAAAATTGACAAAGATGAAAAAGGCAAGACGGTTGATGAATCCAAGTATCGAGGTATGATTGGTAGTTTACTTTATTTAACCGCTAGTAGACCGGACATTCTTCATGCCGTATGCCTATGTGCTCGTTTTCAAAGCAATCCAAAAGAATCTCATATGAGTGTCGTTAAACGGATTTTTCGATATTTGAAAGGCACTATTCAATATGGTTTATTTTATCCAAAGAATGAAAATTTTTCTCTTAAAGGTTATAGTGATTCGACTTATGCGGGTAATGTTGATGATCGGAAAAGTACTTCCGATCATGTCAATTTTTAGGCGATTGCCTAGTTTCTTGGTTTTCAAAGAAGCAAAAATCTGTTTTTCTCTTTCAACGGCCGGCCGAATATATTTCCGCCGCATTTTGTTGTACTCAACTTCTTTGGATGAAACAAACCTTAGCGGATTACAAATGCTCTTTGAAAACGCATCCTATCTTTTGTGATAATATATCCGCTATAAATATTGCTCAAAACCTGGTTCATCATAACCGTACTAAACATATTGAGATTCAACATCATTTTCTAAGGGATTGTGTTTCAAAACGAAAAATTGAGATATCGTTTGTGCCATCTCAAGATCAATTAGCGGACATTTTTACAAAACCTCTAACTTCCGAGACTTTTTGCGTCAATACGAGCTCGGTTAGGCATAATGCATATTGAATGAGGTCTACGTTTGCATTTTGCATGTTTTTAAAACTTAGGGGCGAAAAATCGGATTTTTGGTTGAAAATTCGGATTTTGAAAAATTTGACAAAACAAATTGGGCTGAAAAGGTTGAGGGCAACCTGTCGCCCTCAACGCCGACCGGCCGCCTCAACCACGACGGCCGCCCTAGGCCAAATTTTGGTTTAAGTTCGCTTCCTTCTTGAAGATTTGTTATTTTCACTTCTTTTTGCCATTTTTCGTCCCCTTTGCCAAATGCACAAATTTTCACTCAAAATTGATTTTCATGCATTCAATTCATATCTTGACCTTATATAGCATGTTTATCATCATCATTGCTCATCTTTTCCGATCAAATGGTAAGAATTTTCCTTACTTTGCTCAATTGGGTTGAACCTCGAGTTTATGGCTTTCTTGTATATTTCTTGATATTTTTTGCTTATGATCTTGATGAGCTTCGTTATTATGTTGTATTGTATGATGTTTGATGTGAATTGGTGATGCAATTTTTTGGCTTGATCATTTACAAGGGCTATATACAACTCTTTTTATTTTTCACGCCCACAATGTGTTCGATGAAATGTCACAATGAAAATTTCAACTTCTACATGATTCTTTCGCTTCCAAAAGTCTTCAATACTCATTGAGATCATGTTTTAGCAAATAAAAACGAGCGTATGAACTCTTCATGATACATTTCTCCCATTTTCCTTGGTTTTTAAGCCTAAATTGCTCACAATGGTTGATAAACCATTTCTTTGGCGCACTTTGATATACTTCTATGATGTTTTTATCATCCTAACATTTTCTTTGATGATTCCAAAGGGGAGAAAACAGAAATTGGCTCGTTAGCTCAAAGAAGCTAATAAAAGCTCATGATAGAAGCTATAAGCTATGGCTTATTAAGGCCATAAGTTGTGAAGAAAACTCAGTCCAATGATTGTTTTATGAACTTGTTTGCATGGATAATAAGTATTTGTGGGACAGGGGAGCTTCTAAGCTCATGGAGTTGTTGTTTATTTTGTAAAAGCTATAGCTTGTGCTTCTAGCTTATGCAATATTTCTTATTAATGTGCTTGTTGATAGGGGAGCTTTTGTAAAATGTTTTTAAACGGATAGTTTACTCATAAACTATAAAATTTATTTTGTTTTTCAAATCGCCCTCTTGAAAATTGTTTTGGTTTGTAATCATCAAAAAGGGGGAGTTTGTTAGATAAATGTTTTTATCATGATTTTGATGATTTTGTTCAAATGAGTTTTTATACCAAAACAATGACCCTAAATGTTGTCCCAACACTTCCGATCGATCTAAAATGTTTTTACTATTTTTCGAGTATTTCTTGAAATTTATATTCGATTTAAAATTGACAACACTTTTGTTTCAGTTCGACCGCCGCCCTATAGGCAACCCGCACTGAGTTGAGTTTTGAAACAGAAAATGGGACGTAAGAGAAAATGGGGAGATGGCACCGGTCGACTGTGGTGGGCGACGTGAGGCGGCACGGCCGACCATCCGGGCGACCGGTGACTGGGAGTGCCCTCTCAAATGCGTACTTCTCTGTTTTGATTTTCTATCAACCCCAACCGTCAAGACCAAGGCGGCCGTCGAACCCCCTTCGACCGGTCCCCCGTAAAAATTCGCAATTTCATTTCAATCTTATCTCCGTATGACCGGTGAACCCCTGCTTATCGAAGAAACTATCCGTTGCATTTTTCGCATGACTTTTCCCTATTTTGTGGGATTGATTTCTAACACTCTATTGATGATTTTAAATGGTTTCTTTTGCAAAGAAATCACTCCCCAAGGAGGAGCCAATGTCCGGAAATCAAAGCCAAGACCTCTCCTATAAATAGAGGCTTCATTCAAACAACAAGATACAACACTCCATACAAGCAAAGAGCAAACAAAGCAAACACTTTCATATATCTTGTTGTATTAGCCTTAGACTTTCACTTGCACAAATTTGAGGTCTAGGCTTTCAATTCTTGATTACACTTGTACTCATATTGTATCAATCATTATTGAGTTGTAATCTTGATTTTGGTCATCATTCAACACAAGACATCCTTGTGAGTATTCTTGTGGTAAGAATACACTGGGTGATCTAGGTGATAGGTGTTTGAAGGTTGTGGTAATCTTCAAAGGTGTTGTAAGAGGATTGTGGTAATCCTCGAGGTGGTGTAAGAGGGTTGTGGTAATCCTCAAGGTGTTGTATTAATTTTTGGTAAATTAATAATATCTTTTTTCCTTTTGAAATCCATCCCTGATATACTTTGGGGTGGTAGAGATTAGGCCCTGGTGGGTTGAACCTCTTTAAATCGACGAGTGTTGTTTAATTTCCGCATTTACATTCTCGTCTTTGTTTGATTATTCGAAAAAGAGGGCAAAATCTGAAAAACCGAGATAATCTATTCACCCCCTCTAGATTATCGTAGCCACTTGGACTAACATATCCGTCTCAAGTCGGTGCATCCGTTCATGTAGGTCGCAATGGGTATTTGAGTTAATTCTGGAAGCGGGGGTTGAATAAACTTAACCAATTTTCAATTTTTGATCTTTAAATCAGAGTTTTTCACAAGTATCGGCTTAGTCCTTTTGAGACAACTTAGTTCAATCTCAACGGGAGAGTTAAACACTCAACAGACTCAATTGAGCTGTTGATAGAGTAACTCAACTGAGTGAAGTGAGCTCTTTAAAAATTCAGCTTACTTGATTTTAAACAGGGAAAGTCTTACACCCTTTTGTGAAATATGTTTTACAACACTTGTTTTGATTAAGTTATTATCAACTGAGTATGGCAAATTTATCAACCAGCAGAATAAAATATGCAAGAAATAAAGTGCTGAAAGTAAATAGAGACAGAGCAATTTTATAGTTGTTCGAGAATGGGGTAATTAATCTACTCCACTCTTCTCCAACTCCTGGAGGTAATACACTAATGCAACAGTCGTGTTACAAAAAGGATAAAACAATCGATCAAGACTTGATCACACAACGGCTCTACTCCCGGGACTCGGCTCTTCGCAAGACAAGTTGTCTCGCCACTTCGCTCCTTTGAATCCTTGGATCTCGATCACGAAGCCCTCCAACGAATTCAAAACTCGGTTCTAACTTGCACCTCATTGCACTTCCTTCAATCCTTGGATGTGCGGACCCATTTGTTCTTAAAAAAATTCCTCTTCAACAAGTTGAAGCTTTTCCTTCCTTCACCGAGTGTGTTGGATAGAAGGATTGAAGATTAGAATTTATTTCTTGAGAGTATCTTTGCTTGCTTGCTTTATTTACTCGCCTTTGCTTGAATGTGTCTCTTGTATCTCGTACTCTCTCACAAATGTTCCTCGGCCTTTTATAGTGGCAATTCAAAAATGTGTCCATTGAAGAGATAACCACTTTTCAAACTCAACTTCTTAATCATTGGCTTGTCTTGTTGTGCAACAATTGATGTTAACTCAACCTTTTATTAATGCCATAAAGGTTGCCTCAAACACACGCAGTGTTCACGAACATCTCATTGATTCCCAACCTTGAGTAATTCTTTGATTTTATATTCCAACAGACTTCTTCTTCGCTTTTATTCGAGTCCTTTTGATGCTAAACCTCTTTATAAGTCTTCTCCAAACATTTGGGAGTGACTTGAGTGAGTGACTTAGCTATCACTGGCGACAAACATAGTTTTTTGGTACTTGACCAAACTTCTCTTCGACACTCAACCGCAACTCGTTGATTTTTCACCGTGTCCTCCAAATCAACTTCTACAATCTTCAACTTGCTACTTGACTAGTTTAGAGATCCTATCTATCATATAGTTGAATTTACAACGAAAAATGGGGTGCCAACTTTCTAATCTATGATTTACATACATCATAAAAATCTATACAATTAAAATTTCCCAACAATTTCCCCATTTTTGATGATGACAAAACTTAAAATAAAAGTACAATGTAAAAGGTGCTAAAAATGAATGAGTGTAAGAATGTCTCATTCTTCTCTATATCCCATCCAATAGAGATGATCCTTTTTGAAGGGATAAACGTACATTACATTCGAAGGTTTTATGGGTAGAGAACCTCTACCTCTTCCACCAGACCTTTCATCTCGTTCTCTTCCCCTAGCAAGGTCGGCCGCCTTTAGAGTTTGTTGACTAGCCGAGCCCTTTTTAAGTCTGTTGACTACTTGAATGAGTCTCGCTTCTTGGCCATATTCACAATTTCTAAACCTTTCTCGCAGACAAATCCCACACATCTTGTATATTCATCCCCTCAAAATATCATTTAGACTTGAGAGTTTCATACTCCTCAATTGATCTTTCCACTAAGTCCACCGAGGAGTGGATTCTTGATTGAGTCATGGAGCAACCGTCTTTGAACTTGGACCTCGCCTTGATTTTCTATTCTCGCATTGCCTTCTCTCAAGCTCTTCAATTTATGCTTGAGATCTTTGGAGTGCAAGTCGGCTTTTGCATCACCGACAACTCATGCGGTAGCTAAGAGTGGAGAGAGTTGGTCGATTAGCCAATTTGACTTTTGAGAATGAGTTTCATGGGGTGGAGGTCTTCTTTGATGTATCTTCCCCTTACTATCATTTTCCTTCATGATACTTTCCCCCATTTTTGGCATCATCACCATGAAGAAAGAGATTTGGAGTCTTTGGAGGAGAGAGTCAAGTTTGTCATGTGTGATGGAATGTGCTATTCTTTGCTCGGATCATAGAATTTGAACCTCTCCTTCATTTTTATCATTTTAGCATGCGAGTGCTTTCCATACGCCGCAAATCCTAGTCGAATTGGAGCTTGAAGATCTCCATATCGCTTGTAAGCCCAAGAGGTATGGTGTAAGGTTTAGAAGGGGGTTGAATAAACCTTAACAAATTTTCGATTTTAGTCCTTTAAAAATATACAACATAATTGACTCAAACATTTGTGTCCTTGGGGACAAAGAAAGTTGGCTATTCAGACTAAGTTACCCACTCAACAGATTCGATAGAACTTTTGATAGTATAACTCTACCGCTTAAGCCAAATACAAAACTTGGATGATTTGGTTTTTAACAATGAAGACTTAACACCCTTTGATTTGTTTTAAGATTGTTTTTAACACTTGAATTTTAGCACTTGGTTATTTATCGGTTGGATAGCAAATATAAACTAACAAAGCAGAGATATAACTAATTATGCGGGAAGCTAAATTTGGCTTTGAAAGTAAATGACACAAATATTTTATAGAAGTTCGAAGATGGGGTAATTCTTCTAATCCTCTCTTCTCCAACTCTTGGAGGAATCCACGATGTAATCGATCGTTTACAAGTGGTTATCGATCTGAGATAGCTTTGATCACACAACGGGTTTCTCTTGCGACTCGAAACTTCTTCTTCACAGGCCCAATTTGCCTTTGCTATTGACTCACTTCTCAAGTTCTTGGATTTGATCACGAAGCCCTCCAACAAACTTGATAATGGTTTGGCCTTGAACCTTTCTACGATCCCGACTTGGAAAGTAGACCCTTTGTTTCTTTAAATGTTTTCTCTTCAACTAGTTGAAGTTCTCTCTCCTTCACGGCTTGTGTTGGATCGAGTTTCTTCGAGTTTAAGGCTTGAAGAATTTCCTGAATTGCTATGAGAATATTGAAGGTTAATTTCTTGAGTATCGCTTGCTTGTTCATTCGTGGTTCAGTCACCTTTTCTCAATGGCTTCCTCAGCCTTTTATAGTGCACATTTGAATTTTTGCCCGTTGAAGAGATAAAGCTAATTTCAAATGTCACTTTTTGTTCGTTAGCTTTTCTTTTCTTGGTCCGGACCTTGGTGATGTTGACTTTTCCTCGTATTAAATGACATTTCAAAGAATTGCGGTGTCGACATAAGGTGCAAAGTGTTTCCCATCGCTTATTCCTTTTGCACAATTCAGGGCCAAACATTTTTAGACTGACACCTTGTCATATTACTAGATTGAGTAATATTCTTGACTTTAATCAATGGATCTAAGTCGATTGTTTTGACTTGATTCTTTTGCCTTTACCCCAGGTGACTTGAGTGCCGCTCCAATCATTGGATTGACTCAACTGTCACACTTCAACTTTTAGACTTGGCTTCTTTAGTTGACTTGACCGACACTTCTCATAGTTGTTCCTCACCGACTCTTCTTCAGTCGAGTCCTCGACTTCCTTCATGGCCTTACTCACTCACACATAGCAGATTTGTAGTCCCAAGGGGTTGAATAAACCTTACCAAATTTTTGATTTAGTCCTTTTAGAATTATTCAACGAGTTGACTCAAACAAATGTGTCCTTGATGGACAACTAAGTTGGCTTCTCCCTAAGTTACCCACTCAACAGACTGATAGAGCCGTTGATGTATAACTCGATTGCTCAAGCCAAATACTTAACTTGGCTGGTTGGTTTTTAACAAAGGGAAGACTTAACACCCTTTAATTAGATTTTAGCTTGTTTTAAACACTTGATTTTTTTAAAGACTTGGTTATTTATCGGTTGGATAGCAAATATAATACCTAGCAGTGAGATATAAAGTAAATGTGCGGGAAAGTAAGTTTTTGAAAGTAAAGGACATAAATATTTTATAGAGGCTCAAGATAGGGTAATTCTTCTACTCCTCTCTTTCTCCAACTCCCGGAAGAATCCACCATATAACGTGATCGCCTTTACAAAGCGGTAAACAACCTGAGACAGCCTTGATCACACAAATTGTCTTCTCTTTGACTCAATTTCTTCAAAGGGCATTTTGCCTTGCTACTTCACTCACTTCTCAAGTTCTTGGATTTGATCACGAAGCCCTCCAACAAACTTGATAATGGTTCGACTGAACCTTTCTACAATCATAGCTTGGAGAGTAAACCCCTTTGATTTCTTCAAAAATTATTCTTCAACAGATTTGAAGTTGTCTTTCCTTCACAACTTGTGTTGGATCGATTTCCTTCGAGTTTTAGGATTGAGGAATTGCTTGAATGTTTTTGAGAATATTGCAGTTAAATGCATGAATATTGCTTGCTTGTTCGTGGTTCAGTCACCTCTTTTCAATAACTTCCTCGGCCTTTTATAGTGCATATTTGAAATTTTGCCCGTTGAAGAGATAAAGCTAATTTCAAATGTCACTTGTGTTTGTTGGCTTGTCTTGTTTGCGCTTCTTGATGTTGACCTTTCCTCGTATTAAACGACTTCGCAACATTTCAGGTGCCTCGACACAAGTGTAAGTCCAAGCGGCTACGATAATCTAGAGGGGGTGAATAGATTATCTCCATCTTTCGATTTATCCCTCTTTTTTCGAATTGAATGCTTTGAAAGACAAATATAAAGGTGCGGAATGTAAGCAACACGCGATGATTTAAAGAGGTTCAACCCACCTAGGGCCTAATCCTCTACCACCCCAAAGATATCCGGGATGGATTTCGAAAAGAGAAAAAGATTTTATTAATAATTACCAAAATTATTACAACAAAATCTTACACCAACACCTTGAAGAGCACCACACTCTTCTTCAACACCACCTTTGAGATTACCACAATCTCACTTGAAGATTACCACAATCTCCAACGGCACCTTGTGAAGATTACCACATCTTCACCCTTGAAGAGCACCACACTCTTCAACACCTCAACAAGAAGATTACCACAATCTTCTTACACCTAACACCTAGTTCATCCAAGTGTGTTCTTACCACAAGAACACTCACAAGGATATCTTGTGTTGAATGATTACCCAAAAATTCAAGATTACAACTCGATAATGAATTATACAATTGAGTGCAAAGTGTAATCAAGAATAGCCTAGACCTCAAGAATGTGAAAGTGAATAGCTAGGCAAATTTCAACAAGAAATAAGACAATGTAAGAACAAGTGTATTCTTGAGTGTATCTTGTTGTGTTGTAGTTTTCTCTCTTGTTGTATTGCTTCAATTCTTCCTCTATTTATAGAATATGTCTTGTACATGATAGGCTCCTCTTGGGGACATGAATTCTCGTAAAAATTGCAAGACAATTGAAGAAAAGAGTCATAGAAATCAATCCCACAATTTAGGGAAAAGTCAGTCACGCACAACGGTTAGAATTTTGTCAAACTTGTAGGCGGCCGTCGCAAGACAAATAGATGTTTGAAAATGAGAAAACACATTTACACATGCACGGCCGACGGGGTCCGACCGTCAACCCTATGTCCACCCGCCGAAAGCGTAACCAAAAACGAGTCCGAAAAGTTCTGCTTTGAAAAATGCTCCTGTGTACCGGTCACCGGCCGACGGCCGACCGCGACCGGCCGACGCCTTGGCGACCGCCGACCGCGACCGCCTACCACCCCGACCGGTCAACCAGCCTTTTTTCAGCAAATAGCTTATTCACTGCTTTTCACAATTTTCGTGCACGGATGCCCTATGTATGCGACCGATTGGCCTCAAAACAAAAGTATTGTCCAATTTTATATCGAAAATAAACTTGTAGAAATACTCCGAAAATATTAAAACCATTTAAAATCATTTAGAGTATTTGGACAACCTTTAAAAACATTGTTTTGGTATAAAAACAAAATCATCAAAATCATGATAAAATCATTTATCAAACAATCTCCCCCTTTTTGATGATTACAAACCAAAACTATTTTAACGAGGTCGATTTTGAAAACAAAACATTTTTACCTAGGTAAAAAGGAACTTTCCGTTGTGAGCGACAACATTTCACGCAATATAATCACAATGATGGGAGTAGAGATATTCAAACACATATAGCAAATGCTCCCCTATCAACATGCACAACAAGATTTATATAGGAGCAACTTAAACATAAGCTAAAATATTAGATTTTCGATATTGAGCTTAAGTATCAAAACTTAAAAGCTCCCTCTGTCAAAAGAAACATCATTAGAACCGTATATAAGTCCATACTACAACCAATGGACCATGATTCATACATGCACCAAGTGGACAAAATATGATCCACAACTTACGGCTTTATGAAGCCATAGCTTATAGCTTCTTTTTCGTTAAGCTTATCTTAGCTTTTATGAGCTAATGAGCTTATAACCTGTTTCTCCCCTTTGGAATCATCAAAAAGAATGTTAGCACGATAAATACATCATATATTCATATCAAAGTGCGCAACAAAACCGATGTATCGAGCTATTTGAGCATTGAAGCTTATAAACCAAATAGGAGGGAAAAGTCGAATCATACGACTTGTAGAGGTTTATGAAAACTCATTTGATAAGCAAAACATGATCTCTATAAATGTATAAGACTTTTGAAATCGAGAGAATCATGTAGGTGATGAATTTTTCATTGAAACGTTTTATCGAACACTCTTGCGGGCGTCAAAAATTGAGAAAGATATATATAGCCCTTGTAAATGAAATCAAGCCAAGTTTTTCATCACCAAATGCAATTTAACAAATGTCAATCATCAACAATCAATAAGCTCATCACAAAATATATGAATTGTATTAAGAAAAATACATATAAGCCACAAACTCAAGGTTCAACCCAATTGAGCTAAAGAGAGTGAAATTCTTACCATTCGATCGGTAAAGACGAGCAATGATGATGATAGTCGAGCTAGATAATCCCCAAACTATGTAATACATGCAACCAAACACATTTGAAGTGAAATGTGTGTGCAAATGTCAAAGGGGATGAAATAGAGAAAAAAAAGGCCAAAATGCCAAATTCGAAACAAAAGAAATATATCTCAAAAACACAAATAGGGCGACCAGGTTGGAGGTCATGGCGGCCGTCGGAGGCTAGGCGGCCGGTCGACCTCACCCCTTCACCACTGCTTTTTTGTTTTGCGAAGTTTGATCCAAAAATCCGATTTTTCGCCCCTAAGTTTTAAAAGTGTGCAAAATGCAAACGAAGACCTCATTCAATATACATTATGTCATAATCAAGCTCGAAATGAGGTAAAATACTCGGCGGTTAACGATCAAAAAGTCCGCGAGTGATCCTTGAGACGAAATTAAACACGTCTCAAGTTTTTGTTAAAAAATCACAATCCCTTAAAAAATATATCGAATCTCAATATGTTTAGTTCGATAAAGACGAACCAAATTTTGAATATGAATAACCGTATAATAGATATCGAACTTGTTATCCTGAAAAAATAAGAACGTTTTAAAGCTTTGGATACAACAAGTCATACGAAGAAGTGCCTTTCAAATATTTGAAAATTTCTTTTAATGGCACTTTTAATGAGATTCGTTGGGATAGTTTTTTGAAGTCGAGCATATAGACATAAGGCATATGGAATGTCGAGTTTATAGAAATAATACAAGAAAACATACCTCGAATTTAATTGTCGTCCGACATGCCTTTCTCAACCTTTGTCAATCTTTAGCCATAGAGGTTGAGATAGTTCTTCTTTCTTCGATGCCTAACTCCTTCAAGAGTTCTTTTAAAATATAACCATCTTCTTGGCATTGAATAATTTGAAGTCCAAGCAATAAATTGAGCTCCCCCATCAAGCTCATCTCGAGTTCACCTAGTATCAACTTAGAAAAATATCTTGCACAAATATTCATTAGTAGCACCAAAAATATTCTCATAAATATGCACAAGTTTAAACAATCTTGCCCTTTTTCAAAAAAAAAAAAAAAAAAAAACAAGGAGAGTAGTATCAACTTTACCTTTTGTAAAATCATTTAGCAAAAATAGCTAAGTCTATCATATCATACATGGGGTACTTGTTTGAAACCATACAAGGCCTTTTATAAAGATCATTTGGCCTAGAAAAATTTAAACCCCGATAGACTTCTACTTGAATAAAACCATTTAGAAAATTGAATTCAACATCCATTTGGTAAAGCTAGAAATTTTCTTAAAACAAGAATGGGCAAGTAAAATGCAAATAGCTACTTAAAGAGCTATGAGTGCAAATATTACATCAAAATCATTACCTTCTTCTAGAAAATACTTTCAAGCTACTAACCTCGCCTTAGTTCGACCAATGTTGCCTTGGTCATCGAGTTTGTTCCAGAGTGCCCATTTTGCATTTATAATCGTTTGTGATGAAAGACATGGCATCAACTTCCAAGTATCATTTCCTTTTTAGCTCCTCTTGCAATTCAAAAAAAAACCAATCTTCATCTTGAAGCATCAATTGAGGAATTTGTCTTCTTCATCACTATTGGGCATCCAAATGATCTAGGGTGTTCATAATAGAACATTTACATCCAAATATTTGGAGTATTTTCTTTTCTACACAACTCAACAAACTCATTAAAGGCATTTCTTATATAAGCAAGAAAAATAGCCCAAGTGTAATAACATGCCTCAATTGTCAACCACAAAATATCTTGCAAAAGAGCATAGTAGTAAGAGACACTATATATATAGATCATGAAGCAACAAACACATACTTGGCATTTAGAATATCATCAAGGATCTAATAAATCATGCAAGTTCAAATAAGCTTAAGAAAGCTATAAAAGGTCTCTTTTGAAATTTGAAAATCCGATAGCATATAGTTGAGACCTTATTTAAAAGAAGTATTTGAACAAGAGTTGACAAAGCAAATATGTGCAATTAAATATCGAATAGTGCCTTTCAAAAGAAATCTAAAAATCCTCTTAATGGCACTTGTATGAAATACTATGAAAAACAAGCACATAGGCACATGGCAATACATATATCGAGTCTATAAGAGTAAGAATAACACAAGTAAACGTACCTCGATAATTTATGCCTTTCTTGACAAATAATGACATAAATGGCCATTTGTGAAAATATGTAAATCCTACACAATTCTTAAAACAAATCTAAAGACAGATCATAATGATAAAAGTGTAGGCTAAGAGATATCACAAGTAAGCTCATGCCATAAAAATCCATAAGAAATGATAACACACTTTAGTCTACAAAAATGCACAAGAGTTTTAAAAACATCATATAAGGTCTTCTTTTTTTTAAAATTTTAAAAGCACAAATATATATTGAAGACCTTAATTAAAAAAAAATAAATACTTGAAAACTCATTTTGCAATTAAGACACAAAAAAAAACATGCATAATAACAAAATAAAATGCATATTTAAATAGGGAGATACGGGTTACCAATTCGCCATTTCCATGGGTTGTGCTGTTCCCATTGTTGATGATATCTTCCCTTTGAGAAGTCACTTTGTTGATGATGACTTCTTTGATTACTCCATTTCCAAGGTTTGTTGCCTTCCCATTGTTGAAAGTCTATTCTTCTTTGAAAATCATCTTGTTGATGATGTCTTTGCCATTTCCAAGGATTGTGTTCTTCAAATTTTTGATTATATCCTCTTCTTGGAAATTGGCTTCGTTGAAAATAGTTTCTCCTTCTTTGATCAAATGAAACGGTCATTTGATGTCTTCTTGCGGTATAAATGTTTTTCGATCATTATTTCACGGTACCTAATATGACATTGTTTTGTGGTACCCTCATGTGTTTGGGTCCTTTGGGATTAGTCTTGAGACTTTTAGGTCTCCAACAATAATTAGAGCTATTTCTAGCCCGACAAGTATTTACCTTATGACCCTTTTTACCGCAATAAAAGCATGTAATAATTCTAGGAGCATAATGACCAACGTGCTTAAAGACTTGATTCTTTTTCATGTGATTGACACCTTTAGGCTTATGATCAAGTTCTATTTTCAATTATCACAACAATCAACAATATTGGTTATTCTATCGATACTCAAGTTGGATTTAGATAAATCATTTTTCAAGCAATTTATATCCTCAACAAGAGTACTATTTTCTTTCTCAAGGTTTCTAACCTTGTCAAGAGTGGTGGTGTGAGCACATGATAGTGATTCATAGGAAGTAAATAAACTATCCTATCATTTTTCAAAACAATGAATTCCTTTTTCAAATTTTTGTATTTAACAAGTAAGTTTTGGAATTCATCTTGTAGCTCATCATAATCATTTTGCAAATCACTATATTCATTTTGCAATTCATTGTCATAAGAAGTAGAGGGTTTAGAACTTACCTCGTTTTCTTCTTTGATGCCCATGAGGCATTGTTCAACTTGTTCATCATGGGAGGTTGTAGAAGGCTTATCCCATGTTGTTGGATTTGATGTTGTATCCATTTGTGAAGTAGATGCTTTTGAGTTGCTCCTTTCATTTGCATATACTCCATAGATGGCTTCTAATTTTGTCATACTTCATGTGCCGATCGGATACCTACAACATGTTCATATTCCAAATTAGTAAATGAACAATACAAAATATTTAGAGCTTTACCGTTTAAGGAGATGATTCTCTTCTTTTCATCATTGAGCTCTTTGTGTGGTGTGTTCTTCATTGGAATGGATTCTCCATTTATGACGGTGTTCCAAATATCGAACCCGCAACTTTGTAAATAGCATTCCATTCTCTCTTTCCAAAATTAAAATTCTTGGAATCAAATAGAGGTGGCTTGGTGGTGGAGGTGCTGGATAGATGAGCTTCGTTAAGAGCCGTCGATCGTTTCTCTTCACTCGCGATGTGAAACGAGCTTGCCAAAGAGTTTGGCTCGATACCACTTGTAAGTCCAAGCGGCTACGATAATCTGAGGGGGGTGAATAGATTATCTCCATCTTTTCGATTTATCCCTCTTTTTTCGAATTGAATGCTCAAAGACAAATATAAAGGTGCGGAATGTAAGCAACACGCGATGATTTAAAGAGGTTCAACCCACCTAGGGCCTAATCCTCTACCACCCCAAAGATATCCTGGGATGGATTTCGAAAAGAGAAAAGATTTTATTAATAATTACCAAAATTATTACAACAAAATCTTACACCAACACCTTGAAGAGCACCACACTCTTCTTCAACACCACCTTTGAGATTACCACAATCTCACTTGAAGATTACCACAATCTCCAAACGGCACCTTGTGAAGATTACCACAATCTTCACCCTTGAAGAGCACCACACTCTTCAACACCTCAACAAGAAGATTACCACAATCTTCTTACACCTAACACCTAGTTCACCCAAGTGTGTTCTTACCACAAGAACACTCACAAGGATATCTTGTGTTGAATGATTACCCAAAAATTCAAGATTACAACTCGATAATGAATTATACAATTGAGTGCAAGTGTAATCAAGAATAGCCTAGACCTCAAGAATGTGAAAGTGAATAGCTAGGCAAATTTCAACAAGAAATAAGACAATGTAAGAACAAGTGTATTCTTGAGTGTATCTTGTTGTGTTGTAGTTTTCTCTCTTGTTGTATTGCTTCAATTCTTCCTCTATTTATAGAAGATGTCTTGTACATGATAGGCTCCTCTTGGGGACATGAATTCTGTAAAAATTGCAAGACAATTGAAGAAAAGAGCTGTTAGAAATCAATCCCACAATTTAGGGAAAAGTCATGTCACGCACAATGGTTAGAATTTTGTCAAAACTTCGTGGCAACCTGTCACAAGACAAATAGATGTTTGAAAATGAGAAAACACATTTACACAGGCGGCCGGTCGACGGGGTCCGACCGGTCAACCCTATGTCCAAATGGTCGAGCGTAACCAAAAACGAGTCCGAAAGTTCTCTTTCGAAAAATGCTCCCTGTGTACGGTCACCTCACGGCCGATCGGCGACCGCACCACCTGTCCACCACCGTTGACCGGTTAACCAGACTTTTTTTTCAAGAAATAGCTTATTCACTTTTTTTCACAATTTTCAGGTACGGATGCCCTATAGGGCGACCGATTGCCTCAAAACAAAAGTATTGTCCAATTTTATATCGAAAATAAACTTGTAGAAATACTCCTAAAATATTAAAACCATTTAAAATCATTTAGGAGTATTTGGACAACCTTTAAAAACATTGTTTTGGTATAAAAACAAAATCATCAAAATCATGATAAAATCATTTATCAAACAACAACAAGGTGCTTCCCATCGTTCATTCCTTTTCATTCACAATTTGCCTGGGGACTAACACTTTAGACCTAATGACTTTGACATATTACTATGTTGAGTAATATTCTTGACTTTAAAACAACCGATCTAAGTCGCTTGTCTTGACTAGACCGATGTCTCGCACCCCCAGGTGACTTGAGTCGGCTCAATCATTGATAACTCAACTGTCACTTCAACTTGAGACTCGCTTCTTGAGTTAACTTGACCGACACTTCGCTTGTTCCCCGTTGACTCTTCTTCGATTGAGTCCTTGACTTCCTTCGTGGCCATACTAAGTGACACTTCTTACAAACTTGATAATGGTTCGACACGAACCTTTCTACAATCCTAGCTTGGATAATAGACCCTTTGATTTCTTCAAAAGTTTCCTCGTCAACAAATTTAAGCTTATATACCTTATCTCCAATTGTTTTCTCGCTCAAAACCTGGAGGTTGTTCAACATATACTTCTTCCTCTAACTATGATCCATTTAGAAATGCACTCTTCACATCCATTTGATACATAGTGAAGTTCTTATACGCAGATATAAGCAAGAAACATCCTTATTGCTTCCAATCTTGCAACAGAGCAAAGGTTTCATCAAAATCTATACCCTCTTCTTGGCGCATACCATTTGACTACCAATCTTGTTTTGTTTCTTACAAAAATCCTTCCTCATTCATCTTGTTTCAAAACCCATTTTGTGCCAATAACGTTTTGATGGGTTGGTCTATGCACTAATTCCCATACTTTGTTTCTTTCAAACTCGATTCAACTCTTCTTGCATGGCTTGAATCCAATGCGTGTCATCCAATTCTTGAGACACATCTTTAGGCTCTATCTCAGAAAATAAAACAAGTGAACATAGCTTCATGTTGTGCTCCGAATCTGTTATTATACCATCTCTAACATCTCCAATAACAAACTCGTGGATGGTCTCTCGGCCATCTCACATCAGGTTGGAGTAAGTCTGCTGGATTCAACCGTCTCGCAGCCTAAGTTATCTTGAGTAGCTCTTTCATTTTCATTCACCAGTAGACTTTCCAGCTATCTTTGAGATTCATCTATCTCATCTTCATCCTGGTTGAGTGTTCTTACTTGACTTCAACATAAGGACTCTTCTCAGATAGTTGGTGATTCACTTATCGCCTAACTCTTCAATGTCTTCTCCATTCACATTAGGCTCATCAAAAACCACATGGATAGACTCTTCGTAACCATAGTCCTCTTGCTCGACTCTATAGGCTTTACTTTTAGTTGAGTTCTCAAAAAGATACGTTCATCAACTTTAGCATCAAAAGCCTTCAAATTATCTTTGCCATTGTTGTGGATGAAGCATTTACATCCAAATATCCTGAAATATCCAACATTTGGCTTTCTCCCCGTCCAAATTTCATAGGAGTCTTGGTCAATTGCCTGTTGATCATGCATCTATTTTGAGTATAGCATCTTTGGGTTAATGGCTTCATCCAAAATCTCTTAGGCAATCCACTTGACTAACATGGTCCTTGCAACTTCCTTGAGAGTTATATTCCTTCTTTCGGCTACACCATTATCTTTGTGGAGTTCTTGCAGATGACAACTCATGAGCAATTCCATTTTCAACACAATCTCGAGTTATTATTCCATTAACAAACTCGGTTCCTCTCAGATCTTATTTTTATAATGGTTTGGCTCTTTTCATTTTGAACTCTTTTCATCACCGAGGTAACTTCTCGCAAAGTTTCCTTCTTTTTACACATGAAGATTGTCCATGTATATCTTGAATAATCATCCACCACCACTAAGGTGTATTTCTTTCCACTTATGTTGGTCTGCTCAACTGACCAAATAAATCCATATGCAACAGATGTAATATCCTTTTTGAAGAAGGACTTGGCTTATCCTTGAATGAAGATTTTATTTGCTTTCCCATCCCTGCATGCTTCACATACACTTTCTTTCTTCTACACGGAGGTTGGCAATCCTTCTACAAGATGACTCCTGCAAGCTTGTTGATTGTCTTGAAATTTAGATGACTCACTTCTTGTGCCACAGCCGACTTGATTTGGTTGTGCTCTTTGCTAATAGACAAGTGCTTGGTGTAGCAAAGAGACCAATCTACCACATACATATTCTTTTGTCTATATCCTTGCAACACTATTTCATTTGATTCAAGATCTTTGATCCGGTACACTCCCATGTTAAATCCAACATTGTAGCCTTTATCACAGAGTTGGTTGATGCTTAACGAGTTGAAGTTGAGGCCTTCAACATAAGTAACATTTTTGATTTCCAATCCATTTTTCTTGATAGATCATGTGCCTTTGATCTCCCATGGAGCCTCGTTTCCTCCAAATATGACTTTTGCACCTCTAATTTCATTGAATCTTGCCAGGTTTTTCTTGTTCCCTATCATATGTCCGGAAAAATCACTATCTATGTACCAGGTTGCTTCGACTTTCACTGTTCCTTGAACCCGCAATCAAGGAAATCGCTTTTTAGTACCCATACTTGACTGGGTTACGAGGGGTTAGTGCTATAAGATGATCCAACCAACCTATAGCCAAAAGATTTGACTCTAAGAGTTTTCCATCTATTAGTGTCATAATCATAATGCACATTAGCAAATTGCTTGGGGTTTTAGGTTCATACATATGTCTATTTTGTCTATATGACCGTGTTTGTGTTTTAGCAATTGCTTTATTGGGGTAGTTGTGATATTTCGAGTGTAGTGCTTGGGTGCATATGTGTGCTTGATAATAGTTGTTTTGCCTTTGGAATGACCTTTTCTTTGAGGTTTAGGTCTTTGTCATTTTAGCTTGTATTCCATAGGTTTTTGCTTATGTTTTATTATTCCAATCAACATAGTTTGGGTAGTTTCTACAATTCCCATCATATATATTTCTCTCGATGAAATTTCGGGGATTTCCGGTAGCTCTGTTTGCTTTTCATAAAGTATTTTCTCGTTTGGAGTTTGTTTGGGGAACTCGGTTGGATTTCTTCTCACTGTCCTTTCATAGAGTTTTCCTTTCCCTTTGTATCCAAGGCCAGTTTGTTTGTGATTGTGCTTTGGAGTGAATGTGGGTGCAACATTTGGTGTTTTGGGTTTTTGAGATGCTTCATTACTTGAAGATCCTTTTTTCCAAAATCACTGGGGAGTTTGATCGTGCACAAAGGAATTAAATCCTATGCCTTTCTTATCTCCACATTCTTTTCGACTTATAATAGGATCATGCAATGATTTGGATGTCTTTGTAAATGAGGCAATCACATTTTTGAGATCTTTTTCCCTCTTTTCTATAGCAGCTAACTCTGTTTGTGATCTTTGCATTTTCAAATTTCTTGACTTAGTGTTCTCATTAGCTATATGACTCGAGTACTTAGCTCTTTAGTGAGTCGTGAGTTTTGGCTTTTAAGTCGGGCTGTTTTCTTCATTTAGAATAGTGTGTGAGGATTTTATGTGTTCGAATCTTTCATCATTTTGCCTAATGAATCATAAAGATCGATCGGTGATGAAGTGTGTATATCATAATCACTATCACTTGAATCAATGAGATGGTTAGAGTGTACGCCATCTTCTTGATCCGTTGATCTTGTTCTTTGCCATAAGGCGGATCATAGCCTCTTCCTCGAATCACTTGAGTAGTCCGCTTCACTACTTTCTCGAGTCCGATGCTTCTTTGGACTTGACTATGTCGCTCAGCCTCTCAGCCTAAGATGGCTTTCTTCTTTTCCCCGTCTTCTTTTCCTCAAGACTTTTCTTTCTTCCTCATTCTTATATTTGTTGATTGGTGGATAGGAACAGTCAACCGCAAAGTGTACTTGGTTGTCTGCAGTTCTAACACGGGTTCTCGGCTTTTTGATCAGCTATGTCTCGCTCTTGAATTATCTCGCTCTCGATATTCAACCCTTTGATTCTCGCTCTCTTGGGTGGCCTGTCTTCCCTTGATTTGGAAGGAGTCAATGTCTCCCGGAGGTCTCACCCTTATTTCTTTTATAGTTCTTATGGAAGAACTTGTTGAATCTTTTGACCATCGTGAGCAATTTCCTACTGGTCTATGATTTCATTTGGCTCACCTCTCTTTCCATCACTAGCCATTAATGCGGTTGTCTTGGGTACAACTGTCTCTCTCTTGTTTTCTTCTCACTTCGAACTCATAGGCTTTGAGGTCCGAGAATAGCTCATGGTTAGATGTTCTTGAGAGGTCCATTGAATATCTCGGGGCCATAACCTTCATTTCCCATTCAATGGGAGGCTTCTTAAGATCTTCATACACGTTTCTTTTCTCGTGTATATTCCTTCCCAAGAGTCAAGCATTTTGAAATTTTCAAATTTTTGAATAGCAACGGATAGTTTGTTTTCTTTAATTTGTTCTAATCCTTCACAAATTAAAGTCAGTTTATTCCGATTTCTTTTGCATTTGCAAGATTTGACTTTATTGAACATTGCTTTGTCCAATGTCTTGTAGAGTATGTCCTTGTCCACATTGTCCAAGTTATATCTCTTTCTATCCTCATTAGTCCACTCGATAATAGGAATACGTGTTAGATTTGCTTCCATGATAATAACTTTGCTTAAAAAAATGAAAGACTGAGAAAATACAAGTGTTAAAACCTTTTGAAAAGATAGAGATCTGGTTTAGTAACCAGTGCAAAAGGCTCAATGAACCAACCGCTCCGATACCACTTGTAGGTCCCAAGGGGGTATGGTGTAAGGTTTAGAAGGGGGTTGAATAAACCTTACCTAATTTTCGATTTAGTCCTTTTAAAATTATTCAACAGAGTTGACTAAAACAGTTGTGTACTTGATGGACAACTAAGTTGGCTTTTCAAATAAGTTACTCACTCAACAGACTCGATAGAGCTATTGATAGTATAACTCATTTGCTCAAGCCAAATACTTAACTTGGCCGATTGGTTTTTAACAAATGGAAGACTTAACACCCTTTAATAGATTTTAGCTTGTTTAAAACACTTTATTTTTTTTTAGACTTGGTTATTTATCAGTTGGATAGAAAATATAATACATAGCAAAGATATATAAAGTAAATGTGCAGAAAGTAAGTTTCTTTGAAAGTAAATGACACAAATATTTTATAGAGGTTCAAGATGGGGTAATTCTTCTAATCCTCTCTTCTCCAACTCCTGGAGGAATCTACTATGTAACAGATCGGTTTACAAAGAGGTGAATAGTCTTCGATAGCCTTTATCACACAAACCGCTTCTCTTGCGACTCGGCTTTTTCACAGGCACCGCTTTGCTACTTCAATTCACTTCTCAAGTTCTTGGATTTGATCACGAAGCCCTCCAACAAACTTGATAATGGTTCGACCGAACTTTTCTACAATCCTAGCTTGGAGAGTAGACCCTTTGATTTCTTCAAAAATTATTCTTCAACAGATTTGAAGTTGTCTTTCCTTCACAACTTGTGTTGGATCGATTTCCTTTGAGTTTCGTGGCTTGAGGAATTGCTTGAATATTTTTGAGAATATTACAGTTAAATGTACGAATATTGCTTGCTTGTTCGTGGTTCAGTCATCTCTTTTCAATAACTTCCTCGGCCTTTTATAGTGCAGATTTGAAATTTTGCCCATTGAAGAGATAGGCTAATTTCAAATGTCATTTGTGTTTGTTGGCTTGTCTTGTCTCAGTAGTCCTTGATGTTGACCTTTCCTCGTATTAAACGACTTCGCAACATTTCGGTGTCGACACAAGATGCGGTGTTTCTCATCGTTCATTCCTTTTGCACAATTCTCGTACTAACACTTTAGACCGATGACTTTGACATATTACTATGTTGAGTTATATTCTTGACTTTAAAACAACGGATCTAAGTCGCTTGTCTTGACTAGATCTATTGTTTGTACCCCGGTGACTTGAGTCGGCTCGGTCGTTGGATAACCCAACTCATTCACTTCAACTTGAGACTTGGCTTCTTGAGTTGACTTGATTGACACTTCTTACAACTATTCCCCGATTGACTCTTCTTCATCCGAGTCCTCGACTTTCTTCGTGGCCATACTCACCGACACACACCGAGTCTTCACATAGTCGTAGTTGACTTCTTGTAATCCTCGGATAGGCCGACTTGACTCGGCTTTTCCAAATTCTATCTATTACGATACAAATTACAAGGAAAATGGGGTGCCAACTTTCTAGTTTAAGTTTTACATGGTATCATCAAAATCTACTCAATAAATTTCCTAACAAGAGTCTTCACTTAGTCCGATTGACTTCTTGTAATCTTTGACATAGCCGACTTAACTCGGCTTTTCCATCTATCTATTACAATACAAATTACAAAGAAAATGGAGTGCCAACTTCATAGTTTAAGTTTTACATGGTATTATCAAAATCTATCAAATAAATTTCCTAACAATTCCCCTTTTGATGATGCCAAAACTTAAAACATTTAAAATAAGTAAACAACAAACATACAGTGCGAAACGAATAACAAAGACATTGCATATTTAAGCTAAGATACATAAAGAGTGAAAAGTACAGGAAATTTACTAAGCTTATTACAGAAGACTTACACAAATGTATTTACAACAAAATACACGAAGGGGTTCGCAACATACTTCAACGCCTTTGCTGCTTCCTCCCTCTCTCTTCTTCAGTTCTTCTCATGTCATCATCATCAGCTCTCTTTCTCTTTCTTTCCTCTTCTTCTCTTTTTCTCAAGTTTTTCATAGGCTCGTTTGGCAAACAGGTCATCCCTTTGCTTCCTTTCGAGCCATTCTTTTGTTTGCCTTTCATTCTCTTCATCCATTCTCTTCTTTGCCTCGGCCAACTTGCGTGCAACTTCTAAGTTTGCCAGGTGATCATGTCCACCAAGATGTGATCCCTTTCTTCTGAGGATCAACATACGTCACATCTTTTGGTCTTGGCTGTGGTTGAGAACCTCTTCCACTGCCACCATGTTGTCCCCGTCCTGACTCAGCTCCTTGACCCTTGGTGTATATCAGATTGGGCTTTAGACTTTCCACCAATGGTCAGCCGAAGTCTCATCTTCTCACCGATTTGCATACTTTCAATCATTTCTCCCAATATACATCACACGCTTGAGGTAGAGTCATTTCTTGAAAATATCCTTCTGCTTCGAGAGTTTGAAACTCTTCAGATCCGCTCGAGATCCAAAGATCGAACATCGTTATGCCCTTCGGGGGCTTGATTGCAGCATAGTCCTTTCCGGCTGGAGGACCACCATATTGCTTCAAAAGTTCTTCCTCGCGAGCTGACTGCTTCTCAGCTTCTTTATCAAATGCAGCTTCGATGGCCTTCCTTTTATCTTTCATGGCCACCTCAGCTCTTTCAACAGGTAGATTCAGGTTGCTGAGAATTGAGGCCGTGACATCACCTATGTGACGCCCACTCCTATTACTACTATTAGAAAATATATAAATAACACAACTCGACCATAAACTCTCTTTAAAACGTGTAATTTTAATTTTTTTTCCTTTTTCCTTGTGTAAATTTAATAACAGATGATCAATGAAAACCTTGTACACTACAACAAAGATTTTATCATTTAGAGGCAAAAAGTTAGTCAACCCTGTTTGTACGTAAACACGATGAGTAGATATACAAACCCAAAACTCAAACCAGCACACTATTTACATATTTTTACAATAAAGTTTCAAAAGTTATATACGGTACCAGTTCCTACATATAACACAATAGAAGCCAAACCAAAATGAACCCAAAAATAAGCCCGACAGGTCGTCATCCATATCCATGACCCTCAAAACCTGACGCTCCAAAGATTGCCCATGAAGCTAACAGGCTCGTATTGTCATGCTCACCGCAATGCATGAACTACATGAGCTAAAGCTCGCCAAGTTAAAATCATGCATGTCCAAAGAAATAGTGATGCTTTTCAACATGTAATGCTATCGTGTAAAATCCGTGAATCAAAATACTTTATTCAAAATCACTTTCTTTCATTTGGGCCCCCTAACCCAACTACTATGCACCGGAAAAGAGCTCGCACACAAAGAATAATCAAATGGCCAATAATATCGTTATGATGTTACGTGTAGACCATCCTCCCGCACCCAAAGCCAGGGTACCCTACTTCTGGCCCCTTGTGTCCACCAAGAAGTATCCCACCCCGCAGGGTCATAACATAGGTACCCACAAATGGTCCATCCTCCTATGACCCACCGAGAGCCCATCTCCCATCTAGCTCTGTGTTCACCAGGAAGTACCCCACTTGTTATACGTAAATATATATCATAAGCACGCCCAGCGTGCCTTGGTGCACTAGCAGTGGTCAATAAACATTCATTTTCTTCCAGAAAATATTTTCGTGCATGCAAACATCCTCTCGTAATATGCATGCTCATGCAAATGCTGCGAATGATATATTCAATGGCTCACCAAGCACCATATTGCAACAACTTACAAGCCAATCATGCAACATATAATATCCACGTATATTCAACAAGGTACCATAGTCACATATAATATAATCAATTCAGACAATACTATGTTCATGCATTACAGTTGCAGATGGATTTTTACTTACCTTTCGTCCTTGATTATCTTACTGAAAGTTAGATAATTGATTTCCTTCCCTAATTGTACATTTAGGAAAACCTGAAAATATAAAGTATTAATTTCTATTCTCAAATTAATAAGTTCATCATACGGGAGATTCATAAATATGTTTTAAAATCTTAAACTTTTAACTCAATTGCATTAGATTTCTAGTTATAAATAAAAAATTGATACAATTAGTAATAAAGTCAACATCTCCTCATGATTGCAGCTTCTCATGTATTGTCAATTCCAACCCTTCATCACCTTCTTTTTTTATTAAATGATTTCCCCCATATTACTCTTAATCTGCTGAAGCAAACAAACTGAATTTCTTCATCTTAATTCCAATCAATCATTTTTATGGAAATTCATATTAGTTAGGAAATCAAAGTGTTATAATTAAAGATAATTTCAAATCTAAAGTTCTGAAACTAAACTTGCTGCTATACTTCAGTTTTGTTTTTGTTTTATTTTCTATGTGAAGTTTGAAATAGGATTATAAATACAAGGAGCTTGCCCATTTGCTTTATATATATATATATATATATATACATATATTTTATATATATAGTCTCTATGTAAATAATTAAAGGTAAATAATAGCTATATCATATATTTACATTTTAAAATTTATGATACACTTATAAAGTCAAATCTTTCATGTACTTCTATTATTATCTTATTTTCTTCCTGAATCTGCAATGAGAAGACATGATTAAGAATCATCTAAATGTATTAAGAATCTTCAAAATCTTTCATCATTTTGCCTAATGAATTATAAAGATCAGTAGGTGATGAAGTGTGTGTATTACAATCGATCAATTGAATCGAAATAAGATGAGTTAGAATTCTCCATCATGCGGGCAGCAGGGCAGAGACACTACTGCGGGGCGGGTGACTCGGCTGCAGGGCAAAAGTGGATTTCTTTTCTTTCTTTGCGCAGGGGCGCAGATTTTCTTTAGCAGCCTTCTTGGGAGGTGAGGAGACAATGAATCTTCGTGGTCGGCGGATTCCCCTCACTGTGACGCCTCTCTTGGCGTAAGCTCTTTTTTTGCGCGAGAGGGTTTGATCGAAACATCCTCTTGTTTACATGGAACGCCTTTCCATGCCGAAGAGGTACCCCTTTTACTTCCATCATCCGGCCAATCACCAGGTCGTATCCCAGGGAACCTCCAAACGTACCATCCTCCTTGAAGGATTTATTCCCAATATTCTGGCAGAGTCTGTTGTATACAAACTCAGCCCAATTCACCTTCTTTTCTTCAAGGATCGCAGCCATTACGATCAATTTAGCTTTGGACAACTGGTCAAAGCTGCCAAATTTAATGTCTATGCATTTGGCAACAATGTCCAGTAATTTGTGGTAGTCCTCCTTCAGCAGCTTCTTATTAGCTGTATAGACCACTTTCGCAGCACAGTCGGACTTGGCTACTTCCTTCCAAGCAGCAGTCAGGTCAACATCAGCCTCATAAACTTCCGGCACTCCTTCCGCCGGCAACAATAGCGTGTTCGCGCTGATCCTCGCGATAATGGTGAACTCCTTACCATGAACAGAGGACTTGATGCCCTCATCGTGAACCTCAACGTTCACATAGAATCGTCGCGACCTCTTCTACGTAGGTCATTGGGAACTCCATCATCAAAAATGGTTTTAATCCGCATTTTTCCAAACTTCTCGGAATCTTCTTCACAAGGGTGTCGTCGAACCCCTGTTTAACCATACCATCGAAATCCACAGAGACCCAGTCGCGGATTTGTTTTCCTAGCTTGACGAAATCATGAGTAGGTGCCATTTCTCAGTATTTTACCGAACGAAACTTAGAAATATGAACTTGAGGATTTGTAGGGTTTTGAGAGAAAATTTCATTCTTTTGCCTTTGAGAGAGATGAACAGTTTTAGTAAAGTGAGAGAAAATCGGACGAAATGGTATAAGTATGGTTTATGAAAGGACGTGCGGATGGTTTTTGAAATTTGATCAAAATCAACGGCTTAGATCTTGCACGCCGATTAGCATTTAAGTTCTCGCATTTAATGCGGCAAAGATTTATATCCAATCATAAGCTTGGTGTGCGACTTTTTTGATCAGACACGCCATAATTATCTTTGACGCTATTCTTAAAAACATTCCCGCTTAGTAAAAACGACCGCGTTTTTGTCACTTTGCTCATAAATAACTCACCATTACTCCTTAGCCGATTCAATCCTTCTTCTCACTTCTCTCTCTTGTGACTCAAATTGTCACTAATTAGGTACAAATGACTTTCCGATCAAATGATTCACTTAGAATTAAGAGTTCAGCTTTTTTCCTCTTTCCGTGTTTCATCTCTTTTCTTTGAGTCTTCCGAGTGTTAACTCACCAATTAACCCTAACTCATGTTTGAGTTCTTCAAATCTTGATTCACATAATGGTTTTGTGAATATGTCGCCTAACTCGCTTATCGGTTGAGATATATTCCAAGGTGATGTCCTTCTTTTCAACATGGTCTCTTATGAAGTGATATCCGACATCGATGTGCTTTGTTCTTGAGTGCAACACAGATTTTGAGTGATTGTAATTGCACTTGTATTATCACACATAATTGGAATTTCCTTTTCTTCAACCTCATAGTCTCTCACTTTGTCTCATCCATAAGACTTAGGCTACAACAATTGCTCAGCCTATGTATTCTGCTTCACCAGAGTGTAGAGGTGGCTATTGAATTTTGCTTGCTAAACCAGAAATTAGCCTATTTCCAAGCATTTGACATGTGCCTCGAGGTGCTTTTCCTGTCAACTCTACATCCAAAGATAGTCGAGTTTGAATAACCAATTAGCTTGAATCCACCTTCCTTAGGATACCACAAGCCAACTTCTTGCTTCCTTTCAAATATCTCAAGATCCTCTTGGATGCGGTCATGTGGCTTTCTTTTTGGAGCAGATTGAAATCTTGCACATACACCTATAGCAAAGGTGATGTTTGACCGCTTCTTTGTGAGATAGAGCAATGATCCAATAAGTGCTCAGATCTTGTTTGATCTACAGCGTGCCATCCGCATCCATGCCCATTTTGACCGATGTATTCATTGGTATTTTCACGTAAGACTTCTCTTCCATACCAAATTTCTTCATTAAATCTCTGTGTATTTTGTCCGACTTATGAAGGTTCCATCCTTCACCGTTTCACTTGGAATCCAAGGAAGAATGTCGCCTCTCCCATCATGCTCATTTCGAATTTGCTTTGCATGAGATTTGAGAATTTATCACATAGCTCTTTGTTTGTGGATCCAAAGATGATGTCATCCACATATATTTGAACAAGCAAAGATACTCTTCCCATCTTGAATTCTCAAGAGCGTTCTATCCACTTTGCCTTTTGTGAATCCGTTCGCTATGAATTGTGATAATGTATCATACCATGCCTAGGTGCCTGTTTCAATCCATATAAAGCCTTCTTGAGTTTGTATACCTTATCTCCAAGAGTCTTCTCTCAAATCCTGGAGGTTGTTCAACATACACTTCTTCTTCCAATAAACCGTTAAGAAATGCACTCTTTATATCCATTTGATATACAATAAAGTTCTTGTGAGTCGTAGGCAAGAAACATCCTTATGGCTTCCAATCTTGCCACGGGGCAAAGGTTTCACCAAAATCTATTCCTTCTTCTTTGTGATACCCTTTGGCTACCAATCTTGCTTTGTTTCTTACCACGAGCCTTCCTCATTCATCTTGTTTCGAACACCCATTTAGTGCCAATAACATTTTGATGGGTAGGTCTTTGAACCAATTCCCACACTTTGTTCCTTTCAAACTTATTTAGCTCTTCTATTTGTGAGATGAAGCAAGTGAACATTGCTTGTTGAGTTCGGATCTAGTTTTTACACCTTCTCTTACATCTCCATTGATTAGTTCGTGGATGATCTCTCGGCCATCTTACATCAAAGTTGGAGTAAGTTAGTTGATTCATCATCTTGCAAACATGTGTTATTTTGATCAGCTCTCTCATCATCACTTAGTCTGCAGATTTTCCGATTGTCTTTGAGACTCGGCTATCTCATCTTCATCCGGACTTATAATTCCACTTTCACTTCAACATAGGGACTCTTCTCGCATGGTAGGTTGATTCAAATTTTATCACCGATTCTTCAATGTCTTCTCCATTTACATTTGGTTCATCAAACACCACATGGATGGATTCTTCAGAACCATTGTCCTCTTGTTGAGCACTCGTATGCTTTGCTTTCACCGAGTATCCTAAGAAGATACCTTCATCGCCTTTAGCATCAAAAGCCTTTAAATTATCTTTGCCATTGTTATGGATGAAGCATTTGCATCCAAATATTTTGAAGTATGCAACATTTGGCTCTCTCCCTATCCAAATCTCATAGGAGTCTTTGTCGCTTTAATCCATTTATCATGCATCTATTTTGAGTGTAGCATGTTGTGTTTATTGCTTGACCCAAAATCTTTTAGGTAGCCCCCGCTCACCTAACATGGTCCTCGCCGCTTCTTTGAGAGTTTTATTCCTTTTTTCTCGCAACTCCATTTTGATGTGGAGTCCTTGCTGCAGATAATTCATGACCAATACCATTTTCAATACAAGATCGAGTTATTATACTATTGACAAACTCTTCGGTTCCTCGATCTTATTTTGATAATGGTTTGACTCTTCTCATTTTGTATTCTCTTCATCACCGAGGTAGTTTCTGCAGAGTTTCTTTCTTCTTACACATGAATATTGTCCATGTATGTCTTGAGTAGTCATCTACTACCACCAAGGTGTATTTCTTCCCACTCATGCTGGCCGTTCAATGACCAAATATATCCATGTGTAGCAGTGCAATATTCTTGTTGAAGATGGACATGTCTTTTCTTTGAATGATGATTTGATTTGTTTTCCCATCCGCATGCATCACATATACTCTCATTCTTGTATAATCGAGTCCGGAAGTCCTTCTACAAGATTACTCCTGGCAAGTTTGTTAATTGTTTTGAAGATCGGGTGACTCGACTTCTTATGCCACGCCAACTTGACTTGATTCAAATGTGCTCTTCGCTAACGACAGTGCTTGGTGTTGCGGTTGACCAATCTACCACATACATGTTCTTTTGTCTCGCATCCTTGCAAAGACAACTTCATTGATTCGATGTCTTTGATTTGGCATATACCCATGTTAAATCCAACATTGTAGCCTTTGTCACGAGTTGACTTATGCTTAGCAGGTTGAAGTTGAGTCCTTCAACATATGCAACATCCGTGATTTCTAATCTATTTTTCTTGATAGATCAAATGCCTCTTATTTCTCCTGGAGCTTCATTCCCTCCAAATATGACTTTTGCACCTCTGGACTTCCTTGAATTTTGATAAATTTTTCTTGTTTCTGTCATGTGTCTGGAATAGCCACTATCCATGTACCAGGTTCCTTGACAATCACCGCTCCCGAACCTCGCAATCAAGGAAATTAGGCTTTAGGTACTCATACTTGTCAGGTCCCGAGGGGTCGGGTGATATTGTAAGATGATCCAACCAACCTATAGCCAAATGATTTGACTCTAAGGGGTTGCCATCTATCAGTGCCATAATCATAATTAATTTTGGCAAATTGCTTGGGGGTTCTAGGTTCATACAACTGTCTCTTTTGTCTGTATGCCTGTGTATGTGTTTTAGCAATTTCCTTCCTGGTAGTTGTGATATCTCCGAGTATAGTGCCTAGGTGCATATGTGTCTTGATGATAGCTCTTATGCCTTTGAAATGGCCTTAGCCGAGTTCTGTGCCTTTGCCACTTAGGCTTATATTCCATAGGTCTTTGCGATAGTTCACATTATTCCAATCACCTTGGCTTGGGTATTTTCTACCATTCCCATCATATGTGTTTCTTTTATAGAGCTTCCTGGTTTTTGGTAGCTCTGTTTCTTCTTTACAGTATCTCTGTTTGGAGTTTGCTTTGAGGACTCGGTGGATTTCTTCTCACTGTCTTCTCAAAGATACTCAATCGTTGTTTTCCTTTTCCTTTATAACCAAGGTCAGTTTGCTTGTGATTGTGCTTTGGAATAAATGTGTGTGCACCATTTGGAGTTTTGATTTTAGAGATACTTCATTACTTGAATATCATTTTTCCAAAATCACTTTTGGAGCTTGACATAGCATTGAGGAATTGAATCCTAAGCTTTGTTTTGTCTCCACATTCTCTTTGACTCATAATAAGATCATCCAATGATTTAGATGCCTTAGTGAATGAGGCAATCACATTTTTGAGATCATTCTCCCTCTTTTCTATAAAGCCTATCTCTCGCTATTGGCTTAGCATTTTCAAATTTTTAGACTTTTATTCTCATCGCTATTTGACTTAGAGTACTCAACTCCTTAGTCACCGTGAGTTTTGCTCTTAAGTAGGTTGTTCTCCTCATTTAGTAGTGTGTGTGAGGATTTAATGTGTTCAAAATCTTTCATCATTTTGCCTAATGAATCATAAAGATCGAGTGGGTGGTGAAGTGTGTGTGTCACAATCACTATCACTAGAATTTGAGTGTGATGAGTTAGAGTGTACCTCATCTTCTTGGTCGTTGGTTTTGTTCTTTAGCCATTAGACAGATCAAGGCTTCTTCATCGAGTCACTTGAGTAGTCGCTTCACTACTCTCTCGAGTCACCAAGTCTTTTGACTTGATCAGATCAGATGAGCCTCTACAACAACATTGCCTTTCTCTTTTCCCCGTCTTCTTTCTCTCAAGACTTTTCTTTCCTCTTCATTTCTCGTATTTGTTGACTACAGGATATGGGCATTCAATGGCATAGTGACCGGGTTGCTGCGGTTCCAAAGATAGATTTTCAACTTTTTGATCGATTCTTTCCATCCTTGATTGTCGGCTCTTTGATATTCAACTTTTTGATGCTCGCTCTCTTGGGTGGTCTGTCTTCCCTTGACTTGGAGGAGCCGAGTGTCTTATGGAGGATTCACCTTTGCTTCTTTTGTAGTTCTTATTGAAGAACTTGTTGAACCTTTTAACCATCGGGGCAATCTCCTCTTGGTCAATGATTTCTTTGACCTCATCTCTCTTGCCATCCTTAACAATTAGAGCAAATTGTTTTGGGCACAAATTGTCTCTTCTTGGTCTTTTCTTCTCACTCAAATTCGTAGGCTTTGAGATCTGAGAATAGCTCATGGTTGGATGTTTTTGACAGGTCCATGGAATGTCTCATGGCCATGACCTTCATACACACACATTTCCTTTTGTGTATATTCTTTTCCAAGTGCGATGCCATTCATTGGTGATTTCGTGAACCGAGCATCCACCGATCCAAGGTTTCTCCTCGAGCATCTTAAAATTTTCAAATTTTTGTACAACCACGATAGTTTATTTTCTTTGATTTGCTCCGAGCCTTCGCAAATCAAGGTTAGCTTGTCCCATTTCTTTTGCCGTTTTGCATGATTTGACTTTATTGAACATGGCTTTGTCTAAAGTTTTGTAAAGAATGTCCTTGGCCACATTGTCCAAGTTATATCTTTTTCTGTCATCATTTGTCCATTCACTCTTGGCTTTTCAACCATCGCCGTCCGGGAGCAACATCTTCTTCTCCTTCACCATGACTCTCCTTGCAAATGTGTTCACTTTTAAGATTTGGAGTGGCCCATCCTCTATCACTATCCACATCTCATCGTGTAATCTTTGATAGATGAGCACATCACGAATTTTCCAATCATCAAATTCTTCAATTGTGAAGATAGGGATGCGTGTCAAATTTGCTTCCATGATAGTAACTTTGCTGAATAAAAGAGTTTTGAAAGATTGAGTACTAAAACAAGCTTTGAAAAATTTGGAGATCTAGTTCAAGAACTGGTCGGAAGGCTCAATGAACCAACCGCTCTAATACCACTTGTAGGTCCCAAGGGGTGTGAGTGTAAGGTTTAGAAGGGGGGTTGAATAAACATTACCAATTTTTCGATTTAGTCCTTTTAAAAATGTTCGAGTTAATACTTCACACTGAGTCCTTGATGGACAACTAAGTTAGTTAATCAGCCAGAGTTAGTCACTCAACAACACTTTCGACCGAGCCGTGATAGAATAACTCACATTGTTTTGACTAAAGACTTAACTTAACTGATCGATATGTTTTCAGCGGAAGACTTAACACCCTTGAATTTGGTTAAGTTTGTTTTAATACTTGGTTTTAGCACTCGATTGATTATCAATTGGATAGCAAATTTATCAAGATATAAAAATAAGATGCGAAATTAAAGTCTTTGAAATGTAAATGACACAATAAGTTTTTATAGAGGTTCGAAGATGGGGTAATTCTTCTACTCCTCTCTTTCTCCAACTCCTGAGGAATCCACTAAGTATTAATCAAGATACGAGTGGTTAACGATCCGTAGATACAAGTCTTGATCACACAAACGACTTGATCCTTTGGGACTCGATCGAGATGCCTTGGTCACACACCGTGGCTTCTCGTGACGACTCGAGAACTTCTTCACAGGCGGATGCCTTGCTACTACGATCCACTTGCTTAAGTTCCTTGGATTTGTTCACGAAGCCCTCCAAATAGCTTAAGCCTGGTTCGACCTTGAACCTTTCTACAATCCTTCGTGGAATGTAGACCCCTTGATTCTTCAAGTGTTTCCTCTTCAACTGATTGAAGTTGTCTTTCCTTCACAAAGAGTGTTGGATTGATTTCCTTCGTAATGTAGGCTTGAGGATTGATCTTGAATGACTTGAGAGTATTTTTTGTTATAGTTCAAATGTAATCTTGAATGTTCGTGGTTCAGTCGCCTAACCTTCTCTCGAGTGATTCCTCGGCCTTTTATAGTGATCTTTCAAAAATCTCGCCCGTTGAAGAGATAGCTTATTTTTAAAGTCACTTGTGGTCGTTGGCTTGTCTTGTTGCGATCCTTGAATTTACGTTTCCTCGTATGAACGATTCTTCAGCTTGACTTTTCGAGTTCGACACGGTGCAAATGCTTCCCATTGGTTTATTCCTTTGCATGCTTCGACCGAGCACTTCGAAAAAGGTAGTATGGAAGTATTACTTGTTTAAGTAATTCTCTTGATTTACGTACAAATGAGATCTCTTTTTAGTTATCTCGACTTGACCGCATTTCCTTGCCTTCCCCAGGTGACTTAGTGTCGCCTTCCAATCATTGGATGACTCTTCATCACTTCAACTTGAGACTTGGCTATCTTGAGTTGACTTGATGATATTTCACTCACCAGATCTTAGCCGCACCTTCATCGAGTTCTGTCTTCTCTTCTTTGCCACACTCACCGCCTCACAATGAGTCTTCCTTTTAGTCTCCAGGTTGTCTTCTTGCATGTTCAGCATAGGCGACTTGACTCAACTCTACCAAATTTATCTATTACAATGCAATTTATAACAAGAATCGTGGGTGCCAACTTCCTATTCTAAGTTTTACATGGCATTCATCAAAATCTACAAAATAATTTCCCAACAATTTCAAATTATCGTTAAATTGTCATATTTAACACAAAAGAATTTCATTAAAAACTATTATTGAAAATATCAAATATATCTCTATCTGCCTAATCTAATCATCAAGACACCATTTTTTAGATGATTCCAAGTAGGGATGAAACCAAATATATTGTTAAAATCTCGTTTTGAGTTCACTTTTTGTTAACATAACGAGCCAAGCATGGACATAATTTTTTGTTCGATAATAAAATAAACTCAACTCGATTAGTAAAAAACATAGTATGTGTAAATTATCAAGTTACTCGAGCTTCATTCGTATTCGGTTCGACTAAATCTTGTTTAAGCTCGATTTGATTAATGTTTTCTTTCAAGGGATTTGATTAATAAACCAAACTCAAACACACTTTTTGAAGCTAAATAAAAATTGACACAAATTTGAACAATATTATGTTTATCTCAATCCAATTCATTTACAATCGTTATTCCAAATTACTTGTAGTGTCAATTATATTATACTCGCTCTAATCTTATCATCAACGTGATAATCAAATCGAACTAACTTTGACATGAAAAACTAATTATAATAATCACTTGAACTTATTTGAAACTTTATTCACAATTTTTTTAGGACTTACTTCAAAATACAAATATTAAACACAAAAATTTGCGTGAGGGTCTCACGGATTAAATTCGTGAGACAAAGTCTTACGTGGTCCCCATCATCTCTCTCTCTCTCTCTCTCTCTCTCTCTCTCTCTCTCTCTCTCTCACACACACTACTCACGTACCTCTTCTCTCCCTATACACGCATGATTTTATATACAAAACCTCATAAAATCCAAATTATTCAGAAAAATAAATACCCAAAGAAATGATACTTTAAAACGTATACTTTTCGCAGAATTGATTGATACTTTTTTAATAAAAAGTGATACCTTTTTTAACAAGAAATGATATTTGTTTCAATAAGAAGTGATACTTTTCTAATACGAAACGATATTTTGTTAATAAAAAGTGATATTGTTTAATAACATAATATTTGTTTTCAAAAGAAGTGAGATTTTTCCATAAGAAGTGATACTTTATTTTAATGAAAATCGATTTATTTTTAAAATATAAATGATATTTATTAATAAAAAGTGGTACTTTTTCCATGAGAAGTAAAATTTTTTCATAAGAAGAGTTATTTTTTTATAATCAAAAATGACGTTTTTCCATAAAAAAGTATACATTTTTCAAAAGAAGTGATATTTTATTTTAATAAAAATTGATACTTTTTCATAAGAGGTGATACTTTATTTTTTCAATTTTTTTCTTTGCTTCATGCATGTATAGAGAGAGAGAGAGAGAGAGAGAGAGAGAGAGAGAAGAGAGACATGAGGAGAGAGAGATGGGGGACCACGAGAAGAGTGAGACGTGATGAGAGGAAGAGAGTGGACCACGGGATGAGTGAGATATGAGAAGGGGAGAGAGGGGGAGAGGGACCACGGAGAGTAAATAGATCGAGATAAAGGGCGCCTAAATTTTTGAGTAATGAGACCGTCTCACGACCCTTAGATTCGTGAAATGGTCTTACTGACACCACAATTAAATATCTTACAAGACTCCAAGATAAAATATGGACTACTATCCCTCTACAAATTGAGTCCTCAAGAAATTCTACAAAAATCAACATACCAGTTACTAATTGAACTTCACCTAAAGACTCGCGATAAACACTTTAGGGCCTTGAATGGTATTCATCCCATTGTAGTTTTTTCAACTTTTACTATTTGAGATATGTAAACCATATTTCTTTTACTCAATTTTACTAGAAATATTCAATTTTCAACTTCTCATTTTTCAATCTAATCTATATTATCAAATCATCACACATATATATCAACTTTCAACATTATGTTATATCAATGGGACTCACTACGACCATAACATACTCATTTTTAGCCTTTACTAAAGTGAGACTCACCACTACTATCAATATCCACATAAATTACCTTTTCTATATTAAATTGTAAGGTGGATCCCACTAAAAAATTCATCCAATTATATATATTATTAATTTTTCATCACCACAACTTAAGTGGCCCCCACTTACATAATATATATATATATATATATATATATAAGATTTGATTCAAATAGACCACTCTCTTTGGGTGAGACAGTGTGGACTTATTATACCTGTTAAATATCAATTTTCAATCAATGGGTGTGATTGTATCAGTTTTTCTTTTTCATTTTTTCCGCTCAATTAAGGATAAGAGTGTAAATGTGTAATTCAAATCAATTATCCAGCAGTTTTTCTGGTATGTTTGACTTTTTGAAACCATTTTAACTATGCAGTTTTTCTTTTTCATTTTTTCCGCTCAATTAAGGATAAGATTGTAAATGTGTAATTCAAGGATAGTTAGGGTTCTTCTGCTGCTTAAATAGCTATTAAACAATGCATGTTTAATTATTTTTTGCACTGTTTTACGACAATAAGACATAGTTGAGCATAATGTACTCCATATTTAGTTATTCCACATCACGTAGATGGTTTCTAGATAATGCATAGTTAGTTGATTTTGCTGCATAGTTTATGACGCATTGCATAGTTGGGTATATACACTGTATGTTTAGTTTTTCACACTGTATAAATACCTTCTAGATAATGTATAAATACCTTCTAGATAATATATATAGTTAGTTGATGTTTGCTGCATGATTTCAAATATGCAATATCTTATAGTAATTTATGCAGTGTCCCCAAAGTACTTTTGCACCATCTCCAACGCGGAAATTTACAAATTACAATATATAAAGTCTGGGTCGAATGTAAACCAATTTCGAGTTCTTTATGGTTGTTTCTTCATTTGGAACAGAAATCATCTTCAAGCTAATAGAGAATTTCCATTTCTTTAAAATAACTTAATATCTACTTCAGCCTTTTCTTCTATGTGAAATTGCAAATGGTGCTTAAAAATAGGTTTTAGCAATCCATATAACTAGTGCACCTGCACCTTCGTTTCAGGCTAGAGCATGTATCGAGTTGCTTCCGTTGAGTTGTTCTATTAACGTGTTCGATGAAAACTGAGATAACTATTTAATATTTATTATTACGCTACTCAATTATCTATGATTAATTCTGTTACAGGTTTCTTTTGTCATTGATAAACGTCAGTGGGCCAACAAAAATGAGAGAGAGAGAGAGAGTGAGAGAGAGAGAGATATATAATGTGAGAGAAAGAGATTTGATTCCATTTTTGTAACTACTTTGTTATATTATTTTACCCTATTATCCTTATATTGATTAAATTATTGTTTTAATATAATTTTTATTTTTTAAATCACACTCATTGATTAATAATGAGAGATAGTTGATATTAGTTCATTGTATCTCACTAGAGCTGTGGTCTCACATGATCCCCTATACATACATATATATATATGAATTATTATCTTATCAAATCTTTCAATAAAAAAATCAACAAAAATCTAAATCAAACATATTCTCAAATTTACATCCTATTCTTTTAGAACCAAATATATTTTTACTTTTACACATATTCCAATGAAAAGGTGAAAAACTATCTCGATTGATAGGATAAAAAAAATTCCATTAGAATAAAAACCATAAACGATTAGAAAAAGTAGGGGTGATCATAAGTTTTCAAAAACCGCCCACACCGCACCGTTTATAGTGATTTTCGATTAAAACCGCGATTTAGAATAGTGAATGAAAACCGCACCGCCTCATTGGTTCGGTTATGGTTTTGAAACAAATCCGCACCGCCCTTATATACTTTTAGGGGTAAAATAAAATATTTTTCTACCATCTTTAGTTGAATAATTAGACAATCAATATATTAAAAAACTAATTTGGTGAATAGTAAATTTAGGTTAATATTTTAAAATATTTCTTTAATGTTAAAAATTTACATTTTGTTTTGTATCCGAAGCAATATACCATTAAAATGCACTATGTTTTAAATGTAGTTGACTTGAAAGATAATGTAAGTGCATTCTATTTGCAAAATCATATTGTTTAAAAACAATTAGATCTTCAACGTTTACATGCTTTGTTCATTTTCCTTAATAAACATCCCTCTCATTTTCAAGCATGAGTTATATAAATATGTAAGTGCAAAATGATTGCAAAATTTTAAACTTAACCTTAAACTTAAGGACATTGATGATATGATTTCTATTTTCCTGTTTGCCGGAAATGATTTTTCATGGATCTTTTTTTGTTATATGATATATATATATTATTTTATTAATTTTGTAATATTTTCATTTGTAAAAACCGTCAAACCGTCGGCAACCGCCCGCCACCGCCTAAAATCGCACTTTTGATTTTTCTTCATAAAACAGCGATTTAAATTTACTTTTTATAAAAATCGCATACGGCAATTCGATTTAATTTTTTTAAAAAAAAACCGCAAAACTGCACCATAATCACCTCTAAGAAAAGAAACAAAAGAGGAATCTGGAAAAGACAAAAGCTTTATACCCACCACACAAGTATTCTAAAAGAAGGAAATAACCCAAAAGTTAAAAAAGAAAAAAAGAAAAAAGAAAAAATGAGCTTATGCATCTTGTCTTCTCTTCTGCTCTATCGTTTTGCCCTTAAAAACATCACTATTTCTCATCAGCCAAAATCTTTCGATTTCTTCAGCTGTCCTGCCTGGAATTCTTCCAGCTATAAGTCCCCACCTGAAGGGATCAACCACATTAAATATAATAATTAAAACCAAAGAAATACATATATATATATATATACATCAATACATACAATTAAATAAATAGCATGAAGCTTAAGATATTCTCATGAACAACTTTAGGTAAAAATGGATAATTACAAAAATTACCCTGAATTTTAATCTAATACAAAAAGCTCCAATTACCTTTAAAATTACAAATACCCCTTAAAGTATTATAAACACACATTTGAGGCTTGTAGTTACCTAACAAATAAATCTTTTGAGGGTGCAATTTGATAAAAAACAAATGTAAAGGGAATACTTCTGTTTTTTTTTTTTTTTTGTGTAAACCTTGTTTTTGTAAATTGTAATTAACCCCCCCCAAAAAAAGGAAGTGATGAATTTTATGTGTTCCATCTAGCATGTTTTGAAACAGAAAATTTACTTGTCTCCCACAAGCTTGTGCATTCTACAGATGATATCTTCTTCTTGCTCTGTCATGTTTATGTATTTCCGTTCAATACTTCTAACCTCTGCACCAAACATCACAAAAAACAAAAAAACTAAGTCAAAATAAAAGTTCAGACAAAAGAGTAAAGAATTTAGGCCTGTTTCAGAAAATTTGCAAAAGGAAGAGAAGATGGAGGGAAAACAACAAAAAAACACCTTCTGAGCAACAACAGTTTTGAATCTTGTTATTCTGTTGCCTGCACTTTTCCATAGTCACTGAAAAGAAAAGGGTCCAGAAAAGGGGAAAAAATGGAAAAACAGGGAATACTAAAAATGTCCTAGAATTGTTATTTTTATAGCAAAATTTTGTGAAATAGCAACACAAATTGGAAAAGTTGATGGTCCTACTAAACACATGGGATTGCAATTTTAGTCCGGTAACTCTTTGGGGTTGTCAATCTTATTTATGTAAGAAAATATGACAATTTCGATGCTTAACGATTTTACCCTTATAGTTATAATACTTGACGATTTTACCCTTATAGTTATAATAGGAATTCCAGTACTATAACTTTTAACGGTTTTTGGCTAAAGGACAAAATTATTGTGGGACAAATGAAATACTGAAACACATTATTTGGACCAAAATCACTCAAAATCAGAACTTAGGGCCAAAATTGCACAAATTATGACTTTTTTTAGGGTATAAATTAGGACTTATGAAATCAAAATTTCTCAAAATTAAAATCATATGAGATCAAAATTGCCACCTAAAATATATATACCTCGGTAGTCTCCTATATTAATTACAAAACCAATTTTGCAGGTAAGCCAAACACATGAGACATGAGTTTTGCAATTAAGCGAAACACATGGGACATGTGTTTTGACTAATAGTTCCTCATCATTCCATTGAGAATCAACAGGCTTACTACACAACTTATTAATCAATGTATGTACTTATTTGAAAATGAAAGGGCATTATCGTCTATCCAAAAGTTAGAGTGCATAATTTAGTGCAACATAGTATCCAAGGTCTATCTAATTGGAGATATTTTATAAGATTCATCATTCACGTACTAACTTTTATTATTGGAAATATTTGGAAGTTGGGACAATTAGAAAGCGTAGAGCAAAAGTGCAAATCCCGTTGAAATGAGAATATAAGTTTAACAAAGGTATGAAAATCGGTTATTTACGTAAAAGCATAATGAAATATGAAAAAATATACATCACACACGTGTCCTATAATTATGGATATATAGAAAATAATTAGGTCCCATCTCCCATGTTGTCGTGGAAAGAGACATTAATCATATCCTTTTGTCCACCAAAAAATGTCTGATTTTTAAATTGAATGTAGACAGGACGTTAATCATATACTTTGTATCATATGCATGCAACTATATGGTAAAAATATAGTAACCCCCATATGGCGACACTAGCCGACATCCTCCTACTCTTCTCCCTCTATAAAAAAGGGTGAATGTAGAAGTAATTTGCTTGTGTTGATTTTTTCTTTTATTTTTTTTTCCATTTTTCGTTTATTCAGTTTTCTCCCCTTCATTAGTGGGGTAGGATTCTCCTCTATGTGGGAGTATTGGTTTGTTTTCTTTTTTACTTTCTTCGATCTAGTCAAATATAAATAGATTTTTGTTTATGAGGTTTCATTCGGAGTTTTTCACCGTTTAAAAAGATTTGCATATCGAACATGAGATTGGTGTGGATCGTCCATGTCTTATATGGAAGTGCAACCAATCACCCATCTAATCAAGAATCACATCTCATTGAGCATGATCTTAAGTTTTATGATCTATTGTATCTATGTAGATTTTTATTTGCTGCTTCATCTTTCCTTGTTTGAAAAGTGGGAGTTTATTTGGGTTTTTCCTGTTGACTTCAGGATCTTGTATCTTTGGTTATATCGAATTGATTAATGAGAAATACAAGTTCCTTGTAGTAAAAAAAATTATATGGAGCCAAGCATATATATATATATATATGTGTGTGTGTGTGTGTGTGTGTGTGGAGAATTAAGGATTATATGAGACCATGTCATAGGGTGAGTCCATGATCGTAGCCATGTATGTAATTTTTTCAAGGGCCAAGATATAACAAGATTAATCGCAGATTCTTACCTAATTAATTAAACATAGGGGTAAATTAGTCCACCAAAAATAATACATACAAACAAAATAGGATTCAGTTACCAATCACAAATCACGCAATCCTAACACAATCTCATACCAAATATCACCATGAAAAGACGAAGCATAATCACGAAATTCTTCCACCATCGTCTTCAACACATTTCCAAGATAGCAAAAATCAGTCAATTATGCGTATATTAGCCACAATCGTTGCTCAAAACCATTTTTCATATCGTAATCCAGAAAAAAACATTACAACTCAAATCATGATGCTGCAGAAAGGGTGAACAACGTAATTGAAGAGTGTTTCTCCGCATCGATCGAAGAAGGTATGAGTGATGAACAACATATTATATACTTATAAAATATCATCACATGTAATATGTATTTCTATTTCATGATTTCACTTTAGATGTTATTACTCTGCAACACAATTTGTGAGGCTAAAAAAAACCCGCAGAAATCTGCCTATAAAGATATGATTTGCTGCTTACATAGTATTGTTATATTGCGTTTGAACACCATTATGTGATTACACTTCAGATCTTGGTATTTTGTAGACTATTTATGAGGATAAAACAAACTCGCAAAACCCTGCATATGAATATATAATTTGATGCTTATGAAGTATTATTTTCTTGTTTCTGAACAATATTGCATGACTACACTTCAGATAAATTTATGAGCGCTAAACAAACTCGCAAAGCCCTGCCTATGAAGATATTATTTGGTGTTTGTGTAGTGTTGTAATATTGCTTTTGAACACATGAATGTTTCAGGAAAAAAATGATTGTTTATGTAGAAACTGAGTATTGCATACTAAGAAGTAATTTGATGCTTTATCACTAATTGTTACTCATATGCCAGGGAGCAATACCAATATACCTCGAGAGCGACTAGAAATATCGTCTGACTCTACAAAGTACTGGATACCCAAATCTGAACAACAAATGACATTTCAAAAATAATTGATTTTTAATAATTTGGATGAGGGAGTACAATTCTACCGGAATTATGGTCGAGTCATCGGTTTTGATGTTCGAACAGGTAGAATCTCTGTGCAAAATCATTCAAGACCACAAACTAATGTTACTGATGCAACAAGAGATGAATACAAATATAGTGAACTAACAGACGTTGATTGAGGACTTTGACGGAACTACATCACAACTACAAGTTCAAGTTTTGCCACCAAAATAGGCAAAGAACAAGGGTAGCGGTAGTCATGTTAAAAGTCGAATTCAAAGCCAAAAGTAAAAAGCAATCAACGCAAGCAAAAAACTAAAAAGGCATTGCAGGAAGTGTGGAGACATTGTGAACCATAATAGTCAGGTATGCAGCAAGCAAGCGTAGAAGATGACTCTATAATATTTTTAAGTAGTTTATTTCCTTAAGCATTTTACATGGATTGTTTATGTTTTGTGATGTACTTGCACATATTGTTTAGCTGAATTTTATGATGATTATCCCTTCATGTGCACAATAATTGTTCTACATATGCATTACAAATACACTTCATAAGCATATGTTATTGAATGAGGTATATTATTGCATGGGAAAAAAAGCTTAACACTAATACATTTTATCATCGCTTTACACCCTTCTAAGTGTTATGTAAATTCTTTATATTTTTCTTGGTTACACATATGTTTTAAGCTGAACTAATATATTTAAGAACCGAAAATGGTTTATTTGGAATATAATTGTTATCTCTCTGTAAGCACCAATACTTTTCTACATATGTATCAAAAACATTCTTCATAACCATAACAACAATAACAAGTTTAAGCCCTCACAAAAATAGTTCGATCTTCAATTAGCAACGTTGGATATCTACACACATGTATCTAAATATGTCTACATTAGCATTGCATGTACAGTTGACCAATTTTCTTATGTAGTATATACACCAAAAATACCAACCCAGAAAACTTTCCACATAACATCATATGTAACCAAAACCCAAAAACATATGATCCTACCTAAAAGTTTATCAAAATATTTCCAAGAAAACAACATAAAACACAAGTGGCATAAAAGTATCTTGTTTAACATAGAGTTAACAAAAACGAATTCCTGTTGTAAATCACTATTTCTTCATCCATCGAACTTCTTTACTTGGCCTCTCGCTTGTATTCATCCATGCTCGGTATAGGCAATAACGACACAATACTTCGCCACATGATGGATAATTATGCAAGATTTTTCTTCTTCAACCCACTGTCCCAATTTGTCATGCCTCCGCACATGTACGTCTCCATGTGACGCATAACAAAAACGGTGCAGTCTACTATGTTCATTGTCCCTCCAATCTATAGCCAGTTTCAGCACCTTAGAATTTTATATAAAGTACGCAGCCAACTGTTCGCCAAAAATATTTTGGTTCATATAATTGCAAGTGTACAGTGTAGTTTATAAAATAATAGCAAGCAAGGTCGTATTCCTCAGGGATTGAATCTCGAAACATTTAGGCTATAATAATATCGTATTCCCATTTTAATTGAAGCGATCGAAAATTAAGTAATTTTATCTAACTAAATATCGAAAATAAAGAAACATAAATAAAATAAATTTGCGAACCCCACAAGTATTTTCAACATCTTTAGGAGCAACCTTAGGCACATAATCTCAACATGTTTCTTCAATATTAAAGGCGAATAAAGTTTTAAAAACCAATTCATGTAATTCTATGGGTTCAATTCCTAAGTTAGTCTACTCACCCTTCCGGGCGGTGAATAAATAGTTGATTAATAACAATTATAGTCTTCTCGGATCGCTACAATCATTACTAACTCCCAAAGATTTGTGAATTGAATGACTCCCCACAAACAGTTGTAGGCCTCCCGGCTCATTACATCCGTTTATGTATGAATTCGATTTCCGTCTTTGTTAGAACTCATCTCCCGAATTTTGCAATAACAAATATGACATGCTAATTATTGATCAGATAAAAAGCAATTAAATAATAAGCACTCGAATTCATAAAATAGAAAGCATGAATTAATTAAAAAAACAAGTAATCATATTTAATACAAATCCACAGTTTCGATTATGCCCCTAAGATCCGAAAGATATGCCAAATATTGATTACAAACTCATAGACAAATACGAATCAATATTATGACATCATATAAGCACATACAAGAGTTATTAGACATAGAAAGAAAACCCCTTCTTGTCAGGATGGATTCCCCTTCCAAGCCCTCGAAGCTCTTGTGCTCCTTAGATGCGAAAGCCTTGTGGTGTTCTCCACGACCTAGCCTTTTGCTCTTAGAAGCTCTTCGATTCCTTCATTCCTATGTTATTTGATGTGTTTTTGTTGTATCAAGTTGTATATTTTCGTGCGAGCCTTGGGTCTCTTTTATAGATGCTTGGAGAGATCACTTGTAGAGTTGAAAAGAGAAGCAAACTCTGAAAAACGCGCTGAAATAGAGTCCCACACGGCCTAGCTATGTGGCACCACACGGCCGTGTGGTCCTGTCTTCAGCCCTTCCTCGTATGGGTGTGTGAGTCCGCACGGTCAGGTTGTGCAATTGGCTTCCCTTTCCCACACAGCCGTGTGATGTCATATTGTCCGTGCGTGTAGGCCTGCTCCGTCCTCTGTTTTCTATCCAACTTCACACAACCGTGTGATTTTCACACCGGCACTCCACACGGTCGTGTGACACCACACGGTCCGGCTGTGTGAAGTGTTTTCGTCCACTTTTTCTGTCGTTTTGATCTTCTCTTCGCATTCGCAATCTTATCTGGGCATTCCAACTGATATTTCTTCATTTTAAGCTCCGTTTCCCGCAAGAATTACAAGAATATGCAATATCATGCCTAGAGTCAATTCCTTGAACCAACCATTTTCGATTTTCTAATGGGTCGGGCTCTATTTTTCTAGGCCCGAAAAAGTCGGGCTCAAAAGCCCGCCCCGGGACCGACGGCCAAATTTAAAAGCCCGACTTTTTCATGTAATTTTCATTTTTAGACGGGCCGGATTCCCATTTCCGCAAATGGCCCGGTGCCTTTGTTTGGCCTGCCCGCCCGACCCGATTTTTTCGAAAAGCCCGGTGGGCTGGGTCTGGCTGGTCTGGCTACCGATCTTTTGACTCTAATCATGCCCTTTTAAGAAACCCAAGTAAAAATATAGTAAATATTTCTGCAAATTCATCAATTATATATTAAGCTCCTAAATGCACGTATATTTTACACACATCAAAATCCCCCAAACTTAAAGCATTGCTTGTCCTCGAGCAAATTTAGAAAAACAATATAAGGGGTAAAAACGAACGAACACCCAAGAATACTATGAACATTAAATAGCATTTGACTTCATACTTAAAGAAACCATGTACTTCATCATCAAGAAGTCATTATTCATAAACTCGGCATCATTAATACTCTCTCGGGTACCTGACATCGCGACTCACAAGTAAATAGTGTATCACTCTACTCTCAAAAGTGTATGGTGGGTGTTTACGCTCAAATTCAATTCAATGAAAGTAGAACTACCATAGGCTTGCAAATTGTCTAACATCTCGACCACTTTTGTGTGCACAATTTAAGAATCAAAAAGAACTTTTCATTTGGTTGTAATGTAAGCTCTTTGGTAAGGGTAGGAAAATTTTGGTTTAATGACTTGACTTGAGCAAATAGAATTTACGCACACATACTTGCAATTCACCAACTCAATTTCAACATATTATCAGTTTTCTTTTTCAACTCAATTCCACCCTTATTTCTCCTTTTTCATTCTTAGGCCTTTTTGCCTTCTTTTTTTTCTTCTTCTTTAGCCTTAAGCTCTCATTTTTTCATAATTTTCAGAATTTTTTTTCTTTTGCTTTGCTCGATTTTCTCTATTTTCTTTCCAGAGATTTTTTTCTTTTTCAAGCTTCATGTATTTTTTTCATTTACCCATATACTGCTCATCCCTCTTTCTTTTGCCAATTTCCTCTCTTTTTAATAAATTTTCACCACATCTCCCCCAAACTTATTCATTTTCTATGAGCTCAAGAAATTTCAAAGATAAAAACATATAAATTTTTAAAGATCAATGTGGCTCAGAATAAAAGTTTTGGATCAAAATTGACTAACTAGAGAATCATGAGTTCATAGGTAGGCTTTTTAGGCTAAATAGGCTAAACAAAGATGGCCTTAGATCATTTTCAAAAATTGCACACACACATGGCTTCAATGAAGATACCAGAGCAAGTTCTAGAGTTCTATCAATTATGAATGACACACTCAAGAAAAAATAAGTCTGCATAATATAAAGCAGTTTAAAGCACAAAAGCTCATAGGCTTATTTTTCGCAACATGCTCAAATACCCAATTTTCTTAATAAATGCCAAACAAATAAATAACTTTCCGCCTAACAATTTATTACATTATTCCCACAATTATGTTATCCCATGCCATAAAATATTCATAGTAAAATCATAGGGAACTGGGCATATGAACTGAATTAAAAGCCAAACACAAAAGCAATTAAACGTGCTAAAGCGGTAAACGTGACAAAACAATAAAATAAAAATGTCACGCACTGCAGGACGGGGAGACGACGATCCACAACTCAAACAGAAATAAACCCAATAGTCTAGACAAATGATAAAATATAACCCCAAGTGAAACAGAGTCAAGCAGCAGCGGAAATAAAATACAAGTACGAATTACGACTTACAGTCCATCAAATATCCGAATACAACCCAAATGTAATATCCAAATTAAAATTACAAATTAACTAATCAACATAAAGTCCAACAAGAGAAACAAGTACGCATCGCAAGCTTAAGTGTCAAAGAGTCCTACGCCCTCAAGTACAGTCCAAAATGGAAAATGGAACAAAAGAAAGTCCAACATCAGCAAAAGTAAAAGAAACAAGTCCAAAGAACACCAATAATAAAAGGAAGCAAATCCAACAAAGTGAGCACGGAAATCAATCCGTGGCAAGTTCTCTTCAACGTACTCCTCATCTAGCCGTTAAAAAACGAGGAGGGGATGAGAAAAAATCTCAGTGGATGGGGTGATCGTGTGCAAGTGTGGCGATATATATAGTTAATGCAAGAAAAATCGCTTTGTATGAAAAATGTGTGAGTTATGATGCGTGATTTCACACACACCACAAGCATCGTGATATATATACTTAAAATAATATACTTATACAGTTTTGATGAAACAGTTCGTGATCATACAAGCACTATGTGATTCAAGCAAGACAGGTACGATTGTGTACGGAATGTAACGCCAATCCATGCAAGACAAGTAGTGGTTGCGTGCGGTTTGTAGTGCCAACAAATGCAATACAAGTAGCGGTTGCGTGCGGTTTGTAGCGCCAACCAACAGGTCCGATTAACTCTAGAATCGTGTGGATCAGACAGAGATTCCTTCGTTCTTCCTTATAACTCCCCGAGCAAGATGGTCCAAGACCACACCTTATCGCTCCATACGCAAAGACAAATCCACAAAGAGAGCTAGCTAGGCCCTGATTGTCGTAATCATGATTATACCTCAAGTACTATGACCCACTTCCCTCGGGCAAACTTCGTCCCTCAATCGGGATTAGGGCGATGGGACCGGAGAGAGTGGAATTGCGTCGCCTTGCCCATCCATCCCGATGTATCCATTCCGATCGCGGAGCTCGACACACCAAGTTGACTTCGAGCGGAAAATAATTATAAGTACATGATGTCAACCAGGCAGTCGAGTATATTGATTCAGGAAGCAGTTCAGGAAAAGTTTTCAAAATAGCGTGTGGCATTTATTGGTGTTGGTGGAGTAATTTGGATGAAGATAATTATCGAGAGGATAAGTAATCTTCGATGTCTTGAAGAATTAAGTGGGATATAAGTCCCGTTATAGATTCGGAACCGCAAGATGAGGAAGTCGCCACGCGATCCCGTATTAGTCAATCAAAACGATCCGATAAGTCAAGGGATTTTAAGAAAATAAAATATTTTAAATAATTATAAGTCAGAGGGTTCAGGGCTGTTCTTAAAAAAATAATTTGAGTTAGGTCCTTGTTAAAAAGAAAATTTACAATTAGACCCATTTTGTAAAAACAAATATTTTTGGGGTTAAAAAATGAATAAATAAATATTTCGACCTTGAAAAATTATGAGGTCAGTTCCTAAATTCTCTAAATTGTTCATAGATTCGGGTTTTTAAAGTTTTGAGGCCGAGTGTTTAAAATATTCTGGATCTCACAAACCTAAGGGCTTTTAATGTGATTCCAGTTATAAAATGTCACTAGTGGTGGGATATTGGGACAAAAACAGTTTTAAAATGAAATAAGTATAGGTCCCTTAACTTTTAAAAATCTCATTTTTGTCCCATTTTTAAATAATTGCCTTTAAGGCTTTTAGAGTCAATTGTTATGAAATTTGAAACTTGGGTTTAAAATATCATAAAGTTATAGTTAAATTAGTATTTCGGGTATATGGACTGTATAAGTCCTGAAATTTCATTTGGGTCCTCAAGTTTAATCTTTTACAATTTGGTCACTCAATTTTTATAAAATTACTTTCCAAGCCCTAAACACTTGGATTTTTGAAATACTCTTACAATATGTTATTTCCAATCCCTTAAGAGTTAAAATTTTAAATTTTAAAATAGGGTCCTGTGCATTTCAAAAATTGCAATTTAACCCTTAAACTTCTAAATCTTACAAGAGTCTTTGAGCTTTTAAGGGTTGATTTTATTCATTTCAAAACTCTTAAAACTTTATTAAATTATCCAAATATTATTTTTGAACCCGAGTACTGACCCCAAAATTCAAATTACAGAGGGGTTCCTTAAGTTTTATTTTCTTGCAATTAAGCTCCACCAATTTGCCATTTTTGCATTTCAAGTCCAAAAATTCAAATCTAATCAATTATGCTCGACTTGTCCAGGTTATAAGTAATATAAAACATGAATTTCAAGGATCATAAACATGCATGTCCATTTCATAGAATGCACTACAAGAAACAACAGCTTGTATTGTCGCTAAACTTTGCAGCAATTTCCGCCCTTTTCCTTTCCTTCCCTCCCACCATGTTTCATTTCCCTCAAAAAAAAAAAAAAAAAGAAGAAGAACACCACCACCACTACCACCACGGTGGAATCGACGATAATTCTCCGGCTAAACTACTCGGACAGCTGGAGGCGTAGAAAAACACCGTACGCACCCGCCGCGCTCGGTGAAATCGCTTCGCAGGTTTTTGAAAGATTCGAAGGAATTTGCGTTAGAATTGTTCGATGCATTAAGCAGAAGGAGAAGATTAAAAGTTGAGAAGATTTACAGAGATGAGCTTTATGATTTTGGTCACAAATTACCAATCAAAGTTTCGATTCCAGGCTCCAGATTTTCTTCGACATGTATGTATCCCTTCTTAATTAATTAATTAATTAGTTGAAGTTAAAGTTCATAAGTAAGTTAATTAAGTAATTAATTAAGCTTAAGCTACAGTAAAAGTGGAAATGGAAATCAACTTTTGATATGCAATAATTTAGGGGAAAGGTAAAGTCTCAAATCAACTCAATTAGTGTTTGTTGCACCAATTCCTTTAAGAATTTCATCAATTCAAACGATAATTCTCCTGTTGGACTTGGTTTTGTAATTAGGTTAATTAAATTGTTTATGACCATGTGATAAACCCAGGACACTGGACTGAAGACATGAGAGATGATGCTCTTCAGCTTGCAGATTTGTACAGCAGGAATTTGACAGATTATGTGCTAAGTATGTCATTTCCTCTCCTCTAGATATGTGCTAAGTATGTTACTTTGGTTATTCTTGAAGCTTATTGAATAGTCCCAAGTATGATTCTGTGTCAAATGATTCAGGCTTGCTGAATCTGGTTTTTATGGCATGGAGCCCTTCTTAGTCCAAAGTTTTCAATGGATATTTTTGAGTACTCTTAATTTACTGCTCTTTTAAGTGAACCTGCATAATTAGCAAGAATCTCTTCGTGCTCTATCTTCTATATTCACAAGGATATGGTTTAGCTTGTTAATAAGTTTTATTCAATCTGTCAGTGGCTTGAATATGTAAAATTTTGCATCTCCATGTTATGCTTAGATATTTTTCAGTTCTGCATGTCAAAAGAGTAGGATATGGCAATGAGTTCAAAATTGCACTGGAAACTGATCAGTTGGCTTGCTGGACTCTAGCATTATTTGTATGCATATACTTCACTTTTGCTTATATAATTTTTGGCCTGGTTTATATGCCATTTGTTAAATGTAGACATTGGTACTTTATATATTCTGTAATAATTTCTGCCACGAGTGACAAGGATGAATAACTAACATTGTATTGGTATTGCTTTGTCCTTGACATGTGTTATCACATCACACGTTTTAAAAATTCTTTTAATGAGAATATATGTTTTCTCTAGGTTCTTTATGACTAGAGCTGGCAATGGGCCGGGTCGGGCCGACCCAAGTCCAACGGGCCAAACTAGAAAATCGGACTGGATCGGGCCGGGCCTAATTTCATCGGGCCTAAAAATATCCTGGTCCAACCCGGCCCAGCTACGGGCTGCGGGCCATCGGGCCAAATCGGCCCAAGTTAAATATTGTAAAAAAATATTAAAATAAAACAAATGACTAATCAACCAAACCAAACCCATTCGGCCTTCACCATCAGCTTTTACATATATATATATATATATATATATATATGTCTGTCCACCATCAACTTATATATATATATATATATATATATATATATATGATTGGATCAAATGAGGCACATAATTAGAGTGAGGCAGTGTGGACTAATTCTCGTCCACGATTTTAAATTTTAGATGGTTGAGATTTACCTAATTTAATAGCTTTTTTAATTTATTTTAAATCAGAAAGGGCAATATTGTAATTATATAATTACAAAATTTCATTCAATTTTGGTAAATTAGAGAGAGAGAGAGAGAGAACGCTGTCTGAGAATCACCTGAGTGCAATCTTCTTTCCCCAAATTCTCATCCGTCTCGAAATTGTATAGGAACTTCTCCGGTGACTTTTCGCCGGCAAATTTATCAATTGAAGAACCTGATTCACCACCATCGCCTTGAAGAAGAAGCGCCTGAGTGCAATCATAGCAAATCGAGAGACTCCACTCATCTTTTTGCTCCTACCCTGTCGTCGGCTTACTTTCATTATTGTACACAAATATCTATGTATATGAACTAAGCTCGTTTGGATCTGTCTGCAATTTAAGGTAATTTTGCCATCTGAATTCGTCATTTTTGGTTTGTAGTCTGACAAGCTTTTTAGTTTTGTCGTCGTGCGATGTCGGGATTTTTTTTCGATTTATTTATGAGGATCTACTTTTACTTGAGCTGATCTCGCAAATATATTGCTTTTGGTTTATGGTTCCATGGCTATGAATGTTCAGTTTGAGTCATTCAATTTTCACATCGAAATCTGCAACGCCGGGAGTGAGATCACGTTGATTTTTATTTTTTCGTGATGGTGGTTAAGCTTTTGTTAATGAAGGTTCTAGGTTTTTTCTAGTTGAAGAAGATGAAGTAATGTTTTGTAGGTTTGATGCATACTTATATTTTTGTATAAGTAAATGTATACTTATATGTTTTTCGATGTATACTTAGATGTGTTTGACTGTGTAATTAGTTAATATTTGATGTATGTATTTATGTGTTTCGATGATTATTTAGGAGATTTCATTGTATACTTATATGTGTTTTAATTTTTATTTAATTAATTTTAACCGTATGTTTTTTTATATATTTTGCACTGACTTTTTTTTTTGGTTTTTTTGTGCTAGATCGGTGTTTTGTTAATCATGGCTACGTGAACAACGCGTCGAGGCGCATCGTATACATAGTCGATTTTATTGTATAGTTAGACTTAGTTTATCAGTATAGGTAGTCTAATTTTATTGTATAGTTAGACATAGTTTTTCTTGTATAGGAAGTCCGATTTTGTTGTACAGTTAGATATAGTTTAATGTATACATAGCTTGATTTTATTGTATAGTTAGACATAGTTTACTTTGTATAATAATTTAGTTAATTGATTTGTGTTTATTAGTTGTTGATCTTTTAATTATTGTTATTTGGTATCTCAGTAATTATTGGTCCACGAGAATAATCTTGTTAATTGATTCCTTAATTCACGGTCCCCACATGTTTTTGTTTGACAATTATAATATGCAAAGACAAATATGTTAAATATACAAAGAAAAATAGTGTTAAATATACAATAAATATATGCTAAATATACAACACAATAATGAGCGTGATTTCTTCTCTCTCTCTCTATAATTGATTTCCCACATGTTAATGAACGTGATTCTCTCTCCATACATAATTGATTCCTTGATTCGCGGTCCCCACATATGTTTGTTTGACTATTTTAATATGCGGAAAATTATGCTAAACATACAAAAAAAAATAGTGTTAAATGTACATCAAATATATGATAAGTGTACAGATAAAGATCTTTGCATGGCGGAAGACATGCGTGATTTTCTCTCTCCAAGCGAGTTTCTCACGATTTTCTCACTCCCCACGTGATTTTCTCTCTCCTAATAACTGATTCCATATTTAGATGGTCCCCCACTTGGGTAATTTGACTATTATACCCTTATTTTGATTTAATTAAATATTTAATGTAATCATAACCCCTATTTATCTTAGCCATTGATATAACTAAAGGAGGGTTGAGATGAGTCCACATTGTCTCACTATAATATGTGGTCTCATTTAACCTCCCCTATATATATATATATATATAGGAATAGGATCAAATGAGACCACATAATTAAAATGAGACAATGTGGACTAATCTTGGCCACCCATCTCAAATTTTAAGTGGTCGGATCTTACCAATTTTATATTAATTTTCGTTTTATTTTTATCTTTGAAAAGGGCACAAAGGTAATTGCACAATTTTATTTTAATTTTGTAACTGAAAAATCCCTTTCATCTCCCCCCAAATTCTCCCGACGGTTCTTCCACTCGTTTTTGAAATTGCGATTTGGCGGTCTGGGAAGGAGGTTGCAGGCGTTGAAGAGGGCGGGCGGTTGAAGAGTGAGAAATCTAGAGGAAATCCACGGTATAAATTGCTTGCGTAGCTGTTTCTGGAACTGACGACGATTTTTTGTTTCTGAAAAAGGTGAGTTTCCTTTTCGACGATTTTCTACGGTTTTTTAGGTTTTGTTTTTTTTGGTTTTGTGTGTTCGAATGTAAATGTGAAATTCTAGGGTTTTTTAATTTCTTCTTTTAGTTTGTGTGTGTTCGAACGTAAATCTGACATTCTAGGGTTTTTTATTTTATTTTTTTTTGGTTGTGTGCTCGAATGTAAATGTGACATTCTAGGGTTTTTTAATTTCTTCTTTTAGTTTTGTGTGTGTTCGAACGTGAATGTGACATCCTAGGGTTTTTTAATTTTTTTTTTTCCGATCGTTTTTCTTCGATTTGTAACTGAGTGCCTAAGGTTTTGTTAATGGAGGTTCTGTGGTTTTTCTACGTGATGAAGATGAAGTATTTGTTTGTAGATATGATGCATTCTTATATTTGTGTATAGGTAAATGTGTACTTATATGTGTTTCGATGTATAGTTAGATGTGATTCAGTGTGTAATTAGTTAATATTTGTTGTATATATAATTGTTCTGCAAAGTGTAATCTATATTATTTCATTTTTTATGTTGTTTACTTACATGTGTTTTGATGTATACTTACGCATGTTTTGATGTATATTTAGTTATTGTTTGATGTGTGTATTTATGGTTCTGTATACTTGTGTTTGCTGGATTCTTCTATTTATTTTGTTGTACATGTATTTGTGTTTTGTTGTATAATTATATATACAGATATATACTTAGTTTTGTGCTTTTTGTGATTTGGTAGGAATATTGTGTCTCCGCAAGCATGGTAAAAAGAGGTAGAAAAGGTGACGACGTTGGCGAGGCGGTGGGACGGGGGCGGTGTGTCTTCTCCAAAGAGGGCGAAGGAACGGGGGAATGTGAAGGATTCATTCCCAAAGTTAGTGACCCACTTACAACAATGTTATTTGTTGAATCAATGAAAGCATTGAATCGACAAATGAAGAGGTCGATTGTGGAGATGGGGTTTGGGACTTTGTTGGAAGTTAAGATTGACAAATTCCCTTCCCGGATGATGTATTGGTTGGTGAATAGTTTCCATCCTGCGAGTTGTGAACTGGTTTTAAACGGTGGGTCACTCATTGTGGTGTGAAGGATATTGAAAGGGTTCTTGGGTTCCCTAATGGTAATATTCCTATTGTAAAGAAGACGAAGTCTGATACAGGTGAATTGTATTATCAGTGGCGCGATTATTTTGAGCCTACTGCAAGTGGTGCGTATAAAATAAAGGTTGAGGTTGCCCATCAGAGAATGATGGATGAGTCTGACAGTGGTCCGTGGTTTAAGAGACATTTCATTGCGTTGGTTGATTGTTGCATTATTGGAAATGTTATGTCCGACTATGTCAACCCGTTGATTATGAAGTCTCTGGAAGATGTGGGGAATATTAGAAATTTAAATTGGTGCGAGTACACTTTGGAGACGCTGATTTCGAATAGAATGAAGTGGGATACTTCGAAGAAGAAGGAGTTTAATGGTCCCTTGTTGTTTTTGCTTGTAAGTCTCTGTTTTTGGTTTTTTTCACATTTGTTTTTGAATTATTGTTTTGTGTTTTTGCTAATAATTATTTTTTTGTCGTGTCTTTACATGGACAGAGTTGTGGTTTGTAATCACCATGTTCCGAGAAGATTACCTAGTGTCGGCATTGAGTCAATCGAGCTAGCCGCAGAGAGGTGCGGACAGACGAGATGCGTCTTGGTGGTTTTGGGCAGGGGTCTATGGTGGATCCATTGGGTGAGGGGCCATCCGAAGTTCGTGAGGGTCCGTCTGAGGTTCGTGAGGGTCCGTCTGAAGGCCGCGATGTCCCGTTGAAGGTCCCAGTGCGGCCGGTGTGGATGTACACGTCTTCATTGCGGGATGGTGGCATGCATGTTTTTTCCATTCTTAAAGCATGTGTTTGATGTATATTTAATAAGATAAAAGTTTATATATAATGTGTTTGTCATGTACTATTGATGTGTTTTTGATGTTTTATACATAAGTTGGATTTTATGGATGTTTTCTGCATCATTATTCATAGTGTTTACATATCAGAGACTTAAATGTACAGTTAATATATTACTATTGTATGGATGTTGATATACAATTATACATAGTCAAATAGGTTTTTAAATTTTCCATTGCTATACACTTAAAGTATATTTAATGTTTACTTAGTAGTAAAACATTGTATATATAGTTATATAGTTTTGTAGAGCTAACATTACAGTGTTTCTTTTTACAGGGTTATGTTGGGAAGGTTTTGGCTAAATTAGCCAGGGTGGCGTCCGATGTTGTCGATATTATATCCATGGTCAAGGATGCACCAAGGGAGATTGCAGCTGACCCAGGTTTCCCCAGAATCGAGGCGGTGGCGCGGAACCTGATTTGTGAAAAAGTATCGAAGGGCTCAAACGAAAAGGCTTCTGAACTTGGTGACACTCAAAGCGACGATGCATTTTGGAATAATCCTGAAAACGTAGAGGCATTGGAGAAGGTTGAGAATGTTGTGTTACAGAGGGAAGAATTCAAGAAATGGTTTGACGATGCACCGAGCTTTAGTATGGGATTTTCCCAAGATTTTGCTGATCCGGTTTGGGGTTCTGTTCTAGAGACGACACGACATTACCAGGAGGAAAATGTTGGGGGTGAGAAAGAAAAGGCCGGCGACGTTGATGATCGTGTTAATGTAAGTCAATTTTCTTTATGTTTGGTGTACTTGTTAATGTTGATTTTTAATTTCAAATTTTCTTGTTTTAGGTTGGTGAAAGGGCGGCCAGGGAGGCTGATGTTGCGGCTGGCGTTGGTGGCACGGTTGTGGTGGAAGGTGAGACCGTTGATTCGACTGCAGTCGTGGAGGGTGGAGAAAAAGCAACTGATGTTGCGGCTGGCGTTGGCGGCATGGTTTGCGCGGAAAGTGATATCCCTGATTCGTCTGCAGTTGTGGAGGGTGGAGATAAAGTAATTGATGAAGCTGCGGCGACGGACATTAATGAGGGTGGAGGCAAAACTAAGAACGAGGTTGGTACTTCAAGGGGGCGTGGCAGAAGTAAAGTTTGTGCGAGGAAAAGTCGGAGGAAGCCTCGGAAGACTCAAGTCGACATCCCCATTTAAGCGCAGACAAATAGATGTTTCGTGAAATCAACAAGATCACAACATGATAGCAAAATGGGTTTTTGAGAATCCTGATGAGGATAAGTATATATTTCTCGGTTTTTGTTTCTTTTATTTATTTTTAATTTTTGTAATAGTTGCTTACGTTTTTTTAATTTTTGTATAGGGATGAGGTCAAGAATGAAGTTATTTTCAAGGTGGGTGATCGGTTATTGTATAGGGATGAGTTCAAGTCCATGAGACCGGGCCGTTATGTCGGTGTAGCCGTGCTTGATGCTTGGTCGGTGATTTTGAACTCTAAGGAGAAAGTTAAAGTGTTGGTCGCCGTCCCGATTTTTTTACGCGACGACGTATTGCACTATGTGTTTGTTTTATAGATAGTTTGATATTGATGTATAGTTAGATATAGTTTATTGTATAGTTAGTCTGATTTTTGTTGTATATTTGGATGTTGTTTAGATATTTGGATGTTGTTTAGATATTGATAGGTTGATGTGGAGTAAGAAATTACTTGCTGTTTAGATATTGATAGGTTGATGTATATTTATTGGGTTTTCTTATATGTATTATAATTAAATTATATGATTTGTGTAAAGTCCAAGACAAGTCTAACAAAGAATTATCATAGATGTTCACCGCTTTGTTGTGATGCCAAGTAAGGAGCTTGATGAATAAGGTCTCATGGCATTATTTTCACGTAATTTCGATGCCGAGTTTCCCGAGGCCAATTCTATTAGTCTACAAGTCGTTGATATGGTATTTTCTTGTTTGTCCGTGTTATATTGTGTCTTATTGTTTTAGCTTGTCGTGGCTAAAGCCCAAGTCTCATGATGTCTTTGGTTGGTTATTTTTTATCTTATTTTGCGCTTTTTCTTTCCGATATGCAAGAGTGAACATATTTATGTTATTTGTTATGATATTAAGAGGAGATTCGTTCACATTTTGGATAATTCAAGTGTTGGTGGCACGAGACCTGCGCAGTATGAGGACACACCTAGCGTGGGTAAGTTATTTAAATGATTTTACAAAATGTTTTATTGTATAATTAGATTTACTTTATTGTATATATAGGCTTAGTTTGTTGTATTGTTAGTTATAATCTTATGTTTACATAAAAGCTTATTTTGATGTACAAGAGTGTTTGTTTCTTTGTCAGATCGATAGTATAATTTCGTTGTATATTTAGACATAATTTGATGTGTAATATTATTTTTAACTCGATTTGTTTTCATCAATTTTTAATTTGTTGTTTTTGTTATCCTTTGACAGATGATTTGTTCTCCAAGTATTTGCTTGCTTGAGGATGCTACCAATCGTCCCCGGTTGTTGAAAATTCTAATTTGTCGAGGTTGCAATGCCTTGAGAGACGAAGAGAATAAGATTGATCGTGGTGTGTTTGCAATGCGCCACATGGAAACTTATATGGGGGGGGATGCGAATCGGGATGCGGGTCTTGAGAAGGGAAATACTACCTTGCTTAATAAGTTGAGGACGCTTATCTTTGCGATGCTATCGTCGAAGACGATATCAATGAAGTTAAAGAGACGCCGCTGGCAGAGGCTAAAAAATTCTCGACTGGCAAAAAAAAGGCCTAGAACTCGTACTTGTATTTTAATCCACATGGTTTTGGGAATTATGAAACGATAATCTAGTTTTTTTGTGTATTTTGTTTATATTCCATGAAGTATTGTAGTAGTTTTGACTGTTTTTAGTGGTTATGGATTTTATGGAAATTTGTATCTAGATTTTTAGCCCTAAAAGACGAAAACAATTTATCTTTTAATGAAGTTAGTTTTTATATTTAGTTGTTGCAAATGAATTGGTGTTAAATATACAATGTATTATTATAAAATATGGTGCATGTATTGGCTAATTGAATAGTATTGTCATTATGAGCAAAGAAATATATAATATATATACATTATAAGGAAGCTAAATATACAAGAAAAATACGTTAAATATGCAAAGATTAAAATATACAAAGATAAAACATGTATAAGTGTACAACTTGAAACCATTATGTGCACAAAGATAAACACGATAACCACACAAAGAAAAGACACGTTAAACATGCAAAGATAAATATATATCATAACACATGTCTAAGTGTACATCATTAAACCATCATGTGCACAACATAAACACTATAACCACACAAAGAAAGAACCAAGTTTGATATGCGGGGGTATAAAGATCTTGTCATATATCCACTGAATCATTGCAAAGCGTCTAAATTGTTTAACAAAAAACTGAAAAGTACATATTGTTATGATTGAGTAACATTCCGTTTGGGGCAGGTCCTGCTATTATGTGTCGTGACCTCACCGCACGCCCCACGTCTCTTGAGCTTTGTGCTTGCTTTGATAGCTTTCTCCTTTTGACTTTGTAATCGACTCTTCAACCGGCTACCACTCCCTTTAGTTTTTGCTTGTTTTGGCGGTAACACTGTGACATCTACATTGGATGTGGATCCACAATACGTCTCGAGCACCTTTTTCTTGTTCATTTGTGAATTTTGTGGTTCGTTGTCTAGTAACATCATGTCCTTTTGTTCGAGATTAAAACCGAAAATTCCTTCAATTTTTGTATGTTCCCTGCGCCATTCCTATGCAAAGAATGGAAATCCGACCAAAGTTTGTTCATAGTTGCGTTTTCCTCCTCTCCACCAAGAAATTGGTATAGACGTCCATTATTGGCCACAAATGAGGCCGTTTTTTGTCCATCTTGTAAGCGGTGTTTCTCGGAATAACTCGACATATCTTTGAAGACTACAAACATATCTTTGGCAAATTAGACCATGTTGTTCAAACATTTTGCATGTGCATGTTGCCTCCTTTTCACCTATATCAGAAAATAATGTATGTTTGTTTTGTGGCGTCCTTTATCGTGTATGAGCAAGATTATCGCCGTTTTCATTTATTCCAACTACGGTGCACTCATAACATGCTTTGCAATTTGCTTGCTTACCTCTGAATATATTGTTCGTGTATACGCGATTGCAAAGATGTTCTTCAATATGCAAAGGTGTCTTGCATTTGGGCACATAGCTTTGATTCATTGTTGAGCTTCTCGCCACGTGTCGTTGTGCTTCCATTCTGTTTGTCAAAGTGCATAAAGAATTCCACCAAATTCACTTGAGGATTAATGAATGCTCCGAACCAACTATTCGTACTTTCAGACCTTGATGTTGTTCTAAGTAATCCACCCATCGGAACATCTCTAAAATACGCAGAATTCAAAATTTTCGATTTCATACGCTTTTGTAAACCACGGATGTGATGTCAAGTGAAAGTCGTCCATAATTTCATTCCATTTTTGCTCAAATTCATCCGTTCGACGATATCTTGACTCCAAACAATTGAAGTAAGTCTTTTCATGAATGTATTATCCTTCAAAGAATGCGATCCCGACTTTAGAGTGACCTTCTCCATGATATGCCACATACACAAACGATGTTTTGCTTTTTTAAAAACCACTTTGAATGCGTTCTTCATTGCAGGGTCTTGGTCGGTCACGATGTAATGTGGTTCTTTTCCCATTGCATCCAGAAAACACTTGAATGACCATACGTATGATTCCTCGTCCTCCTTCAATATTAATCCACCGCAAATGTAATACATCTCCGATGGTTGTCGACCCCACGTGAATGGTGCAAAAACCATCTTATACCTGGGAATGCATACAATGTTTAGTCATTAATAATACAACAAAGTTACGATATATACACAAGAAATATATTCTAAATATACTATACTACAATCGAAAGTATTCATTGTAATGATGCCTAAAAATACGATTACTAGCAATTAAGAGTACATTAAACTAAACTAAATATACAATGAATGTATTCTAAGTATACAACACATGCACTACTTTTATTCAAAGAACATATTATTAATGCTTTTGAATTGTACGCACCTATTCGTATTGTACGTGGCGTCGAAAGAGATGACATCACCGAAGAAACCGTAATTTCAATCGCCGTTTTGCCTCGCCGCCTGAATAATTTTGTTAATTGATCGTTTTCATCCACAAAGATAATTGAATGCTAGCTTAGGAAAAACTTCCTTCTTCTTTAGGAAGTTGTCGACAATCATTTGTGCATCCTCACCAGATATATACACCTGCAAATCCCTCTTAAAATTCTTGAAATCTATCCGAAGTGCGCCAACCTTGGAGTGCCCCCCAACCATATGTGTATATAGGATGAGTCTTTTGCACCCGATATTTGCTCTGAATCAGTCCGCATGATGAACTTTTGTTGTCCAAAGTTTAGATTTACATAACCCGAGGAATTTCCTATATGATTGGATGCCAATGGATGGGAGTGGCGCTCTTGAAATGTTTGATCACGTATGCTCGCCATTTGTGCACTCAAATATACAACGTCTTGCGTCGCAACCGTTTCTCTTGGATGACCTTTTACGAGTTTCCTTATTTTTGGTTCCGCCGCTTTGTCTTTCGTGGTCGATATCTGACGACAGAGTTACTAGCGTTTTTAAATCCTTCTCTCACGCACAAAATATATTGCACACGGATTTCTCCATTTCTAAACTTTCTCGATGTACTCTTACGGATGTCAAATCCACTACGCGCACGAACCATATTCCTTATAGAACTTAATACCATTTTCCAACGATGTGAAATGCATTCCTACACGTGGCACCTTGTCTTCATCAATTTCGGTATCCAATATTTTGTAGCTCGAGGAAATTACTAGCCATTGTTTGACATCGATATATATTGTGCTTGTTCGATAAAACAAAGAATTAACACTATAAATACATTAAAACATGTCTATGTATACATCATATGGAATCTAAATATACATTAAAGCCGTAAAGCTGTGCTATTGATAAAGCACTCAATTAATACTAACAATATAGTGTAATTGATATATGGAAAATATTACACTTTAAAAATATACAAGCATCGAACCAACAAGAAACATTGAAGTAGCACCTCTAATTCTCTATACAATGATAAGTATACACCGAAAATAGCATAATTATACATATAAACAACGTTAAATATACAAAGTGAAAATATTTAACCAAGTAAAGTAATTGATTTAAAGAAGAAAGTATAAATATTGTAATTCGAAGAAACTTGTAAATATATGGATTTCTCAACAAATTTGCAGAAATATAACAAGAAATTGATAATTACTCACTAACTTATACATATTGATGCACCGTTTCACGTGTATATTCAAATTACACATACATTGTATGTTTTTTTTATTAAATTGTGTACTAAATATATTGAAGAAATTCACATACCAGGATTATATTCACTCTCAACGTATTCATCGTCGATTTCGCTTGAAGAAGGCTCGCCCATAACAGAAGATTGTTCGCCGATTTGATTGGAGCTCATTTTTGTGTATTATTCTCGATATGTGGTAGAATTTTGATGTCGATTTGCGTAATTTTTCAGACTTTTTTTCGAATGGAAGGGGAGAAGAAGATGATACGATTTTTTGGAGGAGATGCGTGATCTCGCATGATCTCTATTCCAAAACCGACGCCCAAAGAACATGGTCCCCACTGGGTAATTTGACTACTTTGCCCTTATTTTTATTTAATCAAATATTTAATGTAATTATAACTAAAGGGAGGTTGAGATGAGTCCACATTGTCTCACTATAATATGTGCCTCATTTTAACTTCCCCTATATATATATATATATATATATATATATATATATATATATGTCTTGTTTTAATACATATATATACACATAAAACACTATATATATATATATATTTTATTTAGTACACACATATATATATGTTTACAGTTAAAAACAGCAAATAATGAATCAGAATAACTAATGCAAACCAGAATACGATATGTCCATGTTTGTGGGAAACATTGTGTAGTCTGTTGTGTGCAGAACTAAGGAGAATGTTTGCAGATGTTTTTTTAAAATTGAAATAATACTGGGCTCGGGCCAGCCCGGAAAAAACGGACTTTTTTGGCCCGAGCCCGACTGGCCCGATGGGCCTACTGGGGTCTGGCCATTTAGGCCCGACTTTTTTTGGGCCTTTAAAAACATGGCCCCAAATTTCTATATATGGGTTGGCTGGGCCGGCCCATCGGGCCGGGCCAATTTTGTCAGCTCTATTTGTGGCACAAGGGAGTTCTTGGAAAAGAACAGAGATTTTTTGAATTCTGAAATCATTCAGCTGCTCTCCTCGTGCACCAGACGATCACCTCAGTTGTTTTCCTCTATGGTCAAACAAACCCAAAAACCGGCAAGTTCATCAATCAAGTTGGGGACACCTGCTTGTCATAAGCATAGTGTTGCCACAAAATTCAAGGTGAATAGTCTTGTTTTTCCACTCCGTGTGCCCAACTTGCTACTTTCCCTCCCGGCACACACCTGCATGTCGAGACCAAAACGTATGAGTGATTGGGAAATAGGATAATTCAAGAAGTTTTCTAAATTGGTTCTTCCTTTGATGTGATAATCTTTTAATGGCAAAATTGTTTTTTTCGTCCCTAAGTGGAGCCACCCCCTGGAGATTCATCTTTTTTTTTTTTCAACTTTAATTTTAGTCCTTTAAATGAGAAAAATTTGGACTTTTAGTCGCGACTTCTGGAACAAGTAAATGTTACACCTGCTAGTGATGTGGAATTTTTCTTAATAAATAATCTACATGGCAATACACTTGGCAAGGGAGTTGGAAAATAATGTTTTATGTGGAAGAAATAGAATGTATGGGTATTTTATAATCATTTCTTCAAATTTAATGAATATTTAATAAATATAATCTAATTGTATAATAATTTTCATTTGATTAAATCTAACACTAAAAAATAATTTTAATTTACATAATTAAAATAATACCATTTTAATTTATTAGCCGATTAATCATTAATTTTAATTTGAGGAGTAAAAATAAAATTTTTATTATTTTTCTGAATAACTGTGAAGTAAAAAGTCAACATTGATTATTACAAAGTAAACTATAAATAATATTAAAATTTTACTTCTTAATTAAATTAGTTTCATTAAATTGTTTATTTATTCAAAATTATTTCTTATATAACCAATTTGTCCTAATCGTATAAAATAGAAAATATTAAATTCATAAAAATTAAAAATACATGCATTTTTATTTGTAAGTTAAAAAAGTTCAAATTTTAGTAAGAAATTTGAAAATTTTAAGTTAATTTCAAATGATCTAAAAGTTTTATTTTATTTTTTAATTTATCTTCTCCACCCATCTCCAACAACATCGTCTTAATCTTTGAATGACCATGGATGGGCTGCGATTATATTTTAGCTCTTGCAATTTTCATGATTGGACGGTTACGGAGGTTGGGCGGGATGTGGGTGGTTGGTGGGCCGCACAAAGGAGAGGAAGAAGATGTGCCCCTCCACCAAAGACAAAATACGACGAACGGGCGAGAACGAAAAGGGGCAGAAATTGCGGTGGTAAAATTGAAGGTTGAAGAAAAAAGAAGAATCGGGAAGGCCGTCTGGGTAGGGTTTTGGTGGGGAAGAACGAAGATGAACAATTCTGCCTCTTTTTTCTTTTAATTATAATTATTTATATGTTTTGTTTATTATTTCACCATTAAATAAACAAATTATAATTAAAAAAATTGAGCTCGATTATATTAAACAAATTTATTTTAAGTGTTTTCAGTACTTTTTTTTACCCACTTGCCATATTGCCATGTTGGATGCAATATTATTTATTTGGAAAGAAAAATAAAGCTTTTTGAAAAAATAATTCCACACAGTTAGCAGGTAACATTTACCTCTCAGAAGAGTCACAGGACTAAAAGTCCGAATTTTTCTCATTTAAAGGACTAAAACCAAAGTTGAAGAAAAAAAGGATCAATCTCCAAGTGGCTCCACTTAGGACGAAAAAAACAATTTTGCCATCTTTTAATCCCAGACATAATGCAATATTTTCTCACTTGTTACCTAGTAAATTGCGTAGTCATATTTCTCTTTGGTTATAAAAGAAATAGGACAAGAACTTCTCAGCGTAAGTCAGTATGTGGTATGTTCTTGAAAGTTCGTATAACTTCCATGCTGCAGGGACAATTGTTTAAATCAATGCAGCAGCTTGAATGCACAACTCCACATTGTTTTACCTTAATTAAAAGTATGTCATGCACAATGCTGCAGGGATCAGACATGAAGACCAATAGTGGATCTCAGTTGGACAGGCATTCAGCCAAGGCCAGTGGAAATGCTATGGTAGGTTATATATTTTCTTTTTATACTAAATGATCAGTTATTATGATTTACACTCTTATTTAAATATAGGGTTAAAAGAAGGGTGTTTGTGATCCTTTCCAAGCTGAATCCTGGGTAGGAAATAGTATGTTATAGAAGTTTAGGTTTGCAGATTTCCAATATTTTGATTTTCAAAAATAAATGCAGAGATGTCAAGCAAAGCCAAATCAATGTGGAGATCATGTGAGGTTTCATGAAGCTAAATGTTGGCCCGACATGGCAAGGTAAGACTTGTTGGAATTGGTTTTAATAAATTGGGTTTGACCCGATTTTGCCAATTATTTAAGTGGAGTCATTTATTCGAAGTATGAAATAAATGAGATAAACGTCATCTACGCCGCGGGTAGATGAGTTTAGCATTTTGAATTTCTCAAAACCAATGTCGGGTGAATGAGAAATAAATGCATAAAGTTGGCCACTTAAAATACTTTTATATATGAAATATAAAAGGGGTGGGAATATGGAAAGTCATATCCCACATAGGAAACATATTAAATGTTTGACTAGTTAATAAAGAGCTTCACCATTAATAAGTAGTAATCAAGTGGAACTCCCACAGACACCCTGGACCAAGTCAATTTTGTCAATTTTGACTAGCCTTTGGCTAACTCAAAAGGCACCGAGGACGATCGGAGCACCGTCCGAGCCGGAGCCGGGAGTTCAAAAACATCTTAGCGTTCGTTGTACTTGCGATTTGTAGCGCAACTATCGCAAGTAGATTGTCGTTGTATCTTGGGAGATATCGTTACTCTGCTCGATTGTTTTTCAAGCCATTCGGTATACACCAACATGTTTTCCCAACAAGACTTAAATCATCAGATTTTTCAAAAGTTTCATAAGATTTGAAGCATGATATTTGTCTTTCACAAATTAATAAATATATCTGAGTCTGTCTTGAATTTTATTCTCACATATTAAGACTTTTCATTTACTTTCAAGGATGGAAAGAGCTTCGTCGTGAAATATTAGTAGTTCTATAGTATGGTGTCGAGTTGTGAAACTTTTTTAACTGTTTTAATAAACATTGCTGCTGTTTATAACTCTCGACAGTTTTAGTAAACATTTTTGCTGTTTATAACTCAGAACAGTAAAAAAATAGCATTATTTTTTACAGAATAAAGGAAAGGGATACCCAATGATTTCTCTTCCGAAATATTTTAGGAATAATTACAAAAACGACCATAAGGTTTAGCCTAATTACAAAGACCCTATTGAAATACGAGTTTACCGTAAAGATTTCTGTTTTACTTGTTTATAAATGATAAAAACATAATATCAGCTAATGTTTCATTAATTTATATTTGCTGCCAAGAGTTGAGTTGTGTTGTAGACTCTGAAATTCATTAAATTAAGCAATTAGTAGTCTAAAGTTGTTCAACTTCAGGGGAAAAAAGGATTTGGCAAATTTTCTTTACATGATTCGGGAAATACATTTTTAGCAGTTGTATTGCATTTAATTGATACAGGTGCTAGTAGTGCAAGAAAAACATTGTCCTCCAGCACTTGATGGTCTCTGGAAAATACCAACCGGTTACGTTCCTGAGGTATGTTTTATAGTTTGAGTTCTGATTATATTTGTTTACTGATGTTGTTTGTATCTTATTTGATTTATTCACCTAACCAGTCGGAAGAGATCTACACTGGAGCTGTAAGAGAAGTTAAAGAGGAAACGGGGTTAAGATACTCGTACTTGGTAATTGGTACAATTTTCGTTTCTTCTGTCCATTTTCAGATTTATAGCACCACCTGCAAATGCTCTATGTTTTTGAGATGGGATTTGGGGGTTTAATTACTTATTGCTGTTGGGAATGTATCTTTATGCATGTAATTTTATGGCTCAGAAGCAGTAACAATTAGGGATAATTACAGATACTATCCCTTAGGTTTAGCCTAATTACAAAATCTCCCGTCATCTTGTGTAAAAAAATTGTGTATATATATGGTTAATTTGTTATTTAATTATTATGTTAATAAATAATTTTTTTGTGTGTGTTTAGGTTGATATTATTTTTGGGAGAATAAAGGACCAAAATGGGGATAAAAAATTGAAAATAAAAAATATTTAAAAAGGGGGCTTTTGTGACAACATATGTCGTTGCAAATACTTAGCAGCTTTTGTGACGGCAAACGGGGGTTTTTGTGACGATCTAAGTTGCTGCAAATATATAGAAGCTTTTGTGACGACTACGTTGTCGCAAATAAACTTTTATGCGTCCACATTTTTGCGACAACAAGTTGACACAAAAGTACTATTTGCGACGACCTTAAAATTGAGAATTTGAGCAATACTTGAGAATTTTTACAACTTGATACATGAAATCAACATTCAATACATAATATATATATATATATATATATATATATATATATATATCAAGTGCTCAAGAATAAAATACTACATGCATTTAAAAAAAACACCTGAAGTTGAAAAGATTTTTCCACCCACCTTAAAATTGGATAGTTGTGAAATAAAAGGATAAATTTCACAACTTAGATTGAAACTCACTTAGATGACCCCTAAGTCAAGAAATACCAAAAATTAAGAGTTAGAAAAATGAGGTTAAAATTAAGAAGAAGAAGAAAAAGATGTGAAGAATTTGACAAAAACTACACTTACCTTGTGTAGTAGGAAAAATGAGTCTAGTAATGGCTTCAAAATTGAAGGTCTTGCTCACCCTCAAGAAAATCTCCCAAGGTCAGCCCCTATTTCTCAAAAATGAGAATGGGGTCTTAAAATTTGAAAAAAAAAATAGAAAGAAGGAGAAAAAATGCACTAGAGTCCAATATCTTACCTTATAGTCCAATTCTTCACAATTTCTTAAAAGTCTTGAAGTCATTTTCAAGATGATGGTAAGGCTCTTAGTATCTTCAAGGTCTTCTAAGTATACCTCAAAAATCAAAATCAAACTTAAATTAAGAAGTGAAGAGAGGTAAGCTAGAGGATATCAAGATGAATTGAAGAACAAATTTCTTACCTTGTAGTAGGGGGTGTTCGAATTTTTGAAGAAAATAGGAGGAAAATTCTTGTATTTTTTTGTTAAGTGTTGAAGTGAAAAGAAGAAGAAAGGTATAGAGAGAAGGAGAAGAAGTTGGCAAATTAGAGTTGGGTGTTGGTGAAATGAACAAAAATTTTGTTCACCAAGGCCAAAATGGCCGTCCACCTTGAGGGAGAGGAGAGAGGGGATTATTTTTTTCTCAAGCTTGCAAATTGTCTCTTGCATGCAGACAATTGGGGTAGTCAAAGCATGGGCAAGAATGGGGTGTGGGAGAAAAAGAGGGGAATATTTGTAAGAATAGAATAAGTTGGGGAAAAATATAATTAAAAATTGAGGTATAAGATAATGTGTATAATTCTTGTAAAATGATATAATTATACACAAGAGGTGTAGTATAAGGTGTATGTGTACAAGAGTTGGGTGATATTTCTACTCCAAAATCACCATCATGGTCGTCCACTATGCATGGTTAATGTGGTATCCATATTTTTTTTGTCCCAAAATTGATGATAATAGATGAATAATATCAATCTCCAAAATAAATAGTGATTTCCTTGATCACTTATAAGTCTCATGATCACTTATTCTAAATCAAATTCTTAATTCTATAAGGTATATGTCTCTAAAATAAATAGTCTCTTAAATTTCTAACGTGACTAATAAATGCACAAATAATAATAATGATCAATCAAGTGATCATTAATGTGAAATAGAATTAATAAATGATCATGATCGCAAGTAATAAATAAAATAAAATTAAATGCGAAATATATTTATTATTAATATTTACCCATCAAAGTAACGCGGTAAAATAGTCAAATAGTACATAGACGATAAGTGAAATAAATACATGCTCGAAAAATCGAGGGCTTCACAAAAAATAAACAGAAAAAACAATTGTTTTTATAACCGGGAGTTTGCCGTGACGCCTACTACACAACAACTCAAGAAAACTAAACAAAACTAAAAATTAAGTTAATAAATATAAATAAAAATTGAAACTAAAATTGAAATTAAAATTGAAGGCGATAAAAAGGTACGGAAATATGAAATAAATTGGGTTGCCTCCCATACAGCGCTAAATTTAACGTGTTCAGCCAGACTTGATTTCTAATCACAATTGCTAAACTTTGTCATCTCGAAACATGTGAACCCTCAATGCCATCCATCGGCGAATGGCGTTGCATTGCTCCGATGGATTCAAAAATTTCGAAGATCGCTGGGAATTTGCCTTTTCGATGTTGGCCTCCCACAGCGATTCTGCGATCCGGGCTACTTGTGTTTCCGAGAGATTTCGATCTTGCGTTTACATTCGTGTTTAGGTTGAGTGACTGTTTCTTCTATCCCGTCTATCTTGGCTTCATCTTTGTTCGATCTCGCCCTTGTCTCTCCAATAAACGAGGATAACATCTCTTCCACATATGCTTTCTTTTCACTTGGACTCCGCTTGCGCCCGATTACCCACGTTATATCCCCCGAGGTGATCGCAAAATATTTTTATTGTTAGCATAAGAGAATTTTTCATGGTTTCGCAACCCTGGATGGTAGTAGTTGGGTATCTGATTATTTCTGTAATTATTGTTGAAGTTTCTTTATTGGCCCACAAAGTTTGCTTCCTCTTCAACAACAGCAGGATCTCTTGGAATCACTTGCTGCATCGCGTCCAGTTTCATATTTAGCACGAATATCTGTTCTGTGAGCATGGCAACCTTCTCATCCTAAATTTCTACCACTCGTCGGACAGTCGACCTTTCGGATGGCCATTGGTAACTGTTGTTCTCCATCTCCTCTAATAATTCTAGTGCCTCATCAGGATATTTCCCTAGTAGTGCACCTCCAGGTGCAACATCTATAATTGTTCTTGTGTTGCCACTCAAACCATTAAAGAAGTACTGAACCTGTTGGTAGTCGGGATATTCGTGTTGAGGGCACTTCTTTAACAATTCCCGGAATCTATCCCATGCTTCATATAATGGCTCAGCATCTAATTGCCTAAACTCGGGCAATCTCGCATTTCACGATTCTGGCGTCTTCTTTGGGGAAAGTATTTGGCTAGAAACCGACTTAGTTACGCCCATTTTGCGGTGGTGGTGTTAAAGAGTATAACCATCCCTTAGCCTTATCGCGTAGAGAGAATGCGAAAAGGCGGCATCGAATGATATCCTCAGAAATACCATTCATCTTAATAGTATCGCAAATTTCTAGAAAGTACGTCAGATGTGCGTTTGGATCCTCAACGGCTCTACCCCCAAACTGGTTTTGTGACATCATATGGATCAATGTCGATTTTAGTTCAAAATTGTTTGCATTGATCGGCAGACAGGCCAAACCCCCATAAGTTTGGCTTACCTCCGACTGAAAGTAGTCCGTAACTGCCCTTCTCGCGGGCCTTTCCACAATCCTGTTCTGGACGCCGGCCCCTGGCGGGCGCTCCTCATTGTTTATATTTTCCACTGCGTTCGGACTAGTCCCATCCGCCATTGCTTTGGCTCTTTTCCTTAACTGCTTTGCTGTCTTTTCGATTTCTAAATCAATGGGAATTGGCTGGGTTGATCTGGAACGCGTGATCATGCACTATATGTAATAAACAAAAACAATGTTAAAATCGAATAAAAATAAAAATAAAAATAATTTCGAAAATTTTGGAAAATTTTAAAAATATGCTTCAATTGAGATTGAACTACTTATTACTATATCTAAGTAGAATCTAATCAATCCCCGGCAACGGCGCCAAAAACTTGTTCGCCAAAAATATTTTGGTTCATACAACTGCAAGTGTACAGTGTAGTTTATAAAATAATGGCAAGTAAGGTCGTATTCCTCAGGTATTGAATCTCGAAACACTTAGGCTATAATAACATCGTATTCCAATTTTATTGAAGCAATCGAAAATCAAGTAATTTTATCTAACTAAATATCAAAAATAAAGAAACATAAATAAAATAAATTTGCGAACCCCACAAGTATTTTCAACATCTTTATGAGCACCTTAGGCACATAATCTCAACATGCTTCTTCAATATTAAATGCGAATAAAGTTTTAAAAACCAATTCATGCAATTCTATGGGTTCAATTCCTTAGTTAGTCTACTCCCCCTTCCGGGCGGTGAATAAACAGTTGATTAATAACAATTGTAGTCCTCCCGGATTGTTACAATCATTAATAAATCCCAAAATATTTGTGAATTTAATGACTCCCCACAAACAGTTGTAGGCCCCCCGGCTCATTACATCCGTTTATGTCTGAATTTGATTTCCGTCTTTGTTAGAACTCATCTCCCAAATTTTGCAATAACAAATATGACATGATTAATCAGATAAAAAGTAATTAAATAATAAGCACTCGAATTCATAAAATAGAAAGCATGAATTAATTAAGAAAATAAGTAATCATATTTAATACAAATCCACAGTTTCGATTATGCTCCTAAGATCCAAAAGATATGCCAAACATTGATTACAAACTCATAGACAAATCCGAATCAATATTATGACATCATATAAGCACAGACAAGAGTTCTTAAACATAAAAAGAAAACCCCTTTAAGTCAGGATGGATTCCCCTTCTAAGCCCTCGAAGCTCTTGTGCTCCCTAGATGTGAAAGCCTTGTGGTGTTCTTCGCGACCTAGCCTTTTGCTCTCAGAAGCTCTTTGATTCCTTCGTTCCTGTGTTATTTGATGTGTTTTTGCGGAATCAAGTTGTATATTCTCGTGCAAGCCTTGGGTCCCTTTTATAAATGCTTGGAGAGATCACTTGTAGAGTTGGAACGGGAAGCCAAAGAAAAGTATTCATACCAATTTTTCAGGGATGCATTCGTATTTGTTAGTAACAAAAGGGTATAAGCATATTAAAAAAAGGGTGACAACATTAATATTAACGGAAACAATAAACACAAAACACCCTAAGACTTCCAAAACTAAAGGTTATTCATGTTACAAAAATCAATATGATAATCACTTCATATGCAACATTTAATACCTTCACAAGCATAAATACCCAGTTACACAAGCATACAAATAGAAATCCACGGAAAAAAAAAAAATTTTTGCAATGAAGTCAAGATATTAAATATTCCCCAAGCAATATGCACATACTTAATAAGCAACCTTAACAAGTCACATAAATAGATAATAAAAAAAAGATATAAAAAGAACAAACCTACCACATCCAACGCAGCTACAAGCGTTACGTGTTGGAATAAACTTTAGTGAAAACCAATCACTTTAATCCAGGAGCTTTCATATCGAATTATCAAGAATCAATACTAGATTGCGGAAGCGTACCTGAATCCATATCAATTGGTTTCGGGATCTGGCCTTCTAGATCTACACGCCCGAAGCTTTTGAGAGAACCCTTTAGTTTTCTCCGTAGGTTTCTTTCTCGGCGAGGATAGCGAGAATAGAATTTCAGAGACGTATGACCCTAGGGACCATAACCCTTATATAATCGTGTTATATTGGATACCCTATTTTAGCCCATCATTAAAATAGGAATAGCCCATTAAGTATCTACACATTAAAGGCCCACACCCTATTAGATACATTAAAGCCCAATTCCTTAAACCTTATTTGATCACTTATAAAATGGGCTTAACCTTAATTGACAGTCCACAATACATAGTTATTTCACATATAAGCCCAATGTTGGATTAAAGATCCAACAATCTCCCACTTGGGCTATATGTGTAACCTTATAATTATGTATTGTAAAAATAACCATATGAGCTCAGCTTTGCTGTCATAACCAAATGTATCTATAACCAATCCGGTCCATTAATCGCACCAACACAGGATCAAAGCGGCCTTCGTTACATTTATCGTAACTCGACCCATCAATGGTCACGTATGCTAATACAATTAAATGACATGGATTATGATGTGGATGCGTAGCATGGAAATTTCATGTAATGTGATCGTAACATGTATATTTCCAACTGGTCCACCTTAACTTAGTGAGATCAACCATATACCAAAATCAAAGTGTGAATAAACCAAATAACCTTAGTTTCTGCAGAAAATAACTTCAACATATCCATATACTGAAATAACTGAAAATGTGTCTACATCAAAAGAACATTATAATTACAAACTCCCACTAGAACTAAATATCCTCAAATGACATGACACCCATACGAGCAGTAAGCCCATGAAACGTTTTGGGTGGCAATCCCTTAGTAAGCGGATCCGCAATCATGGAGTTTGTACCGATATGTTCAATAGACACCTGTCCACTTTGAACTCTTTCTTTAACAACTAGAAACTTGATGTCGATATGCTTTGACTTCGTCGAGCTCCTGTTGTTATTGGAATATAGCACTGCCGACTTATTGTCACAATATAACTTGAGTGGCCTTTCAATGCCATCTACTATGCGCAGCCCCGTGACAAAGTTTCGAAGCCATACACCGTGGTTGGATGCCTCATAACATGCTATAAATTCTGCTGCCATAGTAGAAGAGGCTATAATGGACTGTTTAGCACTCCTCCAAGAGACAAAGACCTCCAAACAAAAAATATAGCCTGGCGTAGATTTCATACTATCTTGGCATCCAAAGAAAATCGAGTCGTATATCCAACGATCTCAAGCTGATCCGACCTCCGATATGTGAGCATGTAACCTTTTGTTCTTTGCAAGTACCTCAAGACCCGTTTGGCTGCTTTCCAATGGTCTATTCCTGGCTTGCTCAAATATCTGCCCAACATCCCTACTATATACGCAATGTCCTGACGCGTACATACTTGAGCATACATCGACTCCCTCTGGCACGCATAAGGAATCTTCTCGCATTTCCTTTTCCTCAAAATCATTATTAGGGGCACTTTGTTTGAGATCGAATTTGTCTCCCTTAGCCACGGGGTATCTCCTGGTTTACAATCCCGCATGCCATATCTTTTAAGAACCTTTTCGATATAGCTCTTTTGTGACAATCCCAATGTACCCGAGAGCGATCCCTGGTGTATTTGTATCCCTAACACAAAGAGGCGTCACCAAGATCTTTCATGTCAAAATTCTCTCGCTAAAAATCTCTTGGTGTCGTGCAATAAGCCTATCATCATTGTCAAGCAAAATGTCATCGACATATAAAACCGAAATATATACTTACTCCCACGAACTTATGGTATACACAATCATCGACCAAATTCATCTCAAAACCAAACGAGATGATCACTTGATGAAATTTAAAATACCATTGTCTAGATACTTGCTTGAGCCCATAGATGGATTTCTTTAGTTTGCAAACCATATCCTTTGAGTCTTCGACACAAAGTTTTCTCTGGTTGCACCATATAAATTGTCTCATCAATGTCACCATTGAGAAACGCCGCTGTCTTCACATCCATCGATGTAACTCAAGATCAAAGTGTGCCACCAATGCCATTATAATCCGAAAAGAGTCTTTCAAGAAACCGGAGAAAAGTCTCTTTATAATCGATGCCTTCTTTCTGTGTAAAGCCCTTTGTGACAAGACGAGCTTTGTGCCTTTCCACATTACCTCTTGAATCCCTCTTGGTTTTAAATATCCATTTGCAACCAATGGGTTTCACACCTTTCTCGCAATGAGACAAGCTCCCATACGTCATTTTCCCTCATGGACTTTATCTCTTCATTCATGGCATCTATCCACTTTTGAGAGTTGGAACTTTCTATGGCTTGATGGAAGGCGATTGGATCATCTTCCATCATTCCAATGTCAACCTCATTTTCTTGGAGAAATACAATATAATCGTCGACATTGCACTTCTTCTTTCCTAGTGGATCTTCTTAATGGCACGGTTCTTGAGGTTGTAGAGTTTGTTCATTTGGAATAACTTCGAACAGGAGGTTCTCCGACATTGTCTTGATTTGTGTCTTGAACAAGGTCGGAATGAAATTCGATCAATGCCAACAACACCGTGGGAATATCAACGTATTCCTCTTCAAAGACAAAGTCTTTTACTCTATCTCCCCCGAAACTCAACATCCTCAAAGAACCGGGCATTTCCCGACTCAAAAATAGTCTTAGTTGTGGGATCATAAAATTTGTACCCTCTGGACTTTTCAGAGTATCCAACAAAATAACAACTAACTGTCCTTAGGTCCAGTTTCTTTTCATTAGGCTTGTAAGGCCTTGCCTCAGCTGGACATCCCCAAACGTGCAAATGTTTTGACTGAGGCTTCTTGCCCGTCCAAAGTTCATAAGGGGGTCTTGTTAGTTGCTTTAGTTGGAACCCTATTTAGGATATATGCTGCAGTCTTAAGTGCTTCTCCCCAGAGTGATTCTGGTAAGGTAGAATGACTAATCATACTCCTCACCATATCCTTAAGCGTTCTGTTTCGTCTTTCAGCAACACCATTCATAGTGGGTGAACCTGGCATGGTGTACTGTGGGACAATACCGCATTCCTCTAGGAATTTAGCAAATGGTCCTGGACGTTGTTCACCTGAACCGTCATATCTACCGTAGTACTCGCCACCACGATCAGATCGGACGCTTTTAATCCTTTTGTTGAGTTGATTCTCAACTTCAGCCTTATAGATTTGAACACATCCAATGATCGTGATTTTCATGGATGAGAAATATGTAACCATATCTAGAAAAATCGCTCATGAACGTTATAAAATATTGTTGACCATTCCAAGAAACCGTAGGAAATGGTCCACAAATGTCCGTATGTATAAGTTCTAAGACGTCGAAGTCCCTGGCTACAAATCTCCTATTGTTGGTTTGTTTTCCCTTAATACAATTAACACAAATATCAAAGTCTCAGAAAATCTAAGGGATCGAGAATCTCGTCGACACAAGTCTTTCAATTCTCCTTTTGGAGATATGACCCAAATCTCTTGTGCCATAACGTAGTCAATTCTCATTGGTTAATTTTCTTTTCACACCTCGTGTATATAGATGCGGGATTCATTAAATGAAGCAATGGTATCCATCAAATAAAGATTATCATAACCGGATAAAGAACTGGACCCAACTAATTTTGAATCATGAAACAAACTAAATATCCCATTTCCAAATGAACAAGAATAACCAAATTTGTCCAAAACAAAATAGAAATCAAATTCCGTCGAAAAGACGGATTACTAATGTCTCATTAAGATCCAAATAAAATCCGGTCTTTAATAATAATCTAAATTTTCCTATTGCTTCAACTTCAACCTTTGCAAGTCGCCCACATAGATGTATCTTTCACCATCACTTGGTTTTCGGCAATGGAGGCAACCCCGCATAGACACCGATGTGAGTTGTTGCACTGAGAATCTATCCACCAAGTGTGTCTAGGAACCGGTTAAATTAACCTCGAGAACAAACCAAATTAAGTAGCATACCTTTCTTAAGACGCCAGCGTGGTAGTTGGTACATAATCGCTTTTTCACATGTCCTTGACTCCCACAAAAGAAACAACCCAGAAGCAGTACCAACATCGGTCTAGTACCTTCATTGCGGTGGGTGCCTTTTGTTGTTTCTTTTGTGGTGTCTTTGTCTTTGCAGCTTCCTTATCCTTATCCTTCTTCCTTTTCAATCCTTTGCCCTTATGCTTGGAAGTTGAGGCAATATTAGCACTTTCTCTGTCTTATCTTGCTTCAACCTTTCCTCTTCCTGACACAAAGAGTGAGATGAGTTCATTCGAGAGACCAAGTCTCTTTCTCGATTTATAGCTCACCTTAAATCTGGTTAAATTGTCCCGGAAGAGATATTAAAACCAAATGCACTAGCAAGTCCTCCGAGAGTTCTAGCTTAAGTGCTCTTAATTTTGAAGCAAGATGAGACATCTCCATAATGTATTCTCCGATATTGCCTTTCCCTCCATACCTCATTGAAATCGATTTGTCAAGAGCGTACCAATTTCACCTTTTCGTTTCTTGACAAACCTTTTCTCAATATCCGCAAGGAATTCCTTAGTCGTAGTAATTTTCTCGGACATAGTGCCCCAATGCTTCCTAACGGCTTTCTTCATGATCATCATACACATGCGATTCGATTTCTCCCACCTTTCCATATCCCTCTTTTCATCCTCAAGTACTTTTATCCGTAAGAGGGGGGAGAATCGATCCTTGTCGCAAGGTCGAGGTCCATGACTCCGAGAACTATCGGAAGGTTCTCTTGCCATGACTTGAAGTTAGTGCCATTTAGCATAGGAATTGAGTTGATCTGGCAGTAATATTAGCAGGAGTAGACATAGCTGAATCCAAAAAAAAAAACTAATTATGCTCACATAAAGTATACTTAGAATTATAATGACAAATTCAAATATTGGTAATTCCCATCTCAAGATATCGGCACTCCACCAATATTTCATCTTTGGACAAAATATTAACTTGTAATTGATATCTTGTGCGAATCAAACCTCGATAATAAGAACATATCAAACAATAAATCTTCCTTTGGGCCGATTTAGTGTTCATATGTAAACCAAATAATTATCACGGGTTTATTACCACAGGCGCACGTGCAATTCTGATAAATATCAACCTTCCTTTGGGCCGGTTAATATTCACAAAAGTTACACGCGCACAACCTTTTATATTTCAAAACAAATTAATTTACACAAGAGAGGTCACTTTGGTGACATGTTGCTTCAATTAATTCATCTCAAAATATATAATCCATACCATTATTCGAATTTAAAATTTAAATTCCAAGATCAAACTTAATTTAGGGTTTTCCATATTATTGAGGCCAATTTAAAAAAAAAAAAAAAACTTTAATAAGCCCCAAATTAAAACCTTTGTAAATAAAACCCTAAATTTTCTGAAATCAGAATGGGCCCGAAATAGAAGAAACAACCAGATTTACACCACATGCCAGATTTTCTGAAAATTGCAAAACAGCCCCAAAACCTTTAAATTTGGGCAAAAAAGCCATCTTCTCCAATTAACCAAATACTAAATTCAGAAAAGACGGTTCAGTTTCTGCAAACCTCCTTTTTTTTTTTATTAAACAAAAAAAGAAAAATACCTCCAATCCTATTTACTGTTCGCAATTCCGAAACGTATCAAATAACAAAACCCAAATCTAAATTGGAAACATATGCACCGACATTCGAAACTCGAAGATCTAGAAATATTGTTCATTCACAAAAAACACTTTACGGCAATGAATATCCAACTTAATCCAACATGATTAATTAAAATTAATTAATCTTCAATCAACAAAAGAAATAAACCATAAGACAGGCACAATCCTTAGATTCGAACAATAGAATGATATTCTAAGCTTAATTCATCCAAAATATTCAATTCGAAAAATCTTATTAAATTCAAGCAACTCAACCAAAGGTCCAAAAGCAACAATCGAATCAATCATATTATCGAATGCACGAGACATGTCGAAAATAAATTCGATTCCTAATAATCAAATATGAATCGGCTCACGATACCACTTGTTGGAATAAACTTTAGTGAAAACCAATCACTTTAATCCAGGAGCTTTCATATCGAATTATCAAGAATCAATACTAGATTGCGGAGCGTGCACATCAATCCATATCAATTGGTTTCGGGATCGGCCTTCTAGATCTACACGTCCGAAGCTTTTCGGAGAACCCCTTAGTTTTCTCCGTAGGTTTCTTTTGGCGATGGGATAGCGAATAGAATTTCGTGACGTATGACCTAGGGACCATAACCCTTATATAATCGTGTTATATTGGATACCCTATTTTAGCCCATCATTAAAATAGGAATAGCCCATTAAGTATCTACACATTAAAGGCCCACACCCTATTAGATACATTAAAGCCCAATTCCTTAAACCTTATTTGATCACTTATAAAATGGGCTTAACCTTAATTGACATCCACAATACATAGTTATTTCACATATAAGCCCAATGTTGGATTAAAGATCCAACATTCTCGAACAATTCCCCAATGTGACAACTGAAGCAAAAACACCAAAAAAACAACCAAAGATCCAACCCAATGCAATACAATAAGTAGATACAGATCAAAATCAAACAAAAATCCAAACTAGGGCTTCAAAGAACTATAAAGCATACAAGCACATAACAATCAAATTAAGAAACTAAAAATCGCAATCTAAAAAAATAGAAAATCACAAGATGACGACTTACCTTCAAAGAACCTTGTTAGTATTGCTTGTAGGCGCCAACTAAGACGGGTCCTACTTACCCAACCCACTTCTTATACCCGCCCAAATTCAGTTTTTTTCTTATTTTCTTTTTCAGATTTTTTTTTGTTTTAAACTAGGGCTTATTATTCCTTCTTTTCCTTTTCCCGTTGTATTCTTCTTTCTTCTTCTTCTCGATTCTTCTCTCACACTCGCAAAAATTCTTCTCGTTTCTTCTCACTTTTTCTTGATTTGTGTAATTGTCGTCCTTTTATTTGTTTTTTCTCATTTTGTCGCTCCGAAGTGTATCAATGTCTAATAAAATTTGTAATAAAGTATCACTTTATAATAATATATATCAGTTCGTCGCTTCCAAAGTGTATCAATTTGTAATGCAGTATGAGTTTGAAATAAAGTTTGTGTACAAATCTGTAAACATTGGTACTTGAAAGTATCAAAAATTATCTTAAAAGTATAGAAAATATTGCCTTAAAAGTATATATTTTATGTCATTGTATTTCAACATCGAAAATATTATATCACTATGCATGCTAGATCTTTGACGCTTAAAGTATCATAAATCACGTTAAAAGTGTCATAAATTGCCAAAAAAGTACCAGTTTTGTAATAAAGTTTTTGTGTACAAATTTATGAACATTGATATTTGAAAGTATCAAAAATTACCTTAAAAGTATCACTTTAATGTCACTGTATTTCAACATTGAACATATGTTATATCACTTTGAATGTTAGATCTCAGATGCTTAAAATATCATAAATTGTCTTAAGAGTATCAATTTGTAATAAAAAATTTGTATACAAATCTGTGAACACTGATGCTTGAAAGTATCATAAATTGACTTAAAAGTATCACTTTTATGTCACTGTATTTCAACATTGAACATATGTTATACCATTCTGCATGTTGGATCTTTGTTGCTTAAAGTATTATAAATTGCCTTGAAAGTATCAGTTTGTAATGAAGTTTTTGTATACAAATATGTGAACATTGAAGCTTTAAAGATTAGAAATCGCCTTAAAAGTATCATAAATTGCCTTAAAAGTATCAGTTTGTAATAATATTTTTGTGTCTCAAAATCTGTAGATCTTTGTACCATATTGTTATCAAGGTCACTATGTTGCTATTGTCATCAACTTTCTTGATAAGAAAGTTCAATACCTTGACAATTTGGTGCATGATGAAGTAGTTGTAGATGACTACTTCGGTCTCGTGAATGTTTTCTGACAAACTATGTGTGCACTTTTTTGTGAATGTTGACAATCATTTTGCCATTTTGAATATATTCATTTTGTTGCTGAAAAGTATCATATATAATTTGAAAAGTATCAGCAATTATATGAAAAGTATCATTCAGTGAGTTAACAATTTAAAATTATCATGTCTTTATTTTAAGTATTTTTGGGGAGTCCATTATCAATTGAAACACCTAAAAGTATCATATATAATTTGAAAAGTATCAGTATTCTGCACTGGGATATGTAAATATTACTCCCTCCATCCCACTAAGATAGCCAAGTAGAATATTTCACACAGGTTAAGAAAACACAATAAATATAATTGGGATCTTAATCTTTTTCCATATTCTTCCTACTTTGCCATTGCATTAAATGAGAATGTATCATTGTTGGTCCCAAACAAAGTGAATTAAATAAGAGTAGTTTATTCTATTGTTGTGTAATTAATACTCTCAATAAGGAAATAAACATATAACTTTGGGACAGATTTAAAAAAGGAAGATAGCCTATCTTATTGGGATGGAGGAGTATAACATAAATGTGCATGTTAAAAGTATCATAAATTACCTTAGAAGATCGTAAATTGTCTTGAAAGCGGGAGGCGGCGGTCGCAGCAGCTTTATTTTACTAATTTTTTCGTTTTTTTCATTTACCTGTTAGATCCAGATACCGGATCCGGATCGAGAACATAGGATCCGTCTTACGAATTGAATCTGTAAGACGGTCCTTTGAGAGACCTTCTCTAATCCCTTATGCTTTTTCTTAAACTTACAAAAAAAGTTTCAAACCTAGATTGGAGTAAATTTTGTTCTTTTTTTCCTCAATTTCTTTATTGGAATTTCGTCAGGTGCATTGTCGGCTTTTCACAAATTCAATTACATTCACTGTAGTTTCTCAAACTTTAGAAGTACTTTTTATAATTATAAAATGTAGCTGGTTTTTTTACGTAATTACCCAAACCTCATGAGTACTTTGTAATTAACCCTTAAAAAAACAAAAAACAAGAAACAAAAAAAACAAAATATTCCAATATCCGAAGAGGCGACAGCTAGAACATAAAGTGATGCATAGTATAAATACTTGCACTTAAAGAAGAATCTTTCTTTTGAGACTTCTGTTTTGTTATCCTCTTACTACAACTATTTGCTAAACAAGCCAACCATATATAGACTTTAGATATGGCTAATGCAGCGATATTCACATGCATCACATACGAAAAATGAAGAGATAACGAAAATTTACGAATGTGTTGCACTACGAACCATCTACTGAAGAACATAAAGACCCCTCTCTTGCTGATACTTATTAAGGCTCAAAAACCTCTTTTTAGAGTATGTGGTTGATCTTTAGAAGTTACGCTGTCGTGACGCTAAGGCTGCGATGGCATGGGCGATGACGGAGGTTTGTAATCGGGATACTGCAATCAAGAACCAAAAGGAAAAAATGAAGAAATGTCGTTAGATGTATCAGTTCCCTTCCGTTGACAAAATTGATGCAGGGTATATTAAGGAAAAAAAACACATAAGGTTGCGTTTGGATTCAAGGATTTGGATTTGAAAAACAACACCATATATTAAACATGTAGAGTGTAATAACACCAGCAGAGAACTGTGAAAGAACTTACATTAGGATATGGTGAAAGTGGCCTAGGAAGTCCAGGAAGAGATTCTTCTTCAACTTCTGCTTTGGGGACAGAATTGACTTCTGGAACTGCTTCAACTTTTGGTGGAACACTCTCCGCCTCAGTGATTGGCTCAGATTTTAGGACAGCACTTTCACTGGGGACAGGGGTTGTCTCTGCTGGAGCAGGTAGGGCTTTGCTAGTAGCAGGCAATGGTAGAAGAGCCTTTCCAATTTGCTAAAAGAGTCGAAAATCAAAAAAAAAATTAAAGCAACTAAACAATTAGATCAAAAGAGGGCTTTTAATAAAAGATGATTTTCATTGACAAAAGTTAAAAAAAAAAAAAAAAAAAAGGGAAACATTAACCATAAAATGAGGAACCTGTAGGATAAGAAATTAAGTTTTAGATGTAACCTCATTACCTGAATATCACCAACAAGCTCTTTTGGGGCAACCTTGGTGTTCAAAACCTCTTCAATTTGTTTTAAAGTTTGCTTTCTGTCCTGTGAAGGGAAATTGTGGAACTTTCGTTTTTAGGATGTTAATGTTGAAGAATTTACCAACCAGGAGTCTCGAAAACAAGCATGTTCAAGTTTGTAATTACTCCATGTTCACTCAAGTTTAAATTATCTATACATTGATAAAGTCCTCATGCATGAAAGTGCAAGGTTGCAGAAAGCCAGAAACCGCTAGGCACTAATCGGACGACAGCCCAAACAGTACTATTTGTTCAATCTTTTTTTATTTTAATCTACTTTTGGCCGTCTGCGCCTGGGCCCGATTTTGGCCGAGGTGATTTTTCCATCGATTAGGACATAATCGCCTCAGCCTAAGGGCGCCTAGGCCGATTTATACACATTGCTATTATGTAAATCGTTTTCCAGAAGCTCTGTATTTCGCCCTATATTTTTGTCCGATTAGGTTCTGAACCTCATGATACGTAGTTACTAACAAGCAATGCTAGTCAAAAGAACTCAGGTCAAAAATTTTGCAGAGAAACAGAACGAAACACATTACCAGACAATTTAATGAAAAACGGACCTTAAATACGAAGTTAAAATGGTAAACAAATTAGGAAGTAATTAATTAGCAAACCTCTGCAAACAGGAGTTTCTTGCTTGCAAACTGCAGGAGAGCAGCAGAACCTAAAATTTGAAGAATTGTTTCCACCTGAAAAAATAATGGAAAGACTAGTTAATCCATAATCCGTAATTTACTCGAGAAATATTTAAATTTTTGTGGCGCCTAACCTCTGTAAAAGCCAATAATCCAAGACCAGCTGCCGCAGCAATACCAAGGGTCAGAGAGGCAGCATCAAAACCATCCTGCAAATCCATCAGACCCTTAAATAATTGATTTGAAAATTTTAAAGACAAATGTACATTTTAACAGAGAAGAAATAATGAAAAATAATATCATGTTATACAACAATATGAAGTCAAACTATTTAATATTTACCCCAAAAGCATCACCAATTGAACCTGTCAAATCGCTGAGGTCAAGGCTCAACGTCTTCTTTGGACGTATCCAAGGAAGGCCACTGTTCTGCATAGTTTTCGTCTCTCTGTTAATGAAAATTACAGAATAATGTTATTTCAAAAAAAATAAAAAATGTGTGCGCTAACCATCCATCCTCTTGATCCTTCTGCACCGTCTTTGATTGCATAAGCAGCTTTGAAGCCATTTGCTGTAACCAGTTCTGCGACTAGTTCGGAGTTTCCATCAAATCTGGCTTCATCAATATTCAGAAACATAAGACCAAACGTTGTGAAAAATTTAAGGAGAGGGGTGAAAGTGTGATAAGTGTCGAACATAAGACGAATCTACACATAAAAGGTTTTGTGCATACTCAAACCCAGTATGGGTGATCTTAAAATATTTATTATGTTCGAGAGCTTATACTAATTGATGAAGGGTTTGGTAGAATTTTCAGAAGATGAGCTTACAAACTCCTAAATATAGTTAGATGTTACAATCTTATAAGCTTGTTCATAAGTTCAGCCAAACACAATGCACAGAATTAACTCTTAAGCTGGTATGTGGTTTTAACGTCTATATCTGTTATCTGATGATTATAACTGAACAACAACGACAATTCCCAACCGTTTGGAGCAATGCAATTAATTCATTGTTAGGACGAGGACCCAATTAATTCAACCTATAGTCTTCAAATGAGGTTCATATCCAATTAGGCTTAATTGCAAAATTGGTCCTCTAACTATAGGGGGCTAGTAAGTTTGGTCCTGTAAATATTTTAAGTAGCAAATTTTGATCCTGCAAGATTTTAATTCGGTGCAATTTTCATCTTATAAGTTCTAATTTGTGCAATTTGATCCTATAAATTCTGATTTTGTGTGATTTTAGTCCCAATTAGGTGTTTCAATATTTCATATGTTCCCAAAATGCCCTTGCCCTCTGGCTAAAATATCCAAAATATTAATGACCCGTTAAAAGTTACTCGACTGGAATTGCTATTTGACTTAAGGGTAAAATCGTTAAGGCCGAAACTGCCACAGAAGTTGAAGTTACAGGACTAAGATTGTCAACCCCTAATATTACAGGACTAAAATTGCAGTTAAGCCTACCCAATTATCCAGAGTCTCTCGATCAAAATTCACAAGACACCAATCAACCACACATAGCAAAAATGAGCTTCTTAAACCTATTGAGAGCTTGTGACCATATAACTAACAATAGCAGCATATTGAAAACACCTAATACTTAAAGTTTCAAGTATGTATCATCAATGTAACACAATCTATACATAAAAACAACAATAACAACAAAAAAAAGACAGTTTTTAAACAAAAATAATTAAAATATAAAAGAAAAAGTTCAAATCTTACTTGTCCAGTATGAACAATGTGGTGTTTTCTGGTTCCTTAAACTTGAAAGACAACTTATTCAAGAACCCTGGTTTATCTTCACCTTTGTACACAACTGCAACTGCCTTTTTGTTGAGGCCCTTAATATTTGGGCTCCCCACTTGCTTTATTTCTGTAGGTGCTCTTATATCAAGCAATTGAGCATTCGCATCATCTCCCAATTTCGCATAAGCTGCCTTTGCAGTCTCCACTCCCCATGCCTTAGGCTTGCTGATCAGCCGCGAAACCACCACCGGCACCGCCAACACCGCCAACCCGCCGCCGATGATTATCGGGTTTTCAGCCGCGAAACGGATGACACTATCAAGATCAAAATCTGAGGTGGTGCTGCTGCTGATTGATTGATGTAGGGCTTCATCGTATGTCAATGCTTTGGCTAATTCAGAGTTGAGAAATGAAGATAAAAGGACTAAACTGCCTCCCAAATTTCTCGAGACAGAAAAAACACAATCTGAAGTGGTTAAATTGGGAAAAGATTGATTCTTGGATGGAGAAATGGAGGCGAGTGACGAGTTTTTCCTGGGCTCTGTCGTTTTAGCAAGAACTGACAATGGTGTTAGCCCAACTGCTTTAAGGGCTTCCATTCTGGGTTTTTTTTTTTTCCCACTTTTTTAAGCTCTAAACACCATGAGAAGTGGAAGATGTGAATTTTCTTGGGGCTGAGATTTTCAGTGCATGCTGTTCAAGTGCGCTGAGGTGGAAGGGAAATGTGCGAGTTAACCAGTTACTGCGTGCCACGTGTATGGGTGGAATGTAGAGGAAGTTTAAAGAAAACTCTTGATGCTGCGCTCATTACCAGTCTAAACACCATACCACTATAAAGTACACAGATTGTTAACAGGATTAGTTTGGGAAAATTTTGTTAGTTATTTTAATTTATTTACTAAATGTTGTAAGGCAAATGTTTTGCTAACGATTCGAAGAGGTGTTTTGCTGTAGGAATGTGGCTTCTTGGTGAAGAGTTATATACTTATATATATAGTAGAAGAGTTATACCTCTTCAGTCTGAGTCATGAAACGGTTATATATAGAGTTCATATTAAATATTTGAGATTCACAACAACAGTATTAATTATTTTCATATCAAGCATCGTCAACCACAAAAATAGAATGTACTTTCAGTTTGATCAGTTATTTCAAACAAACAACTTCATTGTATCCTTATATAAGGTAGATTTTCTGTAAAACCTAGGTATAACATTGAAGTTGATCTCGTAGTTTTGGCCAAAGTTTATGCTAACCAACATAAAATATGATAGGGTAAACTCTATTTTACTCTTGTACTTTCTTGCTAATTCTCACTTTATCTCTTTTGCTCGACTTTCAATTGTCTCACTTTATCCCCTCAGACTTGTTAATTCTCACTTTAAACCATGTACTCTGAATTGTCTCACTTTACCCCATTTACTCTCATTTTGTCTCATTTTACCCCCTTGTACTCTTATTTCTCACTTTACCTTCTTACACTTTCATTTTATCTCGCTTTACCCCCTTACTCTCATTCTAAATAAGTATACTTATATTTTAAATATGTTTAACTATCATTTAATACTTAATACTAAAATTATTTAAAAATATACGTTAATTCAAACTGTATTACAATTTTTTATTAACATAGATATTACTAAAATTTATACTATATGATTTTATTATTATATAATCAATATGTTTTTCTTTTAGCCATTTTGGCCAAATGAAAATATTGTTTAGCCATCTTTTTCAAACACATCTTATTTAGCCATTTTTTGGTGTGAAATTCCAAATTTGCCCTTTAGTAGTTTTACAACCCATTTTCGAGTGAAAGCCTTAGTTACTCGAAATCAAACGAAATCAAACAGTTACTATCTTTATTTTTAAGTCGGCGACGAGCGACGAAATGGAGGGTGTTTCGACTTCTACTCAGGTATGTAATTCGAACTCTATTTCCTTAATTTCATGAATTTTTGTTGATTTAGATTGTCTATACTTGTTTTAGGTTAGGATTTGTTGTAGGCTTTGTAGAAATTCTAGGTTTTAGATTGGATAATTGGTTTTGGTGAAGCTTGAGTTATTGTTAATGGCGGTTTGGGGTTGGACGAAGCAGATGATGGGTTTCGGGAAGTAACTCGCCATCCAAAAGTAACTCGATGGGGAGTTACATCTAACTCGATGTAACTCCCCATCGAGTTACTTTTGGATGACGAGTTACATGTGACTTCGATATCAAGTCACATTTAAAAATATGACATGATATCGAAGTCATCAAGCCGAGTTACATGTGACTCGATATCCAAATACATTTTTAATGTGACTCGATATCGAGTTACATGAACTTGGTGTTTTTTTGACAGAATTGGAGATGGAGATGGGGAGAAGCTAAGATTTGGACAAGAAAATTGAATGTCTATTCCAAGTGTTTCTTGATAGAGAATATCAAGAGGGAGCTGATGGAATCCGGCAAATTAGATCAGTTTAGGGATGGCCTGTTCGGTGTGTTTCTGGACTTTGACTCGAACGCATACTTGACATCTAAGGGGATGCTTCGGTTTCTTGGTAGACATATCATGGTGGAGGGATCAGAGATGGGCGACTTGTGGTTCCGCGTTGGTGGACAGAACCTTAGATTTGGCCGACGAGAGTTTTCTATGGTTACGGGGCTACGCTTTGGCCCCTCGGCGATTGACCCATGCTCCTCCCATCATATCCCACCGGCAGGAGGAGTATACCATCAATATTTCGACGGGGAGTCCTTGATACCAGTGAAGGTATTGCCGCTTTTCACTGAGGGTTGTTTTAGAGCGCGACTAGAGGATAATCTGAAGATGGCGTATATCTTGTTTTTCACGAAGTATCTGTTGGCTCTTGATACACGGTCCCCCATCCCATTATGGCTATGGACATTGGTTGAGGATGCCCTGGGGTTTAGGGCATTCCCATGGGGCTCCTACGTGTATGGCCGTTGTAGGTCCCAAGGGGTGTGAGTAAAGGGGCGGATGAATAAACCTTATCAAATGTTCGATTTTAGTCCTTTTAAAATTACAACAGAGTTGACTCAAACAGCTGTGTCCTTGAGGGACAGCTAAGTTGGTTATTCAGCTAGGTTAGCCACTCAACAGACTGATAGAGTCAAGTGATAGAATAACCCTGATGTTTAACCTAAACTTAACTCGCTAGTTTGGTTTTATCAGCGGAAGACTTAACACCCTTGATTTGTTTTAAGTTTATTTTAACACTTGATTTTTAGCACTTCGTTATTAATCAGTTGGATAGCAAATATGATTCTAACAGCAGATATAATGTAAGTATGCAAGAAAGTAAATGTGATGAAAGTAAATGACACAAATATTTTTATAGAGGTTCGAAGATGGGGTAATTCTTCTAATCTTCTCTTCTCCAACTCCTGGAGGAATCCACTAAGTAACAGATCAGTTTACAAAGTGGTGAACGATCCGAGACACGACCTTGATCACACAAATTGGCTTCTCTTGCGACTCAGCTTCTTCACAGGGCAGCTGCCTTGCTACTTCAGCTCACTTCTCAAGTTCTTGGATTTGATCACGTAGCTCTTCAACAAACTTGATACTGGTTCGACCTTGAACCTTTCTACAATCTTCCTTGGAAAGTAGACCCCTTTTGATTCTTCAAAACTTTCATCTTCAACAGATTTGAAGTTGTCTTTCCTTCACAGTTTGTGTTGGATCGATTTTCTTCGAGTTTCAGGCTTGAGGATTTGCTTGAATGTACTTGAGAATATTGCAGGTTAAATGCTTGAATATTTCTTGCTTGTTCGTGGTTCATGTAACCTTTTCTCAATAAATTCCTCAACCTTTTATAGTGCACTTTTGAAATTTTGCCCGTTGAAGAGATAAGCTAATTTCAAAAGTCACTTATGTTCGTTGGCTTGTATTGTCTGCAGTCCTTGATGTTGACATTTCCTCGTATTAAATGTCTTGCAGCATTGCAGAGTATCTGACACACGGTGCAGTGTTTTCCATTGGTTTATTTCTTTTGCACAATTCTGGGACTAACACTTTACACCTGACAGCTTTGACATGTTACTATTCTGAGTAACATTCTTGACTTTAATCAGCGGATCTAAGTCAACTGTCTTGATTAGACTGTTGTCTTTACCCCAGGTGACTTAAGTCAGCTTTCCAGTCATTGGATGACCCAACTGTCACTTCAACTTTGAGACTTGGCTTCTTGAGCTAACTTGACTGACACTTCTACAATTGTACCTCCGACACTCCTTCACCAAGTCCTCGACTTCCTTCTGCCATACTCACCGACACACGCAGAGTCTTCAATCCAAATCAGATTGACTTCTTGTATTCCTTGGATAAATTGACTTGACTTAGTTTTTCCAGCTCTATCTATTACAATACAAATTACAAGAAAAATGGGGTGCCAACTTCCTAGTTTAAGTTTTACATGGTATCATCAAAATCTACTTAATAAATTTCCTAACAGGCGTCTCCTCCATTACATTGATACTGGAGTCCGAGTCCCTAATGATCCCCGAGAGACTAGTCAAGTTCCACATCTATGCCTACTTCTATCCTATACAGGTAAATATAATTTAAACAGGTATCACTTTTAACACGAGCATTTCATATTGTAATTTGGTTCATTACTTATTTGTTTTTTGTTTGATACAGATATGGGCATTTGAGGCTATTCCTGCACTCGGTCGGGACCTTGCCCAGAACTCTGGGTTGGAGGGCTATCCTAGGGGCAGACGGTTTAGATGCCCCAAGAGGACCTTCAGTGCGATGGCGTTATTTGACAGCCCCAAGGTAATTTTCATTTTTTTTACGAAATCATATGTGTAATTGTAGTATTGATTCTATTTTCTTCGTAATTAAGCTAAAGTTTTCTTGTTTTTTTGACAGACAATATGCACACCGTTTCAGCCCACCAAGGAGGAGTTATGACTCTCTTATATGCAGGGGATTGATATGGACATGTCGCATGAATTGATGTATGTCCATATGGATTATTTCCCGTCTCGGGCTGCCCCACTTGACCCTGATCGTGTAGAACCCCATATTTTTACCTACCTAAATATTGCAATTATGTTATATTGAATATAGATTTTTCTATGTGAATAAATGAGTGATTTTTTTTATTTGAGTCTTTTATTATTTCATGATCGTTAATATATATTTCTCTAAACTTAAATATAATCAATTGTGCATAAACTAATTATATACACTAAAATATATATTGATATCCCATATAGTTGGGAATAGTGTTTAATTAAACCTAAATTACGTACATTGGAATTATAGTTAGTGTTTTTTTTTCCTTGATCGAATTTAATCTTGTATTTGAAATCAAAGCCTAATTCATTTTTGAATTAAATTCTTAACCAAAGTGTTCAGGCTGGCTTAGCCTATGTATCTAGTAGTTTCTTTCTCAAATTACTTAATGTAATAAATCATGAGCTGACTAATATATATAGACTTGTATTTATACATAAATAATAAAAGGATGAGAAATCTTATAAATAATCTAGGCAAAACCCTACACCTGTCCACGCCTAATCATTTAGGATATACACGTATAGTATTCTTCCACAAACCAGAAACACACACTTACATACATATCTACTAATAATGATAAAAAAAGTGTGATATATATCTCATATTCAGATAACTGATATGTATGTATGTATATATAACTAAAAGGTATACTATATATATTTAATACATACACCACCGCCTCAATCAAATTGGGTTGGTATATCTGCAAATACACATACTCATAAGCAAAATGAAATAGGAATAGGCAGCGGAAACGAGGGAAGGAAGAAAAGAGGAAACAAAAAAAAGTGGGGGTAAGTGCTTTCATCATTTCGTAATTTTGAGTTAAAATTCTATTGTCTTAATTTTATCCTTTATAATTTGCTATATAACTAGTATTTAATGAAACAAAATTAAGTTGACTTCAATTGGTTATCAATTATAATCTATTCATATTAACCTTGTTAATTAGAGTTGCAGCAATATAGAGCTAACAAAAGTTGCAAACCAAGGATTCAATTCTAATATATTCGCCCAACTTCTTTAAGTTATTATGCCTAATCATTTTCCAAAAAAAAAAAATAAGATTGTTAAATTCCTAGAACAAACAATTTTTAAGCTTTGGCATTTGGACTCTGTATTCTCTTGATTTAGTTGTTTAACCTACGAATCAGGAAGTACTTATATATAAGTGTATTATACATTTAAAATTGAAATAATACTTTATGTTTGAGACATGTCCCTATTTGTGTTAGGATTTACATGTAGTTGTAATAGAATGAAAACGAGAAGGAATGAGCGAGAAATAAAAGAGGATTACGACACTCGGCAGAATGAGAAGAATAAAAGTAGTACTAATTAAAATAATAGTAATAACCATAATAATAAAAGTAGATAATTTATAATAGTTGTTGGGTTTTATAGTAGGAATCCTTGCAAACTTGGTTGATGAATTCATTGGAGGAATTTAGTGATCAAAGTGAAGGTGCGCAAATTATCATATTTCTAAAGAAAAATTAGGTTTGCTTGTAATTTCATAAATTTCACGACATCAGTTATTTCATAAACTTCTTGACAATAAGCAATTGCATAATTTCACGATATACATCATTTTCATAAAGTTCACGATATAAGGTTTTTCTATGATTATATTTTGCGTTTCTTCCAGGATAATTTTCTTTATTAAAGAAAACATAAAGTATATCATTCGCGATCATATTCGTTTGCATTTTAACTACTGTAACTGCTTGACTCAGCTTTTGAGCAAATAAATGTCATTTTGACAAAAACATTGACTTTTGAGTCTTATTGCGGTGTGGGTAGGTTAAATGGATCGAGTAGGTTACCTATGGTCCTTGTTTGACTACCCATATACCTAATCCCATTTTTGGGTCGGGGGCGAGACTAGACGTAACTTAGGTCGTAGAATGGTATATTCATGAATATGACGATCTGCGGGCAAAAGCCCAGGCCAAAGAGACGCGAGCCTAGTGGGAGGGATAAGGTGACAGGCTTCCAAATGTTATCGGAAGTAACAAGGAGAACGGACAGATCGATGTCCGATCAACACCGATCCTACGTTTCTTATTTCGGCCGACGAACTAATTGACTAACTATTTATATTAAAATAACTTTGTTTTTAAAATAAGATATCCACTATTTATTTTAAAAAATCGGGATATCTATCGGGTCATTTGAAAAGTAAAATATTTACCGTATTTGACTAATCAAGTTGCACCATGTGCGTTGCATCACCGATAAGATCGTAAATTTATATATCGCATTGAATTGCGATATGTTCTTGATCATTACGACAAATAATTCTTATGTGCATCATCATGCATACATACATATTTTTAGATACACTAAGCACTTTTCACAAATAAACACTTCATCTTTCATTAAACAAATATTGCATTCCTCTACCCCAACCCATTGAGCTCGTTTAGCTCACCCCACGATTTTCATTAAAACTTTTCAGAGACCAAATATTTTGAGATCGATGAGATCGATACAAGGCTTTTGGATCGAGAGTGACTCTACATAGCAGTTTGTGATTGAAGAGCGTATTCGTCCACGCCTGATCAATATAACTATTTTATCTTGTAATAGTTAGGTGAGTTACAACTCTATTATAATTATATATTATGAGTTATAGACTTCCGTTGTATTTATTATTATTTTTAGGTGTTGTACTTAGATAATAGTTCTTGACGAGCCTAAGTTTGAATATTTGGATTGTACCTTATTGGATGTGATTCTATTTATTGGCTATGTAAATTGGGGCGTGACAGTTATGGTATTAAAGCTTAGATGTATGAAGGAACTACATCTAAGCTGGACCAGGATAAGATCTTTGGCTTGTGATTAAGCTAGTACTACTGTATAACATTAAGGATTTTGAATCTATGTGGCGACTTTGGGAATTTGTGATGAAATATTGGTGAATTATTTTGTTACGAGCATTGGATTAGTTTATTCGTTGCACCAGGCTACACCGGGATAAATAGTTATAAGTTACGAACTATGATCAAACGAAACTGAGAACAAATGAAAGATTTTATTTGGATACTCGTGGAATTATTACAAGATGTTATGGACATTTGGTTTAGTGAATTTTGATGACTCCAATGGTTTGACACTATCTAGTGGATATGGGCATAAAGTTCATTTGATTATGACATTTTATTGAAGAATTTTAGTGTTAAATATGAAGAGGAGATGATATTTTATTATTAACTTTTGACATTAAGGGTTAACTTAGTTCATTGGTTAGCTAAGGTTCGTACATAGTCTATGTTTAGATTTAGATCTTCATCATCCCTTGTGGAGTACGGATTTGAATATAATGTTCATATTCGATTGATCATCTGAATATTATACTCACTTACGTATCGTTTGCATTGAGGAACAGTCTTGGAACCAAAGTTTTATGTTAGAAATTTTGGATATAACGTTTGTCATGAATCATCGTCTTTAAGTGCTTTTAAGTTACGATCGTCTACTATTATAAACCATTGGATGGTATAAGTTTCAATCGATCTGACACATTTCACAAACGAGCTCTAGTATTGCTTGTCAAGAGGAAAGATGTAAAAAAAATAAGCACTGACTATTAACGATTAAATTAGAATAGTTATAGTAAGTATATTTTTTTTCTTAAATAGAGGAATTGTTCGACTATCTACAGAAAGCAAGAGTGTGGTTAAATACGGATTTATGAGAGGGGAATATAAGTTGAATGTGGTAGGAAGAATATAATCACTTGAGATACACTTAAGTGGATGAGTTACCAAACTGTCGACTTGGTTTATTAGTTAGTTGATGTTGGAATAGTGCTTATATTTAAGTTTGGAATCTACTCATTCTGGGTAGAACGCTAATTATATTTGAAGATAGTAATTATCTACCAATTTACGTGTCCTCCTTGCTCGGGAATAGGCTCTGAAATGGAGTGATTTACTAGGAATTTTATGTTTAATACCAGTTTTAGTAAGGAATTGCACAACGACGTGGTGAATGGTTAAGTTCTTAGTAAAACATGATACATAAATTTTTATGTGAAAAACAAAATCACACCATATATGTGTATAGGAGACACATAAATGGATAGTGGCCATATATTCGGACTATCAGATAGAAATAGTCGATGGCTTAGATAGGCAATAATTCTTTTGGGTTAGGACTGAGACTTGAATACTATACTGGGATTGTATATAAATGACTATGGAAACAATTTGTAATATAATTAAGAGGGGCATGAAGCTATCTTTTGTACAATTATCAGTTAGGTTCTATTATATTTCATTATAAGATATATTTAAAAATTTTGCTTTTACTGTTAATACTTGAGTTTAAGATGAATGTGTAATCTTGACTCCGGATTTACCTGGATTGATTCATGATAATAGCGAAATCATGTACACTTGAGTACTAATGGTATGAGTCATTGTTAGATTTTCTATACTTTTTGGTGATTAAGTTAAATTTTGTTGTAAGGCTTATAAAGGTCTACTCACCCGAACTTAATGAGAAGCTGATAAGATCTTATTTTTAAGGTGGTAAAAAGATATCGATAGAACTAAATGCTTGACAATTAGAATTTAATCAAATTGACGATTTCATAATAATTTTCAATCAATGACTAGTTTATCAATTTTGGTATCTTGAAGGATATAGACTGAGACTTTACCTTACAATTGGAATTGGTATTTATAAACTAGTTATTCGTTTTGAAGTCTATGTGAGACTATAAAGGCAAATGAATTATAATAGAACTCAATCATAGTGAGACTGATGATGTCGTACGCATTGATAAACACTTTTTGTGTAGATTCAAGGAGGACTCAATAAGACTTTTAGGTCAAGACAGATTTTTATAATTAAGGCACCAATGCTTCAAGATTATTGATTTGGTTTATTTAATATGTGTGGACATCCAGGTTAGTTATTGGCTAGTTAACGAGGGAGTTGACTTGAGTTTGGACTTTATTATCGAGAGTTTTGAAATTTATGAAGGGATAATTCGGTACATGGATGACGTTGTCTTGGAAAACGACGCAAGAATTGTCTCCGGCTTTTGGAAAAGAGTACAATAAATATTGGGAAAAATGCTTTAGATGTGGCAACGATCAACATCAGATGAGAGATTGTCCTATAAGAAACAACGATCAACAAACCATTAAAGAGTCTCACAGAATACATAAACATGAATGAGCAGAAGATAAACAAGGTGAATGATGAAGCACATCGTGGTAAAACTATTAGTCAGGTTCTTAATTGAACATGACTTCGAAATTTTATATATGTAATCACTTAGGTGGTATATATGCACCGTGAATGCATAAAAGTATTGTAACGATATAGACAACCACTAATCTAGATAAACAATATTTATTTTGGGTATAACGGTGACACACGAATGACATTTTGGGATTATATATGAATGACTATGGAAATGACGTGAAAATATTATAATAAGGTGTAGGAATCCTTCTGTTACTTGGGTTATATATAGTTTGGTTATCGTGCCTATTTAAGGAATTTAGTTTTACTACGGATACTTGAGTTTATATTATACAAGAGCAGAATGATACATGATAAGAGTAGGACCATGCGTTCTTGGGCGACCAGATAGTATAAAGTTATTGCTAGTTATTCTAACTACTTATGTTTCGGAGGCTAAGTTATGAGTTTAAATTTTGTTATAAAATTTTAAGTGTTTACTCACCGTGGCTTAAGAAAAACCGATAGGAAACTTATTTTTAAGGTGATAAAGATAGTGATAGGAATAAAGTACTTTGCAATTAGATTTCAATATCTTACCGATGATCTATTGATTTCCAACTAATAATTGGTTTATTAGTTTTGGTACCATAGATATGTGAATCGAGACCTTTCCTTGTGATTTAGATTATTACTATAAGAGTGAACGATTGAGTATAGAGTTTGATCCGAGTAAGATCTTTGATCTTATAAACAAGGAAAAAAAAAAAGGAATTTTTTTAAGGAGATTATGACAGAAATCGTTGATTAATATAAGTGTTTATGATTTATGTGATATGATTTAAACTAGTGATGCTTAAATATTCTAGATTCTTCTATATACATATAAAGTTTGGGTTTTGTAACTTGTATCAAAGTGGGTTGACTTGAGTAGGGACTTATCATTAGATTTTGAGAGTTAAGAATTACCAGGAAATACTTAATGAATGAATTTGGGGACCAAATTTTTTTAAGGAGGGGAGAGTGTAGAACCCCATATTTTTACCTACCTAAATATTGTAATTATGTTATATTGAATATAGATTTTCTATGTGAATAAATGAGTGATTTTTTTTTATTTGAGTCTTTTATTATTTCATGATCGTTAATATATATTTCTCTAAACTTAAATATAATCAATTGTGCATAAACTAATTATATACACTAAAATATATATTGATATCCCATATAGTTGGGAATAGTGTTTAATTAAACCTAAATTACGTACATTGGAATTATAGTTAGTATTTTTTTTCCCTTGATCGAATTTAATCTTGTATTTGAAATCAAAGCCTAATTCATTTTTGAATTAAATTCTTAACCAAAGTGTTCAGGCTGGCTTAGCCTATGTATCTAGTAGTTTCTTTCTCAAATTACTTAATGTAATAAATCATGAGCTGACTAATATATATAGACTTGTATTTATACATAAATAATAAAAGGATGAGAAATCTTATAAATAATCTAGGCAAAACCCTACACCTGTCCACGCCTAATCATTTAGGATATACACGTATAGTATTCTTCCACAAACCAGAAACACACACCTACATACATATCTACTAATAATGATAAAAAAAAGTGTGATATATATATCTCATATTCAGATAACTGATATGTATGTATGTATATATAACTAAAAGGTATACTATATATATTTAATACATACACCACTACCTCAATCAAATTGGGTTGGTATATCTGCAAATACACATACTCATAAGCAAAATGAAATAGGAATAGGCAGCGGAAACGAGGGAAGGAAGAAAAGAGGAAACAAAAAAGTGGGGGTAAGTGCTTTCATCATTTCGTATTTGGGTCGGGCCGGAACGCGAGAACTTGGGTCGTAGAACGGTATATTCATGAATATGACGATCTCTCGGGCAAAAGCTCGAGCCAAAGAGACGTCGAGCCTAGTGGGAGGGATAAAGTGACAGGGATTCGCCAAATGTTATTGGAAGTAACAAGGAGAGAACGACAGATCGTGTCCGATCAACATTGATCCTACGTTTCTTATTTCGGTGACGATCTAATTGACTAACTATTTATATTAAAATAATTTTGTTTTTAAAATAAGATATCCACTATTTGTTTTAAAAAATTGGGATATCTATTGTCGTTTGAAAAGTAAAATATTTACCGTATTTGACTAATCATAGACCATGTGCGTTGCATCACCGATAGCATCGTAAATTTATATATCATTATTGAATTGTGATATGTTCTTGATCATTACGACAAATAATTTTTATGTGCATCACTATCATGCATACATAAATATTTTTAGATACACTAAGTACTTTTCACAAATAAACACTTCATCTTTCATTAAACAAATATTGCATTCCTCTACCCCAACCCATTGAGCTCATTTAGCTCACCCCACGATTTTCATAAAAACTTTTCAGAGACCGAATATTTTGAGATCGATGAGATCGATATAAGGCTTTCGGATCGAGAGTGACTCTACGTAGCAGTTTGTGATTGAAGAGCATATCCGTCCACGCCTGATCAATATAACTATTTTATCTTGTAATAGTTAGGTGAGTACAACTCTATTATAATTATATATTATGAGTTATAGACTTCCGCTGTATTTATTATTATTTTTAGGTGTTGTACTTAGATAATAGTTCTTGACGAGCCTAAGTTTGAATATTTGGGTTGTACCTTATTGGATGTGATTCTATTTATTAGCTATGTAAATTGGGGCGTGACATGATCACTACAAGAAAAACGCTAATGGACATCGGTTTTTAGCCGATGTCTATGTGAAAATCGACCAATGTCGTCGGCGATGTTAAATGTATACATATTCAACATTGGTTTTAAGCATGTAAAAAACGATGTTATATCAAAACGACATCGGTTTTTAACCGATTTTGTTTCTAACAAAAATGATTTTATAGTGTTGGGTTGAACATTGATTTTGTTAGGAACCAAATCGGTTAAAAACCGATGTGTTAAATGTTTTAGAAATCAGCCATAAACCGATGTCATTCACATTTAAAAATGCCTCTTTATATATTTTAGATGTCAGTTTAAAACCGATGTCGACTATTCTAAACAAAGTCGATTTTTAGTTTAAAAAATATTGCCTGCTATTTTATTAAAATGATTTTACATCAACAATCATCTCCCTCACAAAGCAAGAAACAACCATCCCACCATCAAAGCAAGTAACAACCATCCACCATCAAACATCAAAGCGAGAAACAATATTTCATCAATTTTCTAATATTTATACTTAAGGAAACAATTCACTTGAAATGAAACAAGACTATTGATCCATATATCCACACTAAATTTGTTTTCAAAAGAGTCATTACAATGTCATCAACTCCAAATAACATGTACAAATAGTAAACGACACAAATCATGTAGCTGGAAACATGATCAAGTAACCGATTGATTAAATTCAAAAAAAAAAAAACAATAGAACAACAAAAAATATCAGAAAAATAGCAAGCAATAACTCATAACAATTAAGTCTCAAGTCTGCAATCTATAATTATATCTTTTCAGTAATTAGCAAGCAAAACAACCAACTTCCCATTCCACAAACCAAATAATCTATCAACAACCAGCAACAACTCCACCAATTTAGCAATCCAACAGCAGCTAGCAACAACTCTTAACCAGCAACTCCTAACAAAAAATAGAACAATATAAATAAAACCAAGTTAAATCACAAAGACTCAGAAGCTAATCGATAAGAACATTTATTCATCATTTAAAAATAATAATCATTATGACTCAGAAGCTAATTGATAAGCACATAGTAGGTCTTTCTCATTTATCACTTTGGGGAACACTAAAGATAGGAGCATTTACGAATATAGCAGACATCTTAAGCAGTTTCAATGAAATTCAGGGTAAAAAACAAATACATTATAAAACAAAGATGAAATAAAACAAAGATGGGAGAGATTACTCCTGCTGCCCCATTACGTCCTGCCCGCCGCGTCCGTCTGTCGTTGAGGTACCTACAGTCTCCATTTATAGACTTAGATGAGCGAGAGAGGCAAGCGGCGACATATTCACAATGAAGATACTCGATTCTTGGAGATGCCTAAACCCCCGATGTATGTTTTGTATATTCTATTTGTCATTAATGATATTTCATTTCAATATTCGTTAAACCGATACTCTTTATGTCTGTCAGTCGAGATGTAGGGATAGTGCCAGCTTGGTATCAAAGCCCCTCGTACTTTCGCAAGATTGAGGACATAGAGGAGGATCTAGCCAATAATGTAAGTAGTTTTTTTAAGTATTTATTTCATTTCAATAATTGTTATTGTTGTTCTAATCTCATGTTATTTAAAATGGTGCAGCATATTGAGCCTAATCTCGAGGTCCTTGTTCGAAGATTGCACGTCGGGGTTTGCCTTCATCCTGGTGTTGGAGCAGACATTCTGAACATTCGTTAAACATACTTTATGCTATTGATACTAATGATTTAAAATGAAAATTATCTACAGACGTGCCTGAAGAATGCATGGGATTACCTCCATCCTGATGACAAGGAATGTCATGGTGCCTACAGGGGTAGCTGCCCGTACCTATAGTTGCCTGTACCGAGACAGCTGCTGCAGTATGTTCATGGGCGGAGTCTAGAGTGGGGGCAGCCTTGGTACGAGGTCCCAGATGTAAGTATTAGTCATATTATAGGTTTATTGTATCTGACTTGTAGTTCGTATTAGTCATATAATCCAGCTAATATTGTTTCATTTTATTATTTGTAGATCGTTTTTGTATGTCTATGCTTTGGGCATTGGGTCTTATGTCGAGTTCGGTTGATGGAGTGGGATATTCAGTTGTACGGCCCATTATCGCATCAGATGGACGATCCTTCTGACCCGACCATTTATTATCACCATCACCGCCAGCTACTCCCGCTTCGACGTCTTCTTCCCCGATTGCTCGCTGCTGCTGCTGGTTATTTTGAGAGGCACTAGATTCCGGTTAGATGCGACATGCTGCCCATTAGGATGATACCGGCAGAGGAACAGTTCATACAGATGGATAGCCACAGCTGTGGTGCGTTTGCCTGCATGTATGTCGAGCGTTTGTTGAGTGAGTCCATCCCAACCGCGCTATAGATACGATCCACAAGTATTAGCGAGAAGAATGCGTTGGCGATTTTTGCGCACAATAGAGAGATATTACCGATAGTTAGTTTGTACTTTGTATTTCTATTTTGACTTTCGTGATGTATGATCAACTGTACATATTGACCTTATTCGATTCAGTTTTATATATTTGTTGAACGATATAGTTAGTTTGCATCTTGTTTTGGTATTATTCTTGCTCTAGCTGGTTTGTTGGAGATAGTTGGTTTGTGGGAGTTGGTATTATTTGTTGGTTCTTTGGCGGTGTGTTACAGGTTGGTTTGTGGCAAAATGCATGATGAGTCATGCCTCGATTTTTGCTAGATAACTCGACATCGAGTATTAGTGACTCGATATCGAGAAAAAAAAACTTCGACATCTAGTCTTAGTGACTCAATGTCGAGTAAAAATTTATCACATATGGCAGGAATTGAAACATACTACATCAAGTTGAAACAAAGAGTTCTTCAAATTTAAAGTGCAACAAAGACTAAGACAACAGTGCTAGAATTTAAACAAAGAAAGCTGAAACAAATTAAAATACATAATTGAACCAAACAATTTAGACTACTTGTGTTTGGACTTTGATGAAGTTCCTTCCTCAAAACGAGGACGCTTAGGCAAATATCGAGGGACAGGTGTCCATGGCAAAATTTCGACAACTTCCTTCTTCCAAGGCTCAACCTTGAATAGCAGGGCGAGTTTGTCAAACAGGGGTTCCCCGTCTAACTCGTAAGCGGTTGCGAGGGTTGCATCAACCTACATGAACAGAAAATTAACAAAAAATGGAAGTAAATTGAAGTGCTTGAAATATGTATAAAAAATTACCCTGCCCTAGTCAAGCCTATTCCGATGAGTAGAATACACGAAATCAATCATGCGATCCCAAACAATGCCTGGAGTGGCAAGCATATTAATAAAAAAGTTGTACCGAGCTTGAAGATGCTTAATGCGTTGATTCACCTCAGAAAATGTGAAAGTACAGTCTAAATGTGACTTCATAAGAGCCCTAGCACCCAACACGGAAGTATTGTTAAACCCATTGATCTCCCAATTATCTTTATTCAACTCTATCACAAGGAAATCAACAAGTAGAATATCCATCAGAATTGCCCACGTAGTTTTTTTCCCATTGTAGAGCACAGTAAGGAAATTATTTCCGAGTTTCTGTGGGGGTGGAAGAGGAGAGAAATTAAGGTCGTCTATGTTAATTTTGATGTAGATGGGTGAAAGATGTAGATGTATTCCTCATTGGCGGGGTATTTATAGATGGACCCTTGAGCTTCATACTCATCAATGAAAATCTCACAAGGACAAGAAAATCACTGAAATCTGAAACAAAAGCTCATAAGACAAGAAACATCACTGAAAAGTACTGTATGACAAGAAACATCACTGAAAAGCTGAAACAAAAGCTCATAAGATAAAAAAACATCAATGAAAAGCTGAAACAAAGTACTGTATGACAAGAAACATCACTAAAAAGCTGAAATAGAGTATTGTACTTTATCACGAGATATAACACGATATTGAGTCATACTACATGGGTATCGATTCATATAATGGGTACAATTAAATTACAAATTTTATGGATTACATGTTCAATTTACTGATTGACTTCAGAAACTCCATCAGGACAAAGCCTCCTAGTGTGTCCTTCTTTCTTACAAATGCCGCATTTTCTTGGAATTCTTCTAGCCGGTTGATCAATCGTGTTGCTTCCACTCGCACTCGTTGCATCATGGCAAATGGGGAGAAACTGCATTACATGTAGAACAATTGTGACCCTCTTGACGACATCTAGAGCATATTATGGACCGTTGTGAGCTACTAGATGGACCACTAGACGAAATCCATCGAGTCCTCGGTCGGCCAGCTTGTTGAGGATTTAGAGGTGCCTTGACAACCAAAGTCATATCATTTCCGGCACATTCCAGTCTTTAGGATGTGCAATGGGCATGACAATTGGAGAGTAAAGTTTCGGCAATGTATCTGTTTTATAGTAGTTGTGCAGTAATCAGTAGACTAATTGATTTGCCTTTACTCTTGAAATAAATAGCAAAAATGTATATAAGGATATCGTAGACATGAAATAATTAGTAATATAGTAAAAACGTTTAAATATACCTGATTGCCTTAATCTCATGTGAACACGACAATAGATCAAGCTGAAACACTCGACAAGTACACGTTCTCTTTGCCAAATCAACAACAAAAGAACGCACCCCATCAGTTACAGAATAAATTAGGCTACTAACAGGTGACACGTTCATCTTATCGGTCGTGCACACACTTCGTCATCAATCTCTTAGCTGTATTTGTGGTGACTTCATTGTTCATGTTTTGGGCTGCAATTTGACGCTCATGGAACCACTACTGAATGAGGTTTTGAATAGAATTGAGCAACGAACAAATGGGTAATTTTCTCGACCAGACAAGTCTACCTCTGCTGCATTCGATGTCATGAACCCATAGCATCTAACTGGACAGCACGCACGTGCCCATCTTTTCGTTCCAGCCCTAACCAACTCCACGTAGGCCTTTTAATTTGCATTTTAAATTAGGGACATAATCTTCTTGAATCTTTCAGGAGAATAAGTGTACGCAGCCTTTTGGTATAAGCTCACCACTTGACCTCGATAATTTCTAATACGTTGCCTCAAGTGATATGTGCATATACCATGCACAGTGTCAGGAAATACACTGCCAACTGTATTCTTAATACTTTTGTAACGATCGGATACAATGAGCATATTTTCAGGACATTCGTACGTGTTGTGTAATTTCTTCATAAACCATTCCCATGATTCGTCCTTCTCCTTATCACCCACACCAAATGCTAGTAGAAACACTTGTTCATTACCGTCTTTCATAATCGCAACAAACAACACACCTTTAAACTTGGCCTTTAGGTGTGTGCCATCAACAACAATAATAGGTCTACAACACTCACTGAATCCTTTAATTGACGCATGTAAGGCAATATAAACATACTTCAATCTATCATCGTCATCATTCTCGTGTAGCGTAATTGTACCAGGGTTCTCTTTTTCCAACATGTACAAGAATGCAGGCAAAATCCCCCAAGACTGTAAGTGGTCACCATGTGATTTTAGTGTTTTGTTGTACAAAATGTCTATCCCATGTTCAGCAGATAAATCAGCAATAATATCTCTAGGTTCAAGGGATCGTCCCTCTTTTAGTAGTTTTGGCGCAAACAAGGATCCAATAATCTTTGAAGGCAATTGTCGAGGAGCATGTCTACTTGGGTTGGCTTCACATGTTAGAGGTTGCTCGAATTTAGTCACCTTCCAACTTCCTCATTGGATAGCATTTGCACGAAGTAAGAAGGTGCATCCTTTATGTTTGCAAACAGCCTCATAACGGAAGTCGAAGACCGTGTTGTTCTGTACTCCACACGATGGTTTAGATGGTAGAAGCCCAAATTTGTTACCATTTCTTCCTTTCTTTCAAGCACTGCACCTTTAAATAAGTCACACTCGATGTTAGGTGATTCTTGTGGAATGGAATCAGGGTCGGGATACTGATAAGACGTTCTGGGAGCCATCCAAGTATATTTCGACCTAACCATTGGGAGCTTCGTATGTTCAGCGTTCTCGTTATCTACTTTGTTGGCATTAACATGAGGTACTTTATGGATTGGAAATCGTCTATTTCGAAGAACATGCTCGTCATTGTCTCCTATTATAATATCATTGTTCACATCATTCCCTTCACTATCATCCATAACAAAATAGTCATCTTTTTCCCATCCAAAGTGATCATAAATCAATCGACGGACTAGTTCATCATCAATGTCGTACTCTGGATCGTCATCTTCTTCCTCGGATGTGTCACCATCATTGTCCCCAATGGAACAAATTATTCATCTTGTTGGTTATGTTGTTCAACAACAAAATCCTGGTCATCTTGATCGTTATAGTGGCCACCTCCCCCAAAATCATCATTAAATCCACCAACACCACCACCACCAGCATCATCATCATCATCACCATCCACATGATCACTACTATTGATTGTCGGTTGATGCTCTCCAAGATAGAAGATTTACTTGGATAATTATCGGGCATTACATGTTTCATAGACGTTGGTTGAGGCTCCAAGGTCTTAGATTTACTTGGACAATTATCGGGTGCAGCATGTTGCAAATAGGTTGGCATACACTGTGGTGGACCATGTATATAATTCATGCCGTAGTGAGAATTATATAGATTTACAGGAATGAATTGATTGTCGATACCATAAGAATAAGATTGAGCAACCATAAGGTTCATAAAACCATGTGAATTGTTATTTCCAGTGTACGAGGTCTCCACCATCCCATGATCTTTTGGTTGCAAGGTCACAAATATTCGGGGATCTTTGAAAATTTCGGCTACCCGTCGAAGATACTTTTCACACATAATCAAAGACTTAATGTGACACCCTACACTTGATTAATTTAGAATTTATTTTGGTGTAATTTTAACTTATGTTTTAATATTTTATTTATTATAATTTAGTAGTATTTATTTAGTTAGCATATATTTTAGTATTCATTTGACTTTATGATTATATATGTAAGAGTAGAATTCTTTCATTTGATTATGTAAGTATATATAAAATATAATTATTTTGGTTAATAAGATTAGAGTTAATATTATTTGAGCTTTCTGTTTCTACCATAACCAAAATATCCTAGCCTAAAACAATTTTCAGCAATTATTTTACCGAAAAACTAAGGTCCAACCCTCACAAAATTAATTTCAGCATTCTATATATCACAAGCCCAATCCCTTTTTATTTTCAGCAATTTTAACTAAAGCCCATATCCAAGCCCAATCACAAGTCAAAGCCCACCCATTTAACCCCTTTAAATACCAAACTCTAACCCTAAAAGCTCATTTTCAGATTTTTTACACACACTAACACACACCATAATATTGAAAACCTCTTCCCTTTCTCCTCTTCCTCAGCGGCGCCGGCCGCCGGCCACCGCCACCACTGGTTTATTTTTTTCTTTTTTTTCCTTTATTTCTTCTTTTTCTTTTCTTTCCATTCTTCTCTCTTTCTCTTTCTTCCATTCTACGGCCACCACCGCCATCCGCCACCACAACGTTGCTGTCCGCTACCACCGTCCGCCAGAAACAACCATCATCATCATCATCATCATCATCAACTGCACCTTATCCCACTATGTGGAGTCGGTGGTGTGATGTTTATAGTGTAAATTAATTGTCTAAAATTAATTAACACTACAAATTCACACAGAACAACCATGTTATTTTATTTTATTTTTCCCCTTCTTTTCTTTTTCTTCTTTCCTTCTTTTCTTTCTCTTTTTTTCTCTCCTCCCTCTTTCTTTTCCCAGCCGCCGAACCCACCACCACTACCGGGCACCCACCGGAAAACACTTTGGTACAGTGGGATTTTTTTTAATTTTATTTTTTTGCTTTTAATTTTCTTTCTGTTATTTATTTATTTATGTAATTTTCAGTTTAGTTATCAAGCTTAATTTTTTTTTTTGGTTTAATGAAGCCAAAACCAAAATACCGTGAACTTTAGGTTCGTAAGGTTGAGGTGTGTGCCGGAAAACCTATTGCATGTTATATATCTAAAGGATTCTTGTGTGTAATTTTAAAAATGTAGAGATTTATTATTATTATATATATGCATATATATTGTCAAATATTCTTATTAATTAAAAATAGAACATATTGAAAATTTTATTAAAGTGACCAACAAACCGTTGCCGACAGCCACCATTACCCGCCGCCGGTGTCACCACCTGGACCGCTGGAAAATCTGCATGGGACAGCCGTTTGTCACGGCCGAGGCACTTTGGATCCATTTTACCTTTATTTAATTTCTGATTGATTATATTTTTATTTGAGATTTTTGAAGCAAACCTCAATAATACTAATACTGCGTAGGTAAAACTGGTATTTAGGAATTTTGTGTAAATTCACGTAATTGTTTACAAATTGAGTGGGGTTAATGTGGATAAAACCAATATAATTATTGGACTTTATTCCTTAGTGTGAGGGAAAAGATCGAAACTCATTTTCAAAAGAGATGATTAATACAAGATTTATATTTTATTAGTTTTATTTTTATTTTCTTGAGATTTTCTGATTTTTTTTTGAATTTTATGTCTATAATTTTATGTCTATGAAGCCAAATCCCATCATACTATGGAGGTTACACCTTTTGAAGATGAGGGAAAATAGCTAAGACTTTTCATGACTATGAACTTTTATATATTGAATGAATTTTAAATTTGATTATCAATGTCTTTTTAATTATGAATTAAAGTCTAAAAGTTGTATTATTATTTTTTCTATTTTAGTAGCATGTACTATAAGCCTAAAGAATAATTAGTCCTCTTTGTAGGATCTACGAGTAGTCTGGTGATTAGCTATCTTATGGAATCAAAACAACAAACAAGTGGGTAAACTTTTTTATAAATGAAGTCATTTTAATGGGAAAGATGAAACATGGCATGTTGCATCCATCTATTTCATTTATGCTTAAATTTATTAACTGCATGAGGTTTGATGTATTTTATGATGAAATTGTAAATTGTGTTGTAGGATGGTTGTTTGATAACCAAGCTGGTTAGATGATAACTAAGGATTGAACCAAGATTGGACTCACTTGTATTGCCTAAACATCACGAGTTTTCGAATGTCTTTAAATTTCAAATCTAGGAAACGCCTAAAATTCATATGCACTTAATTTATGTTACTAGTTTAAAAGAATTATTTCCTCTATTTGATTATATATCTCATTTAATCAATTTAATTGATCAAATAACTACATTAGTATTTGACTAAATTTGGAACTAGAGTCGTGAATCATTTTAATAGAGTTTTGTGTTAATTTTAGTAAAGCACGTAATTTGTTATAACTATATGTTAACTAACTTGAAAGAATATATTTACACATGCAATATGTTTTTAATTTCAACTTTAAAGTTGTTTCGAATAATTGCTAAATTGTAATTTTATAAACTGGACAATATTGTATTTCCTTTGAAATCAATAATAGTTAATTCTAGTCGAGATAAGATGAACTACCCACGTAGCCTCATCACTTTTACAGGATTAGAGAACTTCTCATGTGCGAGATAGACAAATTCTGTTAGTAGTCGTTGAGATTGAGAAATTATATTCCTGTGTTGTAATGTCATGTGCGCGAGTATTTTAATTACACAATTATGATATGTACCATTTCTCTGTCTTGAAATTCATTGATATTTTACAGTTCTCATTTATTGTTACGCTCTCGTTTATTTGTTATTAAAATTGGAATCCCAAGTCTTGTGATGAACCCATTTGGCATGTGTGGTTTGGGCAATCAATCGAACAGGTCGCCTGTTGATGTTTGCTCGGCTGTACATGTGCATATTCCCATTTTTCTGGTCGGGCTGGAGACGACGACAGAACTTGGGTCGTAGTATTAGTATATTTCAGATTATGATGAACTCTGGGTATAAACCCACAGCTAAAGAGTCGTTGAGCCACTCGGGAGGAATAAGGTGAATTTGAGGCTTTGGCCTGGTGAGTTGGAGAATGCAATAGGGTTCGGTGTTTGATCAACATCGACCCTGCGTTTATTTGGATTTTTAAATGGGGCATAGAACCTTGTAATATACTTATTTATGTGATTGGGTTTACTCTGTAATAATATTTTTTTTTTGTAGACTTAGATCCCCATTATTATGAGTTTAAATTATCGTACTTTTGGACCAATACGCTGTGGAGCTTAGGTTAGTAATTATTCGGGGTCTGTTATTCATTAATCGAGATCTTTGTGATTATTTTGATTTACTAAATTTAGGGCGTTACACTTAACCTCAAAACCATCCCCAGTTGACATTAAACAGTGTAATTTGTGTTCACACAAATATCGATCACCACTTACAACGTTATGAACAATATCCACAAACTCACTATATGATATTGTTCACAATGACGTAAAAATGAGTACTTCATCACCATTCCTATAGAAACTACCAACCCAAAGACACTATGGACAATTATCACTTTATCATCCTCCATCTGAAAACCAACAACAACAGATTATCAATTTAAAGAACAGACAAAAATAAATTAAAAATTAAAGAAGGTTGACATGTAACTCAACATCGAGTTAAAAAGTAACTCGAAAATAATCTGACTCGATGTCAAGTCACATGTAACTCGACATCGAGTCAGATGTCGAGTTACATTTGCAGACTGTTGTTCGAGCTTATTTCAAACTGGTTTTTTTCATGTTTATGGTTTTTAAATCTATTTTATACCCAACCCCAAACTAAATACGATACTGAAATGAATAAAGGACGAGCTAGAGAACAAAATGCTTACATTGTTTCGAGATTCCGATCGGAAAAAATAGGTCACCGGAAAATTTTATGTCTTAGAACCGAAAGTGTGAGAGACAAAGTGAAAAGGAGAAAAAGAGGTAGGTGACCTAATGTAATATGCTTAAAGGGTATGAATGTCATTTCACACCCCAAAATGGCTAAAAAATATGTATTTTCAAAAGATGGCTATTTTTAATCTTTACATTTTGAAATGGCTAATTTCACCCATTTCCACTTATACAATACATTTTGCTTAAAAACAATTATGCTTATGAAGAATTTATTAAAGTATTGTTGATTTTTTAACATAGTTTATTTGGACTCATATTAGTTTTATCAATGATAAAGAATTATTACTAGAATTTCACATAATATTTACTAAAAATCAATCAGATTGAACAACTAATTATTATTTTTTGTTTATTTCATATTACACAAAACGTATTGAATTTTACTTATATAATTTCATAAAACTTGATTTTAGTAAATATTATTTACTAATAAAAACTATATAATTTATATTATAGTAAGTATTATGCATACTTTATTGCATTTAAATTTTGTTAAAATATCGTATAATTTCTAATTTCATGTAGTTCCTATTAAATTAATTATATTACAGTATTTTAATAGAAGTACATTGACTTATGAATTTCATACCCATTTAAATTTAAATACACACGAGGTAATTGTTTAATAACTATGTATAATAAATATTTTATTGTTAATAGAATTATCATGAGTTTATTGAAACTATGTTCCTTTAATATATTATTTTCATAATATATTTATAATTCTATGTTCCTTTAATATATTATTTCCATAATATATTTATAATTCATTTAGTGAAAAATAAATGATTCTTATTATTTTATTCATTTAAATAGTAATTAAAAATATGCTTAATAATTGATATTTAAGTTGGGTGAAAATTTTATACGCAAAATGTATTATCTAGTAAAAATATCATAAGATGTAAATTTTAATATGAGCTATGATAAAAAAAAATAGTGAAGAAATTTGAATTATAATAAATTTTAAATAATTTTAATATTAGGTATAAATTAATAGTTGAAATTATATAAAATAAAAGTATACTTATTTTAGAATGGGAGTAAGGGGGTAAAGTGAGAAAAATGATACTATAAGGGGTCTAGTGAAAAAATGAGACTATAAGGGGGTCTAGTGAGACAAATTGAGTGTACAAAAGGGTAAAGTAAGACAAATTGAGTGTAGAAGGGGGTAAAGTAAGACAAATTGAGTGTACAAGGGGGTAAAGTGAGCACTAGCAAGAGTACAAGGGGATAAAGTGAAATTTACTCAATATGATATTACAAAGTTTTAGGCAAAATAAGATTACTTGAAACAAAATTATTAATAAGCTTAAATTCTAATGTGATACGACATATAAATTTTCTGAATGTGACAAAATTTTAACTGCAAAGGTTTTCATGTGTGTTTGGGCCGAGCTCAAGCATGAGCTCGAATCACGTGGCCCATTGTGAGCCCATAGATAGTATTTGGAAGCTCGAACTACGCCACATAAAGATGTGATCCACACAATTCTTTTCGTTACAAATTTCCAGGGATCGCAAAATCCCCTCGGGGAACCATCACCGTTGGTAACGAGTAAAATGGAACGGAAAATCCCCAGTTAATCCGGGGATAGGAGCGGAGATGGGGATTCCCCGCTTTTCTTGAATCGGGGATGGGACGGGGATGGTATTTGTAGTCCATATTCCATCCCCGTCCCCGATTAGATAAAACGGGAAATCCTCGTCCCCGTCCCCATTCCCCAATTATATATATTATATATTATATTTTTATTATTAATATTATTTCTATTTCTATATTTTAATTAAATAGATAAGGAAAATATTATAAATCCTTATTAATAAATATATCTTTCCCTAATAGCTTATACTACCATATTAACCATTAACCTAGAATTATTATGCCATTCACATTATGTCACTATCGGTAGGGGAAAAAAAGGTTAGCCGCTGCAGTCGGAGAGATTCGAATCAGACGAAACGAACAAAAGACCATTTTAAGCAAAATTCTTGTTTATAGTTTATATGTTTTTTTGTGTACCGAGAAAGATATGGGTGATGCTGTTTTTTTCCATGTATTGATAGACCAATAGTCTTTGAGCTCCATCTATGCAACATCCTTTGAGAGTAACAAGATTTTCATGCTTGATATCAGAAAATGCTAATTTGTTCATTTGAAAAAGAATGAGGTCTTTGTCACTTTGCAAGCAAAATTCTTCCCAAATTCCATGCAACCTATACTTACCTATACTTTTGTTTTTATAAAAACTTTGCAAGTGACCAACATAGTGCTTATTAATAAATGTTTCCTTACTTGAATTTGTATAAGTGAGTGCATAAAGTAGTAGTAAATTTTTGGAGAAATGAGTTGAATTTTTTTATTTATTTGTAGTTATAATTTATTTATTTATTTTTTCTTTGTAATTTTTGTTCTTTTGGAAAGGTACAACTCTGTAATTATTACTGTAATCTTGTACGAAAAATATTGTAATGCATTACATTCAATTTAGTACTTATAAATAATTTCCATATAATGTAGTTTTTAAGTGAAAATATAAGATATTTGTCAATATAGTATTATTCGTTTAGTAATTAGTATGCATAATACATATTGCATATTACATGTGGATTTAATTAACATTCAAACTGAAATGTATAAGTACTATTCGATAAGTTTTGCATGTGTATGAAAAGTAAGTATTCATCAATGCAAGTTTTATTCGAATATAACTGCAAATTTTAATTAATAGAAGTTTTCAAATTCTATTTTAACTAATAAAAATTTGGGATCTTTTATTAATAATTTTAAAGTTTCTTATAAAGTTTCAAATGCTATTAAAATATGTATTCTCTTTTATGTGTATTTTAATGAATTTATACTTTTTTTTCAGTTTATAAATGATGTCTGCACAGGAGATGCATTCATTACAAAATGAGGTTGACGACATTGTTGATTATTCGACTAATGATGCGAACAAGAATATAAGTCAATCAGTTATACTAGGTATAACAGAAAGCAATGGTATATGTGATTCTACTAAGGACATTGAAAATAAAGAACAGGATAATGAGGTAACTCTAAAAATTATTTCTCCTTCGTCAAAATTTGAACCATCAAATGCACCTACCAATAAGAGGTTGAGATCAGAAATGTGGAATCATTTTACGAAGGAAAACGTTGGTGGGGTAGACAATGCAATATGCAAATATTGTAAAAGGATGTTAGGGGGTAAAAGTAGTAATGGTACTAGGCATTTGCATAATCATTATCGTGTATGTGTTAAGAGAAAGAACCAAGATATAAAACAATCTATCTTGAAACATGGTAAATCAAACGATGGGTCAGTTTCTTTGGAGAACTACACTTTTAATCCAGATTTTGCAAGGAGAAAGCTCGCTGACATGATAATTAAGCATGAGTATCCTTTATCTATGGTTGATGATGAAGGATTTATTGAATATTCAAATACTCTTCAGCCCATATTCAAAGTTATGACACGAAACACAATCAAAAGTGATATCTTAAGCATATATAATATTGAGAGAGAAAAAACAATAAGGATGTTGGAGGCTAATCGAAGTCGAGTTGCCATTACCACTGACATGTGGACTTCAGAAAACCAAAAAAAGGATGTATGGCTGTCACAACGCACTATATAGATAACGCATGGACCTTACAAAGCTTAATTATGAGGTAAAATTATTTATGCAAATGGGTGGGTGGGTGTTGTATGTCTATCTATTTATGATGTCATCGTATATTATTTGTTAGCTCTAAGAGTGCTACATGAAATATTTATATATTATATATTTAATTTATTCAAGAGGTGTCTTTGATTTGCTACTATTAAAATTACTGTTTAGCCCCTCTTCCCCCCCCCCTTTTGTCCTCTTTTTGTATATTATAAAATTTATGGAAATAAAGAGTTATTTTCCCACAAAAAGAAATCGAGAAAATTAATCTATTAATTATCTCGAGAATATAATTAGTATTTTGAAAATATCATCATTGATTCATTTCAAGCAACCTTAAGATGATTATACTAATAAGATTGATATCTATCCAATAATTGGATCAGTAGATAACAATGTTAAGGGTAGGAATTCCACCTAATATAGTTTTATTTGTTTCACAAATTGTTTCTTGTTTAATATGAATTCTAATAAATTATGATGTTTATATATTAGGTTCGTATATGTCCCATCTCCACATACTGGTGAGGAAATTGCAAGTTTGTTGTTAGAATATTTTTATGATTGGAACGTGGGCAGGAAGTTGTCTGCTATAACTGTAGATAACGTTGCAACAAAGAATACAGTTGTGAAGAATTTGTTGGAAAAATTGCCATTGGATTCATTGATATTGGGTGGAGAAATATTTCACATGTGTTGTACTGCACATATGCTAAATTTAATTGTGAAAGATTGGTTGGATATGATTAGCGAATGGATTGAGAGGATTCGTGATACTGTTATATATTGGAGATCAACACCTAAGAAAGTGGAGAAATGTGAAGAAACTGCTCGTCAATGGCATATTTCATATAGTAAAAAACTTGTTCAAGATGTTGCTACCAGGTGGAATTCAACTTACTTGATGTTATGTTCTGCTTTGTCATATAAGAGCTTGTTCTCTCGTTTGAAACATCGAGATTCAAATTTTAAGTGTTGTCCTCTTGATTCTGATTAGGAGTTGGCTAAGGAAATATGTGACAAGATGAAGTTATTTTATGTTGTGACTGAGATATTATCTGGTACTAAATTGTAACGCCCCAGTTTTCAATATACAGGAGTAACTTAATTTAATAAGAAAGCGTATTTAAAAGCTTATGAATAAGACACATCTCTAAAATAAGCGGAACCATTTTATTATTAAACCCCAAATAATTCATGACTCTTCCGCTGCGCCACTCTGATTTCATAAAATATAGTGTAATTATAAAATTTTGCGTCCAAATAAACAAAAGTACTTTAATTCAAACCCAGACAACAGTCATCCAAAAATAAAATAGTAACTAAAAATCCGTTAACAAAATAAAATATTCCTAAAGTTGTAAAATAAATAAAATTATTGACTTGCATCCACCGCCTCCAATCCTTGCTCAGACTCCTCAACCTGAAAAGTATTAATAAATATGGGGTGAGCTTTCAACTCACTCAATGGGGACACATTTGTCATAATTAAATACAACATTAGGCATAGTCATAAACATTCAACATGTACTTTAACTTTTATATTGACTGGTCAGTTACTTTATAGTACTGCGGGTTCACCCCGAGGATACTTTTGATCCCGAACCTTCTTACAGACCCTGACTAAGTACTGCGGGTTCACCCCAATGATGCTTTTGATCCCGACCTTCTTATAGTCCCCAGTAATTATAACACTCGGGTTCACCCCGAGTATACTTTTGATCCGGACCTTCTTACGGCCCCTGGCTAACATGATTTCTTTTATTCCACATTTCACATAAATGAATACACATATACGAAGTATTTAAAAATGACAAATAATAAGTGAATAGAAATATCCCCACCTCGAAACTTTGCTTGAAAAATAGTGAATGATTTGATGCAATATCCCTATTGAACTTCAGAACATGCCATCCTCGTCGCCTAACATGGATATATATACATCTTAGTTCCTAGAAGTCAAAACTTAAGTATTAACCTCGATATAGAAAGCACTAAAATAACATTCTTGGAAGCTCACGGTATATTCCTAAGGTTTAGGGTTCAACTTGGTAGGTTTGAACAATACTAATTCTCTGCGCAGTTTGGATCGAATAATATTTTCTCATAAAACTTTATTGTAATTATTCAATATTTTTATAGTAGATAATATATTCAAAAATAGATATCATATAAACATTTCACAAATATTCGATATGTTTAGCTATGGATTTTGAATTTGTGAAACTGAAATTGCTGTAACACAAAATCCTGCACAACTATGGAAGAAAATTCATATTTAAATAAATATAGTACTATAGGATCTAGAATTTTAACTACGTATAATACACATATCATAGTATAACATATCCAAAAATCATAATATTTACAATTCGTTAACTTTAGGTTTTGAATTTCATAAACGGAACCTTTTGATATAGCTAAAACTATGACGTTTTGGAAACTAGTTAATATTTAAATAACTATAGGTTTTAATGATCTGACATTTTATCACAATATATTATAAATTATAATACATAATACATCAAAACTTCAGGTATTTTTAAGGTCTTTATATATGGTTTCTTGAATTTTTAAATCAGAAATAGAGTATATTCAAGATTTTGAAAGCGTGAATGCGAATTTCATATAAAATAAAATACAACTCAAACGTACATAAAAATTTAACTGACTATTATAAACATATGATAACATAACATATTAAAAGTTCACGACTTTTGGATATGTATAAGTAGGGTTTTGGAATTTCTAAAACGAAAACAGGGAATAACATAAATTCTGGCATCTTAATTTGAAAATTCAATAACTACAAAAGTACTCATCGGAGTAATATGTAATTTTAACCATACGATAAAAACTTTATGGGAAATAACATATTAAAATCTCAGAAAATTTTGAACAGTATATCTAGGGTTTCGAAATTTAGAAATAAATTACCTTAGGAGTTGAGAATGAAATACGGAAGGCAATTGAGGGATCATTGCGTTGAAGAGAAACTTCGTCGTGGTTGTGTGGTAGATGATGGGGGCTGAATGGCGCAGAGAGAAATAAAGTTGGAGCGTTTTTGTTTTTGTCATCACTAATGTGGTATAATAAACCCTAATAATGAAAGACTGCTAATATAATTACCCTAGGTAGTTTCCCAAGCACCTTAGGATTCCTCATGGGCCATGTAATTGGATAATCAATCCAATAATAATAATAATAATAATAATAATAATAATAATAATAATAATAATAATAATAATAATAATAATAATTCACTAATGGACTATCTAACTAATTAAATACACTTTTTTTCCCGAGTGTTACAAACTCTCCTCTTAAAAAATTTCGTCCTCGAAATTTAGTTAACTTGATTCAAACTCCAATAATCTCCAAGTATCTTGCTACAATCTCATCATCTCATTCTCAAGTTGCCTTGTCCTGGCTCAATTGTGTCCTTGTAATTGTTGTTATAAGCGGACTCCACTAAAGGTAAATATGCGTCACAATCATCTCTCAAAACCAAAATACCTATCATATAGAATTGTATTGTTCTTTCAGTGTGTCCATCCGTTTGTGGACTATATGTTGTAGTAAAACTTAACTCTATTCCCATGAAAGTTTTCGAGCTTCTCCAAATATATAAAATGAACTTAGTATCCATATTCAATAGTCTCTTTATTTCTCTTGTGTACAATTAGGCGAATTGATCTAAATCATATGTCATCTGCATAAAGTGTGTAAATTTGGTCAATCGGTCAAAAATAACCCTTATCGTGATTTTTCTTAGTAGATCGCGACTAACTTACAATAAATTCAATATCTATATGCTCTCAACTTTCATTCAAGGGTATCAAGTGTCTTAACAAAAATCTAGACAATCACTGGTACTTGACTTTAACTTGTTGACGTGTCATGCATCTATCCACAAGGTATTGATAGTTCCTATAATATCCCTCCACCAAAAAACATTTTGCATATCTCGATAAATCTTTGTAACTCGTGGATGAGTGGTGTATGATATACAATGTGCTTATCATAATATCTCAATTCTTAGTTATTCATCCCTAGACATAATCAAAATTCCTTCGTAGCCTAATGTACCATTAGAAGCTAAAACAAATATGTTGAGGTTTTTATTAGATCATGGTTTCTAATCTTGCATAAAACTTATGTCACTTGTGCTGCATTAATCTTATCTCTAAGTACAAATCGTTCAACCATTGTTGCAATAATTGATTTCAATCCACTAAAAGGTGTTACGATATCGATTCTCAACTTAGAAAACTCTTTCATTAATTTTTCTTGTTCTATTGGTCAACTCTCCTTTAAGTTATTGAAAATATTCTTCACACTTCCCCGTCATCTGGAACTTCTCAAATTTTCTCGTCAATCTGGTCATTTGTATATTCATATCCAAAAAAAAAAAGAAAACATTATATAAACCTTATGTAAAACCTATAGAATCTTAGGAAACTCCAAACATCGTTCGCAATCATAAACGACATTATTAACAACTTCGGCTTTAACCAGGTCGACTTATATTCCTCATGCGATCAACTTGACCAATAAATATTACACAGTCTAACCACAACTTAAACTTATTGAAATTCAGTGGGTGATCTTGAGACCTCAAATTGATCCTGCATAAGACACTAACTCCTTTAAGTAATCAAACGAATCATTTATCCTCAGCAACGGGTTGTTTTATAATCACGTAAATCTTCCATGTAGTTAATACACTTCATAGTCCCATCATTCGTCTTGAAACATGACTGGCTCTTCCCATAGCGATACTCTAAGTCAGATAAGTCTTTTAACCAATAGTTCTTTTAATTGTACATTTAAATCTTATAATTCCTTCGTCGCCATTCTATTTGGTGAATTTCATATTGTGTCGTCCCAAGTAAAAAGTCAATGGTGAAACCTATTAGTCTATCATGTGGAATCCCAAATATTTTTTTTCATAAAACATATTACATAGTCTCGAATAACTAACACATTGACCATTATCAAATCAAAGATTGGTAGTTTACAACAATATCCAAATACCTTAGACAATTTCTTTTCTTAAACTTTTCCTTCTTTCCTGACATAACTCAGGGTACTGCACTAGCCTTCGCTCCGTAGAAAAATAAACTCATGCATTAAAACACTATCTTCTTATGTATTTTATTGACTCTTATGAAGTTAGTGCATGCTTAAGATCATCAAAATCTCTCATTCCTATAACATATAAATCCACTTCTAAATCATTTCTATTAACCTTCAGTTTCATGAACTTTAGACATCCGAACAAGAATTATGGTCTTTCCAAGTGATATACTAACACCATAACTATATCAATGTATTATTGTTAACTCTTGAAAAATGAACATGGCGTAAATCATGAATATTCAACTCGAAAGCCACTAAAGTCTATCCATAATCTATGTTGCTCGTAATCTACTCATAGTGAGTCCTAACATTCTCGATCGCTTATAAATTCGTAATGAATATCATGTATTTTATCACAAGGGTCCTCTTCCAAGTCCTCTAGAGTCTATATTATCCTTTCCATATTCCCATACAGTATATCCAAACCTTGTAGTCGCTCCATGGTACATGTGTATGCATCAGCAAATCATTTTTTTAAAACTCGAGGAGCCGGTCTAGAGTTCGTTCTTCTGATATATCAAGTACACATGCAATCAGGAGTATAAAATAAAAGCAATAAGACATAATGACATGAATAATATGTGCTGCATAATATTGTGACATGGCATAACATGAATAAATTGAGTAATGACATAATAAATTTGCATACCTTAAGGAATCTGGCGAGATATGGCGAGGTGGATGTCACTATATTATTTTTTTCTTTAAACATTTAAAAAGACACATTTTTTTCAACAAGTCTACAGAACCGTAGACCTGCTCTGATACCACTTGTAATGCCCCAGTTTTCAATATACAAGAGTAACTTAATTTAATAAGAAAGCGTATTTAAAAGCTTATGAATAAGACACATCTCAAAAATAAGCGGAACCATTTTATTAATAAACCCCAAATAATTCCTAACTCTTCCACTGCACCACTCTGATTTCATAAAATATAGTGTAATTATAAAATTTTGCGTCCAAATAAACAAAAGTACTTTAATTCAAACCCAGACAACAGTCATCCAAAAATAATAATAACTAAAAATCCGTTAACAAAATAAAATATTCCTAAAGTTGTAAAATAAATAAAATTATTGACTTGCATCCACCGTCTCCAATCCTCGCTCAGACTCCTCAACCTGAAAAGTGTTAATAAATATGGGGTGAGCTTTCAACTCGCTCAATGGGGACACATTTGTCATAATTAAATAGGCATAGTCATAAACATTCAACGTGTACTTTAACTTTTATATTGACTGCCAGTTACTTTATAGTACTGCGGGTTCACCCCGAGGATACTTTTGATCCCGAACCTTCTTACAGCCCCTGACTAAGTACTGCGGGTTCACCCTGAGGATGCTTTTGATCCCGGACCTTCTTACAGCCCCAGACTAATTATAACACTGCGGGTTCACCCCGAGGATACTTTTGATCCCAGACCTTCTTACGCCCCCGGGTTAACATGATTTCTTTTATTCCACATTTCACATAAATGAATACACATATCCGAAGTATATTTAAAAATGACAAATAATAAGTGAATAGAAATATCCCCACCTCGGAACTTTGCTTGAAAAATAGTGAATGATTTGATGCAATATCCCTATTGAACTTCAGAACACGCCATCCTCGTCACCTAACATGGATATATATACATCTTAGTCCCTAGAAGTCAAAACTTAAGTATTAATCTCGATATCGGAAGCACTAAAATAACATTCTTGGAAGCTCACGGTATATTCCTAAGGTTTAAGGTTCAACTTGGTAGGTTTGAACAATACTAAATCTCTGCGTAGTTTGGATCGAATAATATTTTCTCATAAAACATTTACTGTAATTATTCAATATTTTTATAGTAGATAATAGATCCAAAAATAGATATCATATAATAATTTCACAAAGATTCGATATGTTTAGCTATGGGTTTTGAATTTGTGAAACTAAAATTGCTGTAACACAAAATCCTGCACAACTATGGAAGAAAAATCATATTTACATAAATATAGTACTATAGGATCTGGAATTTTAACTACTTATAATAAACATACCATAGTATAACATATCCAAAAATCATAATATTTAAAATTCGTTAACTTTAGGTTTTGAATTTATAAAATGAATCTTTTGTTATAGCTAAAACTGTGATGTTTTGGAAACTAGTTAATATTTAAATAAATATAAGTTGTAATGATCTGATATTTTATCACAAGGTAGTATACATTATAATACATAACACATCAAAAAGTATGGTATTTTGAAGGTCTTTATATATGGTTTCTTGAATTATTAAATCAGAAACAGAGTATTTTCAAGATTTGGAAAGCGTGAATGCGAATTTTATATAAAATGAAATACAACTCAAACGAATATAAACATAACTGACTATTATAAACATATGATAACATAACATATTAAAATTTCACGACTTTTGGATGTGTATAAGTAGGGTTTTGGATTTTCTAAAACGAAAACAGGGAATAACATAAATTCTGGCATCTTAGTTTGAAAATTCAATAACTACAAAAGTACTCATAGGATTAATATGAAATTTTAACCGTATGATAATAACTTTATAAGGAATAACATATTAAAATCCCAGAAAATTTTGAACAGTATATCAGGGGTTTTGAAATTTAGAAATAAATTACCTTAGGAGTTGAGAATGAAATAGGGAAGACAATTGAGGGATCATGGTGTTGAAGAGAAACTTCGTCGTGGTTGTGTGGTAGATGATGGGGGTTGAATGGCGCAGAGAGAAATAAAGTTGGAGCATTTTTGTATTTGTCATCTCTAATGTGGTATAATAAACCCTAATAACGAAAGACTGCTAATATAATTACCCTAGGTAGTTTCCCAAGCACCTTAAGATTCCTCATGGGCCATGTAATTGGATAATCAATCTAATAATAATAATAATAATTCACTAATGAGCTATCTAACTAATTAACTACACTTTTTTCCCGGGTGTTACATAAATACCCCACAACTAATATGTTTTTCCTCAAATTTGCAAAATTAAAATTGCATTGAACGAGTGGGTTGTATCTTCACGCACTGAAATCAAGTTGATGGCATCAAAGATGTTGTATAAATTTGAGAAGTAATGGGATGTGATTCAAGGTGTCTTAACTTTAGCTACCGTGTTAACCACATCAAGTTAGCCCATGGCCCGGGTCTCTTCAATGAAGAGGCCGGGTTCGAGTTCAAAAAAAAAAAAAAACTGATATTTGGATCCAGGTTCAAAATGATATTGGTTGATATTATTTTTCAAACTCTATGGAGAAAGTCAGCATGAGATTGAGAATATGCAAAGAATCTGTAATTATTTATTGAAGAAATATCAGATTGATGGAAACAACAATACTCAATCTAGTTCTGTAGGTGAGGCTTCACAACTTGTGGAAGTTGATGATTGGATGGATTATGAAATGTTTGTATCTAGTAAGAGGACGGTTGATAATCAAAAATCAGAACTAGATCATTACTTCCATGATAATGTTGTACCACCAAGAACTCCAGATTTTGATTTGCTATCTTGCTAGAAAACAAATGGGCACAAGTATCCAACGCTGCAAAATATTGCTAGAGACATATTGACCATTCAAATGTCTAGTGTTTATTCCGAAGCTGCATTTAGCACTAGTGGAAGAATTGTTAATGAACATCAAAGTAGACTTCTTCCGTAAAACATTGGAGGCTTTGATGTGCACTCGAGTTGGTATCGTAGTGGTATAAATGAAATATTTTTCAGTTAATATTATAGTCATTTCATTCTACAAGTATATTGATAAATAATAATTATTTATTTGCAATGTTTGCAGGCTCAAATGCAAGTTACCGTACATTTAATGATGATTGGGATGTATATGAGGTAATAGTAATATTAACTTTAGTATTTTTATCATATTTGATTATAAAATATATCTATTCGATTATTCAATTAGTTAAATTGATACTAATGCCAATTTATTTATCTTGATGTCACAAGAACCATGATTATGATTGCAAGATATGAAAGTATATATGATGTCGCCATTTGTCAATTCAATAACTTGCATTTTAGAAATTTTCGTGTTGACATGTTCCACGTTGTTTATATTTGACTTTGTATTCTAAGATTACAAGATTTTATATTTCGAAGATTGTCGTATTTTTTACCGACTTTGTTATTATGTTTTTTATTGTGGAATCATGTAAAATTAGGGATTTATATTATTTATATTTATTTTGATGAATTGATTGTTTGAAAAAAAAAATTTTTTTATATTAATTAATACAAAATAGGGACTCCGATTACCCGCGGGGGCCCCGTCCCCATACCAGATACCCAAAATGGAGAATGGTATGTGGATGGTATTTGGGATGGGAATCGGTAACGGGGATGGTATATCCCATACCAGCCTCGTCCCCGCCCATTGTCATCCTTACCAATTTCCCCCCATATTTTGTTTATAAAGCCAAAAATCCTAATAACTAAATGTCAAAAGAAAAAGAAAAGTTAGAAAACTTTCATTTCATAAATTTCCCATTATTTCCTCATTATATAAAGCCAATTTAATGTTGTAAATAAGCTAAAACTCTAAATAAATATATATTGTGCAAAAATATCCTCCAACTTATGAGTATAAACACATTTGAAAAGTCATATTCTTCATTCTTTAATGAGGTACTTTGTGCATTTTTTGAAAGTACAGGGGCAAATTTGCAACTTTTCCATTATCCACAATCTATTTCACGACGAACAAGATAAAAAGGAAAAAGGAAATATCTATAAAGAGGGTTTTTGCTGCTAAACCCTAGTTAGGCACTCCAGGTCAGTGATTTCTGGAACTCCATTTCCCCGTCACATAATTATACGAATAATATACATATATATGCTATTAATGTTAATCTGTAATGCCAATTTTGCTGTATTGTGATATATTTTCTAGTGATTCTGTAGAAGAATTCAAGATTTATTATGGAACCCAAATTTTTGATTTCATCGCATAAAGCTTCACCGTCAGTCTGTGCTCTTCCATTTTTTCTATCGTGTAACTCATCGCTGCTTCAAAAACCCAAGTCGTGTTCAAATATCCGTTTATCAGTTTCCTCTGAAAAGTTTAAAAGGACTCCATTTTTGGGTCAAAATTTAGTTCTTAGAGAAAATAATGAATCCTGTGCGAAGTTGAGGACCTATTTTCCTGTTATAAGAGCTGGTCCTGTGAAGAGGAGGAAAGAGCTTCCTTTGACAATGTGATTCAAAGGGATAAGAAGCTGAAATTGGCTTTAAAGATTAGGAAGATTTTGATGAGCCAACCGGATAGAATTATGGCCCTTAAGGATTTGGGTAGGTTTAGAAAAGCCTTGGGACTACAAAAAAGGAGGCGGTTTATTGCTTTGTTGAGGAAATTCCCTGCTGTGTTTGAGATTGTGGAAGAAGGGGTTTATTCACTTCGGTTCAAGTTAACGGCGGAGGCTGAGAGGCTTTACCTTGAGGAGATGAAGATTAGGAATGAAATGGAGGATTTGTTGGTTGTTAAGTTGAGGAAATTGTTGATGATGTCAATCGATAAGCGGATTCTTTTGGAGAAGATTGCCCATTTGATGACTGATCTAGGGCTTCCTTTGGAATTCCGTGATACTATTTGTCATCGGTACCCGCAGTATTTCAAGGTTGTGGCGACTGGGCGGGGCCCGGCTCTGGAGTTGACTCATTGGGATCCGGAGCTTGCAGTGTCTGCAGCAGAGCTCGCAGAAGACGAGAATAGGCAACGAGAGCTGGACGAGAAAGATTTAATTATTGATCGGACGCCGAGGTTCAATAGAGTAAAGCTACCTAAAGGGCTTAATCTTTCAAAAGGTGAGATGAGAAGGATTTCTCAATTTAGAGATATCCCGTACATTTCGCCTTATTCGGATTTCTCGAACTTGAGGTCCGGTACCCTAGAGAAAGAAAAGCACGCTTGTGGTGTCGTTCATGAGATTTTGAGCCTCACCGTCGAGAAGAGAACACTTGTAGATCATTTAACCCATTTTCGAGAGGAATTTAGATTCTCTCAACAGCTTAGGGGGATGTTGATAAGGCATCCGGATATGTTCTACGTGTCTCGGAAGGGGATAGAGACTCGGTTTTCCTCCATGAAGCATATCGCGATTCTCAATTGGTCGAAAAGGACAAGATGTTCTCGTAAAGGAGAAGTTTCGTGCGCTTGTCAACGTCCCAAAATTCCCTAGGAGAAATGCTCCAAGTACTGGCTCGGATGAGTCGGAAGGAACAAAACAAGAGGATGGATCTGATGGAGATGAGGAAGATGAGTGGTCTGACATTGACAATTTAGGAAATGATGAAGATGACGATAATGAAGATTATGAGGACGAATGGAGTGATGATGATGATGATGTGCCTCCGGATTTCAGCGATGACGAAGATGACGACGCATTGCCAAGTTTAGAACTAAGCAAACCAACTGAGAAAGTAAATGGCTTAAGTGAAAAAGTTCTTGCTCCTGTCTTTCCAGATGGCCGCCCAAGAGAACGATGGTAGAAGTATACAGAATATAAACACAGATCAAAAAGTCCATCTCGAGGGCCTTCCAATATTCGCCTTTGGAGGGACAGTTTTCACTGAGGAAGGGTAAATGTTCTTGTTCAAGATCTCCAATCTTAATTATGTATCCCTATTTGACCTGTTAGGTCTAAGGTGCAATGTAGGAATAGATACAGTCAGTGCTTGTTTTAATCTTATGTCTTCCTTTCATCAGCTTGTTTATGTGATGTATTATCATTTACAATATTTCATCCATGTGAACATGCTTCTTACCTTTCATGGACATAATGATACATCTAAAGTGCCCTAGATCTTCAAAACTTAATAGAAATCTATTGTGCCTGAGGAGTTGGATAATTATTTATTCAATTATTTGTTTGTATTCTAAAGTAAAATTCCCAGTTCATTATTCTCCATTTACTCAATTAATGTGGGAAAAGTTGGCTCCTACTGCGGAGATACGATTAGCACTTTCTTTAAAAGAAGACAAAAGGGTATTGTTAGTGGAATGTCATTAATCTTGTGGAGGATATGGATGCGATAAGTGCCCTTATTAACATTTGAAAGGGCAAATTATCATCAAGATGGATGATAGTGAAGTTTCTGAAAGATTCATGCTAATTTGGATAACTATGTTGACAAAACATATATTCGGGTGGATAACTTGATTTAGTGTGGAACAATGTCTGATGCTCTCTAGATAAATGTTCTGCCTTTTAGTTTTCGGATTCATAATATGGTTTCTATTTCCATCATTTATGTAACACTCTGGGAGTGTTTGCAAACACTACAAAAAATTCTCTCTCAGCTTTTAGCCGGTTTTAGTGTTTGATACTGCTTCATTTAATTAGAATCTTAAAGCAGGGGGAGAAGTGTTTTAAATTTCCGTTCTGCTTCTAGTTTGACATTTACACACCCCCCCAAAAAAAAAAAACACTTTTGCAGCTTATCCACCAAATTCTGTGTGTTAACTTAATTAATTTTCAGTTTCTATTTCCAAACACTACCAACTTCTGATTTTCAACTACTTACTGTTTCAGCAGCAATAAATCGCTTCTTCCAAAAGCAGAAGTGTTCGCGAAAACTCCTATAATAGTAACAAGCTGAATATGGTTATTCTGTCATGCACCTTACGGTTAATTGGTTCTTCTGTTTCCTCCTTTCATGGTGTACGGCTGTATTGTCTTTTTATAAACCAATATACAATCATGTATTGGCCTTATTAATTTGTTTGTTGCTCAACTTTATATGCATTGCCAAAAAGGAGACAGTAACATTCATCTAAAAGATTTGAGATGTTTCTTAGATTATAAAACATATGTGGCACCAATAATTCGCTACTATCTTTAACAGCAGTGTAATCTTTTGTTAATAAATTCAAATTGAGGACCTCAGAGTTAGTAAATTTTTAATAGGAAGCTTTTCCTTAATAGGGTATTCTTGGTTTTTCTGTTTGCTCCTTTCCATTAGTGTGTACGGATTGTCCAATAATAAACTGAAACAAGTCTATTGTGTGGCACCGTGGATTTGTTCTTTTGTTAAAGTTTAATGGATTGTGTCAAAAGGAGATGGATACATTCTTTCAAGGACAATAAATAAAGTGTTTGTTTAAGATCATATGTTCCCCGTGTTACGGATAATTACAAAATCTCTTTAGCAACACTGTAATCTTTTTGTTTGTAAAAGTGCGGGGACCTCAAAATCTTTTAAAAGCAACAAATCCATGCAAATAATATAGCCAACTGTGTTTTCTTATCAGCTATAACAGTGTCGATTTTGTTGCTTCCAGAAGGAGTTTATTGTCTCAATGAAAGTGGGTTCCATGCAGATAGGCATTCATTCCACTTATTAGTCGGCAGAAATATTTTTTTAATAAGTTGAGAGTAGGGGTTGAAGGAAGGGATAAATTTTAAAGATATGGGGTTGAACCCCTGGCCAACACCCTTTTAAGCTTTAAGCTATAAGCTAGTGATAGTCTTATCTGACAATATATTAACACTAGTATTTACTTTGATTTATGGGATTTCCTTCGCTCTTTTAGGGCGTGTTTGTAAACATTTCTATTTTTGGAGGAAGTGATTTATTGCCCGGAAGCAAAGGATAGTTGAGAATCGGAAGTCGGTAGTATTTGCAAATAGAAGTGGAAAATAGATTAATTTAAGAGAGAGTGTTTGATGGATAAGTTATAAAAGTGTTTTATTTGTATGTAGAAGTCAAACTAGAAGCAAAATCAAAATCTAAAATCTTTCCTCTCGCTTTTAGATTTTGATTAAACGAAAGCTTACATTTGTAAACATTAAAAAGTGAATTTTTTTTTCAGGTAAAAGCAAATAATTTTTGTAGTGTTTGCAAACACTCCCTAAGAAGTATGCCATCTGCTCCTAATTATCTGCACTATTGTTTAACATATTGGTAGCTTTCAGCAAAAGGCTAATTTTCTATCTTTAGTCTAGCTTTCTGTGTCTGAGCTTTGAAATCTGAAAGTATGTTAGTAGACACACAAATTCTTGGGCATGATTATCTACAACATGAGAACTCTCATCAGCTTATAAGTTTGACTTATATATTTACATGCATGATCAGTTTGGTGAAGAAGATCAAATGATGAAGAGTTACATAGAAAGGAATCGAATGTAATGAATAATTGATTTTGTCTTAGATGCTTTATTCTTGGTTTATGAGGGTTGACTTGTGTATTTGATGAGGGCCATATCTTTACTCCTTAGATTTGGAACTCTATTACTCATGTCAAGTGCCAAAGGATATTTAGGTCCCACCAAACCTTTTTTCCCTCCCATTTTCGGTTATAAATAGGTTTTCTCCTCGTTTGCAAAATTCTCAAACCAGAAAGAAACAGCTTCCATTTCCATAGCTTTCTTTCATGCATTAGAATTAAAAGACAAAAAAAATTTCAAAGCATTGATTGTTAATCTCCCTCAAGGGCTTCTGGCCCTGCTTTATATGTTACGTAAATGTAATATATGAAACACGGTGGGTTAGAAGACCTTGGGGGAGAACTAACAAACCATGCCTTTGCTGATTACCAGAATTTCAACAATATTTTTGCACCTTGGAAGCTTTTGTTCTCTCTCCCTTAAGGGCTTCTTATAAAGCATATTTAGGGAATGCTTGCAAAATCTAAAAGGAAAAAAAAAAAAGCGATTCTCATCTTGTAGATTGAAAAAACAGTTTTTTTTCTACATTTAGAAATTGAGAATCACTTTTTTTTAAGCGCACACTCCCTTCGATTGCTGAAAAACGAGAAGCCCTTTGGGGGAGAGGGACAAAATCTGTCATGGTTTTTGTCCATGATATCTCTGCTTATAAAGATAACATACTCCAATTTGTGTTCCAATCTTTTTGATTTCTTTCCTGGATATTTATCGTCATCTCCTTATAACAAAATGGCTATTGTTTGTGGCCTGAGATTTTCTGTTCTGCTTTGTGTACTTCACTTTCTATTCCACTCGGTTAGATGATTGGCACATATTAATATGAAAACATTTGTTGTTGATTTATTAGATGTATTTACGCCAATAGAGTAGAATAGGAAGTGACATAGGACATTTGATGGCATTGTTTGTCGGAAAATGTGAACTTTGGGTGTTTATTCACCAGACTATCCTTTGGAAAAGAATTGCATGATGCCAAACAAAAAACTAGTTAGATACACGTCTATATCGAGATATAATTAATTAATGTGCCTTTCCAATTTTTGAAGGGGTGAAAGGGGACTGTTGAAGAATGCTAAAATATTTATTTTTAACTTATATAATCACTTTATCAATTTGTAATGTTCATATACTGTTACAATTCTTAGCTTTCAGAACTGGGTTGCCAACACCACTTTTTTTTCTCTGATGATTTGTCTTAATATTCTTTTCTTGTGCATATGAAATTTACGAAACCACCTAAATTAAGTGTTTACGAGATCAATCTTGTGCGTCGATGGTAGAAGCATGTGCATTCAAGGCAATTAATTGGTCGATTTTTGGCATTTCCCATTTGTTCCATCTACTACTATTCTTCTTCTTGAATTTTCGTGTGACAATGATTTAGGAAAGCATGTGGCTCTTGTTGCTCCTTTCTTGTTCTGTAACTTGCCATTCGAGAAGATGGTGAATAGTTATAATAGTGCATACTCATGTTTACTTTGATATATAAGATTTGTAAATTCAACAATACGTCAGAAATTAAGATATAATGTCACATTTTTTTGAGTAAAGTGTCTGAATAATAGAATTAATAGACATTTTAATATCGATGTAAAAGTAACTGTCAATGTTGTCAAACGCAGACTGTTGGTATTAATGATAAAAGCTCCACAGAGCAACAAATATGAAATTTCCATCATTGATGTCTTTTTTATCTTATTAATAGAATAATAGGATTGATCTTACCAAAAGAATAAAATGTCCGAAAGCTTAGTTGGGGACAGATGGAATTAGTGCAACCATCATGAATTTTATCTCACATTTATTTTCTTCCATATTTATTTTTACACCCAACTTATTGCCATTAAATAATAGGCGCCTAAAGAACAGTACACATCATTCATGCACAATTAATAAAATTAACCAAACTAGTTTTTACACGTGCGATGCACGGAGTGTATGATGGGGGTATGGTGTTGCTCTATAAAGTCAAATCATATAAAAGATACAATATATATATATATATATATATATATATATATATAGGGTTAGGATCAAATGTGGCAGGGGGCTTACCGTGTGGCAATGTGGATTAATCCAATCCATCCACACCTTTTATTCAATGGTCCAGATTGCTATTAAAAGTAAGTGATTTATCAATTAATTAATAGGTGGAAAGGGCATAATAGTAACTAAAAAAATATCATAAATCATGCCCCTACAATCAAGGATTGATTAATATCATTTTTCTATAACTGAATTTGCACCATTTTAATAGTTGAACTGTACATCATTTAATAACTGATTGTACACAATTTTATATCTAACAGTGTATCATTGTATAACTAATTGTACACCATTCAATACCAGCGATTTTTATGGGATTTGATTTTATGATTGTTCCCGATTTTCATTCAATTGTGGTTTACACACAATGATGTACAATTAGTTATACAATGATGCACATTATATATATAAGCGGTGCCGCGATCGATTATTAAATGGTGCACAATTCAGCTATTAAAATGGTGCATAATTCAGTTATGGAAACTTGATCTTTATTACATCCATGATTGTAGGGCATACTTATGGGAAGATGGTTACACCATTTTGTCTTTATAGGGTTTTTAGATGATGTACAATTAGTTATACAATGATGCTTTTTGTTAGATATAAAATAGTGCACAATTAAGTTATTAAATGGGGAGATGATTACACCATTTTGTTTTTACAGTTTCTTTAGATGATGTACAATTAGTTATACAATAATGCATTGTTAGATAAAATGGTGCACAATCGATTATTAAATGGTGCACAATTCAAATGGTTAAAATCATGCATAATTGATTATGGAAACGTGATCTTTATCACATCCATGATTGTAGGTGTCATTATAGGAAGGTGGTTACACTATTTTGTCTTTATAGGGTTTTAAGATAATGTACAATTAGTTATACAATGATGCACGTTAGATATAAAATGATGCATTAAGTTATTAAATGGGAAGATGGTTACACCATTTTGCCTTTATAATTCCATTAGATGATATACAATTAGTTATACAATGATGCAATTATTAGATATAAAATGGTGGACAGTCAGTTATTAAATGGTGTACAGTTCAGCTATTAAAATGATGCACAATTTCAGTTATGGAAACATGATTTTAATCAATCTCTTGATTGTAGGGGCGTGATTTATGGCATTTTGCTAGTTACTAATATGCCCTTTCCACCTATTAATTAATTGATAAATCAGTTATTTTTAATAGCAATCTGGACCACTGAAAAAAAAGGTGTGGATGGAAGGGATCAGTTCACACTGCCACACGGTAACAGGCTGCCACACGAGATCTCATCCACATATATATATATATATATATATATATATATATATAATTTGTTCAAATAAGATCACCCTCCCTAGGTGAGACAATGTGGACTCATCTTACCCATTGATCTTAAAAAATGAAGGAATATGATTAATTCAGTTTTTTTTAATTATATCCTAATTTCCGCTGATTTTAAGGGCAATGTTGTAATTTTGTAATTCAAATTAGTGGTCCCAGCGAGTTTTATGGGCTGAGATTGAAACTCCCGAATTTGGTAGCGGAATTTAAGGAAGCATTTTTTTTTCCAAATATTTTTATTTTACAGTATAATTAGGGTTCTTCTACTGCATAATTAGACATCAAATAATGCATATTTAGTTGTTTTGTTGACACTATTTTACGAAAACAAGACATAATTGAATATAACGTACTACATATTTCATTATTCTACACTGCATAAATAGGTTCAATGTAATGTATATTTAGTTATGAAAATGAGATGTTGCTTTTGGAAATTATGAAAATGGGATGTTACATAATGTACTGCATATTTAGTTATTCCACACTGCATAGATAGTTTCTAAGGAATGCATAGTTAGTTGATTTTGTTGCATAGTTTATGACGTCTTGCATAGTTGGGTATACTGTAGTACATATTAGCTTTTTTACGTTGCATAGATTGTTTGCATATAATGCATATTTAGTTGATTTTTGTTGCATATTTTCAAATATGTAATATCCTACAGATCTATGCATCGTTTCATAAGTATCTATGCATCATTTCATAAGTATCTATGCATCGTCTTATTCGTGAAAATTACAGTTTTTTAAGAGTTTATGTTAATGGTCAGTTTCGAGTTCTCCATCGATGACTACACCATTGATGTTGTTGGATAGAGTTTCTTCCATGACTGATGATTCATCATCATGTTTCAAACTCACTGTTCCTTATTTCTCCGTAATATTGCACCGATATTTCTTGCCTTTTCTTTATAATTTTCATAAAACTTTGTAATTTTTCGAGTTCTTCTCGCTTTTTCTTATTTGCGTTAATGGAGGAATTAGAGAGAGAGAGAGAGAGAGAGAGAGAGAGAGAGAGAGAGACGTGAGAATGGGGTGGGGGGAGAGATAACACGTGAGATTGGGGGAGATGTATGAGAGAGAAAGAGATTTGATTCCATGTTTGTAACTTCCTTATTATGTTATTTTTACCCTATTACCCTTATGTTGATTAAATTAATATTTTAATATAATTTTTTATCCCTTAAATCATACCCATTGATTAATAGTGGGGGATGATTGAGATTAGTCCATTGTGTCAATTGTGTCAGACAAACCGGGCAAGAAATGGAAAAAAGCGAAACGACGCATATCGGTTCCGGCAAGTGCGCGCGGGCGGCGTGCGTCCATACCCCGCGACCGTCGCCACACAGATTGAGACTCAGCCACGCCATGACGCACGGGCTGATCGTGCGTGATGCGCGCGCGGCCGTGCATCCGCCCGGCATAAGAAGAAAACTTCCTCTGAAGATTACGCACGGGGCGAAGCGTCGCTAGCGCACGACCCGTGCGTGTCTGTGCGGGAAAAAGCAGTTTGTGATTTTTAATGAGGTTTTGACCCAAGAGGAGTATAAATAGAGACGAGGCGGCCCCAAACAAAAGGAGACGATTTTTGCCTAGAAAGCATAGAAAAGAGCAACCTTCTACCGGAGGATTAGAGAGATTGATCAACGTCACAACCACGCGCTTGAGGATTGAAGATAGATCGAGAGATCATCGACATTCCTGAGTTTTCTCATTCCATAGTATCATTTACTTTCGATTAGTTAGATATGAACTTGAATAATTTGTCTATTAATTATTTGTTGCCCATGTCTGGCTAAACATCTTGTGATTCCCGGGTTTGGGATTAGGTTAATGGGTACTTTTGTTTGATGACAAATTGCAATTGAAGTTATTGTTTTCAAACCCTATTCGAGTACTTTGTTTTAATTCTTGTTTTATCAAAAGGCCTTTGGTTTAACTTGTTTTGATGTATTGATTCATAATTCGAGAGATGAGTTTCAATACTAGATCTGTGAATACTTGACATGAATATTTGCAAGCTTGAGAAGTCTGTGAATATTTGTGAGGATATTTTATCTTTTATGCTTTTGGGAGTTGGATATCTTTTGTTGAGTAGAGATGCCAGCATAGATAATCCAATCAACGTTTTTACATACATCTCGAGAGAGAGGGTAAAATACTTTCATGATTGTCTTATAGGGAAGAATAATAATAACTTTGGTTGTGATTAATCTGATAACAAAAGGGGATATTAACTGAAACCATAACCCTGGAATCCATTCATCTCCTTGATATTTCAATCAATCTTTACTTTGTCTTTTTAGGATAAATTCTTGTCTGAGTTTTACAAAACCAAATCACTCAATTTACATCGTCTAGATAAAAATAAGACTATTACAATCCCAATACTTAGTACATTAATTTATTAGTCTCTGTCGATTCGACTTTGCTAACCCTATTCTATAAACTACACCGTACACTTGCGGTGAAGCTAAAAATAAGGCGAACAAGTTTTTGGCGCCATTGCCGGGGACTAATTAAATTTTTAGTACTAATATTGCGATAAATAGAATTATTTTTAATTTAGACATTTTTTTTCTTTGTTTTCATTTTATTAATTTCCACTCCTACATTATTTGATTTGTTTCTTTGAGTTGGTTCAGGTAGTGCATGAACACTCGCTCGAAGCAAAGAGAATTAGCACCGTTCATACCAGAGGTTGAGGCTTTTGCTAGGCGAATTAGTGCGGCTACTAAACGGGCAGAAAGACAGCAAGATCAGGCTATAGAGGACGTGGAAGATAACAACGGAGGCAATAACGGAGTCGACAACGGAGGTAACAATAGGGCCAACAGGGTCAACAAGCGATTCGCGATTACTTTCGCCCACAGACAAATCGCAACTATGGTGGAATTACCAATGTCCCAATTAATGCGAATAATTTTGAGCTTAAGCCGGCCTGATCTCTCGATGGTGCGGTGAGAATCGATTTGGGGTTTTAAAATCGAGGATCCCAATTTTCTTCTTGCGAACTTCATGCAGATTTGCAACACAATCAAGATAAATGGGGTGACTGATGATGCTATACGTTTGCGCCTATTCCCTTTCTCTTTAAGGGATAAGGCTAGAAACTGGCTAGGCACACTAACTTAGGGGAGTGTGAATACTTGGGACGAGCTGAGACAGAAATTCTTGTTTAAATACTTCCCACTAAGTAAGACACTCTGACTCAAAAGTGAGATCACGCGATTCGGGCGGTTTGATTCTGAGCCACTGTATGAGGCCTGGGAGAGATTCCGGAATTTATTGAGAAGGTTCCCGCAAAACGGATTTCTAGAGGATCAGCAACTTTGCTTCTTTTATAACGGGTTGATGGGACAAACTAGGTCGTTTGTGGATGCCGTAGCAGGAGGCGCTTTACTCGCAAGATTCCCAGAGGATGAATTCAACTTGCTTGAAGAGATGGCAATAAATAGCTATCAGTGGCCCTCCGAGAGAACTAATGTGAAAAGGATAGCCGAAGTCTCTGATTCGGACCCAATCAAGGCATTGACGGCTCATATGACAGCATTGACAAACCAGATGAGTGCTCTAACTCAAGGAACAGAGGTAAACATGGGTGCAAATAATGGGGGAGTTTCTCGAGATCTGATGGAGGAAGCTAACATTGTAAATAACCTAATTTCAACAATTATCGGAACAATCGGACTCTACCCATTATCATCCGGGTGTGAGAAATCATGAAAATTTTTCTTATGCCAATACGAAGAACGTACTGCAACCACCACCAGGGTTTAGTGTGACAAACGGTGTCATTAATGCGGAGGCCAAGCCATCTTTGGAGAACATTCTCACCTTGTTTATGAATGAAACGAGGAACCGATTAAATAAGGATGAGGCAAAGATAGACAAGATCGAGGCACATGTCACGGAGTTGGCCAACACTTTGTGGGTTGATTCGGATTGGCGATTAGCGGCGATCATTGGTGGACAACATTAGAAGGGCGATTTTGAGTAACACGGAAGTCAATCCGAGGGAACGAGTGTAACGCCATTCATCCGAGGAGTGGTGCAAGTGCGAGGGCGAAAATTCTAGGAAGTGACAAAAAAACTGAAGGATGCACGACCGTGCGCCGAGCACGACCAAGTTGTGCACAATGCCATAGCAAATACTAAAAAAGCAAGGACGCATGACACGTGCGTCGTCGAGCACGACCAGTCGTGCATGGTGCCAAAGGATTCGAGGAACAGCACGAGGCACGACCCATGCGCTACGCCTTTGGCGGCGGTCGTGCGTGGTGCGAGCATAGAATTCTAAAACCACGGAGATGAAAATATTATAGCAAATGGTGAAGTTGAGGTCAAGAATGGAAACAAGGGACATCCGATCGAACAAAAAGGGGCTGAGAAGCTTAAATCTTTCTCTAACTCTGATCTTTCAAAGTTTTCTATACCACTCCCTTTCCTCAACGTTTTCAAAAGAAAAAGTTAGACGCCCAATTTGCTAAATTCTTAGACATCTTTAAGAAACGCATATTAACATACCTTTTGTAGATGCATTGGAGCGGATGCCCAATTATGCGAAGTTTTGAAGGAAGTGATGTCCAAGAAGAAAAAGTTGGCGAATCGAGACGATCAACTTGGGTCAAGAGTGCGATCGATCCTTGAGAGAAAAATTACCCGAGGCTCAAAGATCCGGGGAGTTTCACTATCCCTTGTGCTATTGGTGGTGTTTTCTTTAATATAGCGCTTTGTGATCTAGGAGCAAGTATTAACTTAATGCCCTTGTCCATTTTCAGGAAACTTGGATTAGGAGAGGTGAAGCGATCCACGATCACCTTGCGGCTGCGGATAGATCACTCACATATCCTAAGGGAATCGTGGAGGATGTGCTCGTGAAGGTAGACAAATTTATATTCCCCGTGGACTTCTTGGTGCTTGACATGGAGGAAGATCGAGACGTCCCTCTGATACTTGGGTGTCCATTCCTAGCCACTGCACGAGCTTTGATAGATGTGCAAAAGGAGAGCTCACATTACGAGTTAATGATGAGCAAGTGTTATTCTCCATCTATAAATTTGGAAAATGCATGATAAAATAGAGAGTTGTAAATCGTTATCCGTCGTTAATTCATGTGCTAACACTTTTAATCGAATGATTGTGTGTGTGCTTTAGATCATGTGTAGGAAATCTTGAAATGTGAGAAAGCAAAGCACACGAAGAGAGACAATGACTCGGAAGACGCGTGTCTTGCCCGCTCGCACGATGCAAATGAGAAGAATATGGCATTTGACTGACGTGTGACTTCTACGCTAGAGGCATTCAAAGGAGGCTCGAATTTATGCGAGTTGGATTGGAAAGGAGAAAGACATGTAGAGGTGACTCGCCTCACCTTGCGGGAGCCGTGATCGAGTTTACGGGCGTCAAGCTATAGACGTTAAATTTAGCGCTTGTTGGGAGGCAACCCAATGGTTTGTTGTATTATTTTTTCCCATGTTTTGTTTTTTTTCCTTTGATAGTTAGGATTTTTTCTGCTAAAAAAATGGAAAAAGGACCGTCGCAGGGACGCACGGATGGCCCATGCGCACACGCACGGCCCGTGCGTCAGTTCGCTACAGCATTATTAGGTCGCGAATTCAGGTACGCATTCTCAATCCACACTTTTCTTTGAAATTCTATCTTCTCTTCTATGCGATATAATTTCATTCAAGTTTGGGGGGAGAGATAGGTATTTTGATTGAAGGGTGTGGCGGAAAATATATATATATATATATATATTTGCATTCATATAGTTGCATTTAGAGCATATAGGGTGCATTGCATTAGATGTTTGTTTTCAATTCTAGCACGTTTATTGCTTTATTAGGTTTTAGGGAGTGAGTTGACCGCTATTGTGTTGTTTGTTGTGATGTTGGGAACATTCTTCGGAACAATTTGTGTTGCCTTGAATTGGGTGTTGAGCGTGAGTTGATCGAGTTGAGAGTAGATGATATTGAGCATGCGAATATTGAAAACATGGTATTATGCTTTGAATTACGCAATTGCAAGCCTGTGAGCTTTTAGCATTTACTGCTTTCATTATATGCAGTCTTGTTTGTTGATTGAGTATGTCATTCATGTTGATGTGAATTCTAGAACTTGCTTTGGTATCTTTGTCGAAGTCACATGTTGCGTGCAATTTATGAAAATGATTTAAGGCCATTTTTGTTAAGCATTTCAAGCCTTTTGCCTCCCTAATGACATTTAATTTCCCTAGTTAGCCAATTTGAGCCTATTGCCTGATTTTTTTTGATAGCCACATTTCAAGCCTGTAGGTCCCAAGGGGTGTAAGTGTAAAGTTTAGAAGGGGGGTTGAATAAACCTTACCAAATTTTCGATTTAGTCTTTTTAAATCTCTGATTCTACACACGGTGTCCTTGATGGACCGATCGAATTAGTCACTCAAGAGAGTTAATCTCTTAACTTTCGGTGAAATTTATTAATGGAGTAACTCACCGTTGGCTATAATTTGACTCAACCGTGGTTTTGTTTTCATGGAAGACTTAACACCCTTATGTTTGATTAAGCAAGATTTTAGAGCTTGATTTAGTACTTATAATTTTATCAAATGGATAGCAAATTTATCGCCAGATATAAGCGATTAAAAGTGCGAGAATTTAAATCTTTGAAATGTAAATGACACAATAAAATTTTTATAGAGGTTCAAGATGGGGTAATTCTTCTACTCCTCTCTTCTCCAACTCCTGGAGGAATCCACTAGGTAATGATCGGTTTACAAAGTGGTAATAGTCCGGATACAAGTCTTGATCACAACAAAATGACTTGATCCTTAGGGACTCGATCGAGACGCCTTGATCACTTAGGCGGCTTCTCGTGCGACTCGGCTTCTTCACAGGCAATTGCCTTGCTACTACTGACTCACTTGCTCAAGCTCTTTGGATTTGATCACGAAGCCCTCCAAAAGCTTAAGACTTGTTCGACCTTGAACCTTTCTACAATCCTTCCCGGAATGTAGACCCCTTGTTTCGATATTTTCCTCTTCAACTCCATTGAAGTTCTCTTTCCTTCACGGGTAAGTGTTGGATTGATGTACTTGAAATGTAAGCTTGAGGATTGAGATTGTTTGATTTTTCTAATCTGCTTGTTTATCTCACGTGTGTGTCATCTATCTTTCTCAAACAAACTCCTCGGCCTTTTATAGTGAACTTTCAAAAATTTGCCCGTTGAAGAGATAGGCTTATTTTTGAAAGTCACTTTGCGATCGTTGGCTTGCGATCCTTGGAATTGCCATTTCCTCGTATGAATTGTTCCTTCACCTTTTCGGAGTTCGACACGGTGTAGTGCTTCCCATTGGTTCATTCCTTTTGCACGCTTCAGGGATCGAGCACTCCAAGAAAGGTGGTATGGAGATATTACTTGTTTAAGTAAATGTCTTGATTTACGTACAACGGTTCTTTTCTGATTATCTCGACTTGATTTGCATTTCCTTGCTTTCCCCAGGTGACTTAGAGTCGACTTCCAATCATTGGATGACTCTTACATCACTTCAACTTGAGACTTGGCTTCTCTTGAGTTGTCTTGACGATGTTCCACTCACCGTATCTCATCTCGCTTCTTGATCGAGTTCTGTCATTTCTTCTTTGCCGTACTGGTTGTATCTCACAGAGTTTTCCTTCAAGTCTTGATTGTCTTCTTGCATGTTAGGGCGTAGTGACTTAACTCGGCTTGGCGGCTCTAATTGTTACAATACTTTTTACAAAGAAGAATTGGGGTGCCAACTTTCTATTCTAAGTTTTACATGGCATTCATCAAAATCTAAACAATAAAATTCCTAACAATTTCCCCCTTTTGATGATGCCAAAACTTAAATCATTCAAAGATGCAAACAAAGAATGATACATCTGAGATAGTGTATTGACATAGAATGTATGCGCGAATCAATTCTTTTTATTGATCATATCATTCTTGTTCCTCAACACAATCAATTACAAGGTGTATCGGCACATAATTGTCCATCATCGAAAATAAAGAATTTATAACTTTATTACGAAGACTTACATTGTATGTATTTACATAATAAAATACACGAAGGGGTGGACAAGAACACTTCATCTTCTTGTTCATCTCCTTCTTTCATCTTGATCAAAGATCTTCTTCTCTTCTTCTCTTCTTCTTCGTCATCAGTTTGCCTTTTTTTTTCTTCTCATATGCCTTCCTGGCGGCTTCATCTCTTCTTAATCTTTCTGTCTCTCCTCCCATATAGCTGAGTTTGTCTTTTGTTCTCTTCTTCTATTCTTTTTGCATACTCGGCGTTAGTTTTCGCCACTTTCAAATTTGCCACTTGGTCAAGCCCGGCCCATAGATCCCTCCTTTCTTCCCTGGATCTCGTATTCAATATTCTTGGGCGGAGGCCTGGGTCCAAGCTTCTTCCTCCACTCTCGCTTCTTCCTCTACCTGCGGGCGTATCTTTGGCTGGGGTCTTCTTCTTTCCAAATTGAGTGACCGGCGGAGTGACCCGCCAGTGAGCGATCAGGTTGTCTGTTTGCACTGTCGGCTTTCTTCACATAATGTGAGACCCTTTTCCCGAAGATGAGTCCCAAGCTTGAGCCATGGACATATTTGCAAAGTATCCCTCGGACTCGGCGTTTTAAATTCATCGACGATTGTGGCTCTGTCTCGACATCCGAGATGGCATAGGTGTCTCTGTTTCTTTGGAATGCCTCCGTGTTCTTTCAAGATGTTCATCACCCTGGCATCCATTCTTCCTTCCACTTCCTTCATCCCTGCTTCAATTGATTTTCTCTTCTCGGCCATAGATACAACAGTGTTGGAGTGGCGAGTCACCGAGTTTGCTTTGCTTATAATGTCACCGTGTGAGGACCTTGTTGGGGGTTTGTGCAATCATCAATGTCACATCTGTTGATCCTTCCCCCTCAACATGCTTTCCTTTCTTCTTTCAAGACTTCCTCACCGATTTTCCCGACTAAATTTTGCTCCTTTCTTTTTAAACTTGTTTTCTTTGCTTTAAGGTATTCCTTCTTCCCCCTTTTTGGCATCATCAAAGGATAGAGGAACCCCGGGAACATCTTGGCAAGCATGAAGTCGAAATCTTCGATGGTTGAGTTACGCTTCAAGTCTGCTGCGTTGTATGCGGCCGAATTGGTCGAGTAGCGTTGGATTCTCAAAATCAACTTCATCTCGGCCGTGAGAAGGCTGAATTTTCTTGTCATATGTTCTTCCAAACGTTTGTATATCATTTGCATTACGCTCACGTGTGACTTGATCTCGGCGTGTGAGCTTCATGCATATGCTCAATGTGTTCCTCGAAACCGTTTTTGCATCGACATTTTCGACTCTCCACACCCGACTTGTTGAACAAGCGTCGAAATATCTCACCTATTCCACACGCATTGTTTTTTCTTTGTTGCCACCATTCCCTATCCGAATCAAGCTTAGTTATGCCTCGTAATCACCATAAGTGTGGCATCTCTGTTGTCCAATCGCATGTCCAAAGAGGCTGATGCCTCTCCATCCTTTCAATCTCGGCAAAGAGTGCCTTGAACACTTCTCGAGCTTGGTGATTCTTATTCTTCATTGCGGTGATGGCCATACAACATCGAAGTCATAAGTCGGCTGGAACAATGGTGTCTGTTGGAAGAACAGGAGGCTGATCCGTGATAGCGTGCTGTTCGTTTTCGATTCTTCGTGGAGTTACGTATCTCCGGCGAAAAAGGAAAAGATTCTACAAAAGAATCATCACCGCCAACGGGATCGTTCGATGATGAGCGGTGCGCGTGAAGTTCTTTTGGGAATCGATCTGCTGCGACTTGAGGAGCCCGAGCGAGTAGTCTCTTGTTCACCGGGTTACATTTGTGCGATGGGCCGACTTCTGGCCGAGCCTCAATTTGTCTTAACAACCGTTGTTGGTCTCAAATGATTTCTCCATTTCGATGGTCCCTCGGCCTTATCGGAAGCGTCATCGGACGATGATGAGATTTCCATTGGTGGCTCATCATCAAAATTAAAGGTTTGACGAGTAGTCTTGGGATCGGACTTGCTCGTGCTTGGAACATCCATACCGAGTCTTTTGGATTTGTCATGGGGATGACTCGAAACTTTCTTCTTCGCCGATCCCGAGAAAAGTGAAATCGGGGTTGTCACAGGGAATCATGAAGTGCGATCTCCTTCTCGGATGGGTCGATGATACCGGGAGGGATGTTCTCTACTTGTTTGCTTTACCCGGAAGTCTCAACCTCCCGTGGCCTTCATTTCCTCCGGCGGTCTCTCTCTTTGCGAGGCCTTGGTCCTCCCTTTCGACGGTGTCACTGTCTTAGGGTCTTCTGATGGCATCCATTGGAGTCTCAACCCCATGGATTGCACTTTCATCGCCAGTGTTAACTCCCGGGGTTGTCCCTTCTGTGCCTCGATTGCATCGGCGGCGTCATTAGCACCCGGAGCGGTTGTCACCTCGGTGAGGCAGTCTCAATCGTCGAGCTTCGTTGAGGGCAACTTTCATTCTTCTTGTGTTTGAGTTTTCTCTACTTCGCCTCCTGCATTCTTTGTGGAGTCATCTGCGACATCCTCCGACCTTGCTGCGGTGGAGGGAGTTTCCCCTCGGTGGCGCACCGGTGAGTGACTTGAATGGGGTCACTCGTCTCCAAGCTCCCGGCTGTTTCGATTGATGGTTCAGCCGTTGGGGCGGTGGTAGCACACCTTCAATAGGGGTTGGCTCGACCGGGGTCCCCACTATCCCGGTTTCATCGCCAGGCTCCTTATTGCCTTCTTCCGAGTGGTGGGAAGTGGTAGCGGCAACAACGATGGCTATTTGTGAACCACTCCCATTGGATCGATTTCGGTGTGTTACGGAGGACTCTCCTGGTCCTCCATTAGTCTTTACTCGTGAAGGATTCTTGATTCATGCAATGCTTCTTGCATTTGCAACTCTTACGTAGCGGCGGCATTCTCAGTTCCTCGTCACCGCGGAGAAGACATCAAGGAGAGGATGTGTGTGTTACGTGTGCGGAGATAGGGCGGATGCTTGCCTTCTCACGTGCTTCGGCTTCTTGACTTGTTTTTCTCTCTCTTGTCCTTGTAGATCTGCGAGAATGTCGATGCGATTGTCTTCATCCAGTAGTGGGAGCACGATGGTTAATCGAAGGAAATTTAGCGATTCCTCTTCTTCTTCTATGAACTCGGGCCGTTGGAACTGTTCCTTGACTTGCTCAACTTCCATTTTCTCCACTCACGCAGACGATTTTGGATGTCCGGGTAAGGTGGAGATAGGATCATTACATCACTATCCGCTTGGGCTGGTTCTTCTTGTGCTTGCCCCATGTGTGAGCTACGGTGTGTCTTGAGTTGCCTCTGTGGTCGCCTTGCGAGACTTGGTTGTTTCATCACCTACATCCGGAGACTCTATTTCTTGATAGTCTCCGGTATTTGTGCTAGCCGAGTAACCGGCTCATTTGGTTTCTCTGTTGGATCCGCTTTACAAGTCTTCTTCGTCTCTTTAGTTTGTACCGGAGGATTTACGTTCGAGGCAGTGTCATCTCGAGTCTTGGGGCGGGGGCGTGCGGTGTTTGTTTCGAGGAGCGAGCCGTCGTAGCTTCTCGGTTCTCCTCTTTTGTGATCGGAGAAGGTATTTGTGAGTCCTTCTCGACCGGCTAAGGGCGGTGACACGAGCTGGCGGGGCGGTGACTCTCGCTGCGGGGAAGCATGTTTGGTTTTCTTTCTTTGCAGGGGCGTGATCTTCTTAAGCAGCACGGGGGGCACTTTCTTCTTGGGCCGGAGAGGAAGCATTTGTGTCTTGGTCACCGATTCCCCTCACCGTGTCGGCTCTCTTGGCGTAAGCTAAGCACGAGCACCGAGAGAGATTAGCTCGAACATCCTCTTGTTAACATGGAAAGCCTTCCCATGTCTAAGAGGACTCCTTTCACCTCGATAGCCGGCCAATCACCAGGCCATATCCCGAGATCCTCCAAATGTGCCATCTTCTTTGAAGGACTTGTTCCCACGTTACGACAGATCTGCTTTGTAGATAAACTCAAAATTGATTTATCTTCTTTTCTTCGATGATTGCGGCCATCACAATCGGTTTTGCCTTTGTGATTGGTCAAAGCCGCCAAATTTGATGTCGATACATTTGTCAACTATGTCCAACAATTTGTGATAATCCTCCTTCAACGATCTCTTGTTTGTTTGTGTATATTATTTTGTCGACAACGTCGGGCTTGCTATTTCTTTCCATGCGTCGGCCCAAGTTTACATCGCCTCTTTAATCTCGGATGCTCCTTCCTGGCGGTAGTGAGCAATATTCACCAAATCTTGGCGGTGATAGTCACCGCTTCCGTGAGCAGATGACTTGATTCCTTCATCGTGAATCTCGGCATTCACGTAGAATTGTCGACCTTCTCCACATAGGTCATCGGATAATCTAAGCGTTAGAAGCGGTTTTAATCCAGGCGTTTCCAACTTCTCCGCGATTTTCTTTACCAGGTGTGTCATCGGACCCTGCTTCACCATTCGTCGAAATCAACCGTCGAACCGGTGTGGATTTGCTTTCCCAACTTGGTAAAGTCATAAGTTGGTGCCATTTCTCGAAATTATTTCAAGGAAAAACTCGAAAAATGATTTGGAGATCGATAGGGTTTCGAGAGTATTTTGCCTTTGCTTTTGAGAGAAATAGATGAACAGTTTTTAGAAGTGTGAGAGAGAAAGCGGGCGAAAATGGTTTAAATATGGTTTATGAAAGGGCGTGCGACGGTTTTGAATTGTGATCGAAATCAACGGCTTGGATTTCGCACGCCAATTGAGCATTTCATGTCTCGTATTTAATGCGGCAACATTTATATCCAATCATAAGCTTGTGTGCGGCTTTATGTCCGTACACATCATCATTATCTTTGACGTGTTCCTTAAAACATTCCCGCTTAGTCAAAACGATTGCGTTTCTTGTCACTTTGCTCATAAGTTATTCGACTTATCTCTTAGGCGATTTAACTCTACTTCTCACGATTCTTTTAGCGACTCGGCTATCACCGACTCGGTGTAGTTGTCTTTTCCGATCTGGTGATTCTTGGTGACTTCTTTTTCAGCTCTTTTTCATCTCCTTTTCTGTTCCATTTCTTTTCTTTGGTTCTTCTGTGTCTCAGCTTAGTTCAATTAATCCCAACTCATGCTTGAGTTCTTCAAATCTTGACTCACATAATGGTTTTGTGAAGATGTCAGCTAGTTGTTTATCGGTTGAGATATATTCCAGGGTGATGTCCTTCTTTTCAACATGATCTCTTATGAAGTGATATCTGACATCAATATGTTTTGTTCTTGAATGCAACACAGGATTTTGAGTGATTGCAATTGCACTTGTGTTATCACACATGATTGGAATTTCTTTTTCTTCAACTTCATAATCTCTCACTTTGTCTCATCCATAGGACTTGGGCACAACAAATGCCCGACTATGTATTCTCCCTCAATAGTAGGTGGCTATTGAATTTTGCTTCTTGCTAAACCAGAAATCGATCTGTTTCCTAGCATTTGACATGTGCCTGAAGTGCTCTTCCTGTCCACTCTGCATCCAAAGATAGTCGAGAATCAAATAACCAATTAGCTTGAATCCACCTTCCTTTGGATACCATAGGCCTACTTCTTGGCTTCTTTTTATGTATCTCAATATTCTCTTAGTTTCTTGTCATATGGCTCTCTTTTGGAGCAGATTGAAATCTTGCACATACACCTACAACAAAGGTGATGTCGGCCCGCTTCTTTGTGAGATAGAGCAATGATCCAATAAGTGCTCGTATCTTGTTTGATCTACAGGCTTGCCATCGCATCCATGTCCATTTTGGTGATGTGTTCATTGGTATTTTTACTGAAGACTTCTCCTCCATACCAAACTTCTTCATTAAATCTCTGGTGTATTTTGTTTGACTTATGAAAGTTCCATCCTTCACTGTTTCACTTGAAGTCCAGGAAGAATGTCGGCTCTCCCATCATGCTCATTTCAAATTTACTTTGCATGAGGTTTGAAAATTTTTCACACACTCTTTGTTAGTGGATCCAAAGATGATGTCATCCACATATATTTGAACAAGCGTATACTCTTCTTGTCTTGAATTAAAAAGTGTTCTATCTACTTTTCCTTTTGTGAATCCATTTTCGATTAGGAATTGTGACAGAGTATCATACCATGCTCTGGGTGCTTGCTTCAATCCATACAGGCTTTCTTGAGTTTGTATACCTTGTCTCCAAGAGTCTTCGCTCAAATCCTGGAGGTTGTTCAACATACACTTCTTCTTCCAATAAGCCATTTAGAAATGCACTTTTACATCCATTTGATATACAATGAAATTCTTGTGAGTGCATAGGCAAGAAACATCCTTATAGCTTCCAATCTTGCTACGAGAGCAAATGTTTCATCAAAATCTATTCCTTCTTCTTGGCAATATCCTTTGGCTACCAATCTTGCTTTGTTTCTTACCCGCAGAGCCTTCCTCGTTCATTTTATTTAACACCCATTTGGTTCCAATAACATTTTGATGTATGGGTCTTTGCACTAATTCCCATACTTTATTTCTCTCAAATTGATTGACTCTTCTTGCATGGCTTGAATCCAATATGTGTCGTCAATGCTTGTGACACATCTTTGGGCTCAATTTGTGATATGAAGCATGTGAACATTGCTTCTTGTTGAGTTCGGATCTTGTCTTGACACCTTCTCTTATATCTCCAATGACAAGTTACGTGGATGGTCTCTCGGCCATCTTACATCGAGGTTGAAGTAAGTTAGCCGGATTGATCGACTTGCGGTTGTGTTCTTTGTGGTCGACTCTCTCGTAATCACTTAGTACCAAATTTTCCAAATTGTTTTTGAGATTCACTATCTCATCTTCTTCGAATTGATAATTCCAAACTTGACTTGACAAGATAGGGACTCTTACTCGTATGGTTGGATGATTGAACTTATCACCGACTCTTCAATGTCTTCTCCATTTATATTTGGCTCATCAAATACTACATGAATGGATTCCTCTGTAATCATAGTTCTTTTGTTGAGTATTCTCAGTAGGCTTTGCTTTGAGTATCTAAGAAGATACCTTCATCGGCTTTAGCATCGAAAGCCTTTAGATTGTCTTTGCCATTGTTGTGGATGAAGCATTTGCATCCAAATATTACAAATATGCAACATTTGGTTTTCTTCCACCCAATCTCATAGGGAGTCTTTGTCACCGTCTATTTATCATACATCCGTTTTGGGTGTAGCAAGTCGTGTTGATTGCTTCAGCCCAAAATCTTTTTGTAACTCTGCTTGACTAACATGGTCCTTGCTGCTTCTTCTTTGAGAGTTCTATTCCTTCTTTCGCAACTCCATTCTCACGTGGAGTCCTTGCTGCTGATAGTTCATGACCAATACCATTCTCAATACAATCTTTAGTTATTATTCCATTGACAAACTCGGTTCCTCTATCTCGATCTTATTTTGATAATGGTTTGACTCTTCTTTTTTGAATCCTTTTCATCGATTGTGGTAGTTTTTGTAGAGTTTCTTTCTTCTTACACATGAATATTGTCCATGTATATCTTGAGTAGTCATCTACTACCACCAAGGTGTATTTCTTTCCACTTATCTTGGTTTGGTTCCACTTGGGCCAAATAGATCCATATGAAGTAGATGCAATATTCTTGTTGAGGATGGGCATGTCTTTTCTTTGAATGAAGACTTGATTTGTTTTCCCTTCGACATGCATCGCATATACTCTCCTTCTTGTATCTTGAGTCCGGAAGTCCTTCTACAAGATGACTTCTTGCCACCTTGTTAATTGTTTTGAAATTCGGGTGACTCGGCTTTTTTGTGCCCACAACCAACTTGATTCAAATTTGTATTCTTTGCTAGTAGACATGTCTTTGGGTGTTGCGATTGACCAATCCACTACATACATATTTTTCTCGTCTACATCCTTGCAGTACCACTTCATTTGATTCAATATCTTTGATTTGGCACATACCCATGTTGAATCCAACATTGTACCCCTTGTCACGGTGGTGATCGATACTCGATAAGTTGAAGTTGAGTCCTTCAACATATGCAACATCTGTGATTTCTAATCCATTCCTCTTGATGGATCCAATGCCTCTTATTTCACCAGGAGCTTCATTTCCTCCAAATATGACTTTTGCTCCTTTGACTTCCTTGAATTTTGACAGATTCCTCTTATTTCTGTCATATGTCTTGAATGCGACCACTATCCATGTACCAGGTTCCTTGGCACTGCCTTGAACTGCCGCAATCAAGGAAATTAAGTTTTAGGTACCCATACTTGTGCAGGTCCCGAGGGGTTAGAATTGTAAGATGATCCAACCAACCTATAGCCAAATGATTTGACTCAGAGGTTGCCATCTATCGAGTGCCATAATCATAATTAATCCTGGCAAATTGCTTGGGGATTCTAGGTTCATCAAATTTGTCTCTTTTGTCGTATGCTGCATATGTGTTTTAGCAATTGCCTTCCTTGGTAGTTGTGGTGTTTTTGAGTGTAGTGCCTAGTGCATATGTGTCTTTGATGAAAGCTCTTATACTTTTGGAATGGCCTTTCTTGAGTTCTGGCCTTTGCCATCCTGCTTATATTCCATAAGTCTATGCTTTGATAGTTCACATTATTCCAATCAGCTTGGCTTGGATATTTTCTACCATTCCCATCATTTGTATTTCTTTTATGGATTTTCTAGGGTTTTGGTAGCTCTGCTTTTTCTTTCTGAGTATTTTACGTTTGGAGTTTCTTTGAGGACTCGGTGGATCTTTTCTCATTGTCCTTTCAAAGACTCTCAACTCGGCCGTTTTCCTTTTCCTTTGTAACCAAGGCCGGTTTGCTTAGTAATGTGCTTTGGAGTGAATGTGTGTGCAACATTTAGAGTTTTGGATTTTTCTCAGATTCTTCATGACTTGAAGATCCTTTTTCCAAAATTACTTTTGAGGTTTGACATGGCATAGAGAAATTAAATCCTAAGCTTTGTCTTATCTCTACATTCTCTTTGACTCATAATAAGATCATCCAATGATTTAGATGCCTTATGAATGAGGCAATAACATTCTTGAGGTCATTCTCCCTCTTTTCTATAGCGGCAATTTCTGCTACTAATTTAGCATTTTCACCTTTAAACTTTCATTTTCAACATGACTATTTGACTTAGAGTACTCGGCTCCTTAGTCGGCTTTGAGTTTTGACTTTTGAGTAGGTTTGTTTTCCTCATTCAATAGTGTGTGTGAGGATTTAATGTGTTCAAAGTCTTTCATCATTTTGCCTAATGAATCATAAAGATCGATAGGTGATGAAGTGTGTGTGTCACAGATCACTATCACTAGTGTCGAGCTTGTTGAGTTAGATTGTACCTCATCTTCTTGATCTTGTTCTTTGGCCATCAAGCGGATCGGGGCTTCTTCTTCGAGTCACTTGAGTAGTCGCTTCACTGCTCTCAATCGGCTATCTCTCTTGACTTGGTTTGTCTCGGCGATCTCTGCGGCCATCATTGCCTTTTTCTTTTCTGTCTTCTTTCTCTCAAGACCTTTCTTTCTTCTTCATCTTTGTACTTGCCGACTACAGGATATGAGCAATCAATAGCATAGTGACCTGGTTGTCTACATTCAACATAGATATTCAGACTTTTTGATCGACTCTTTCCATTCTTGAGTTGTCGATCCTTTGATACTCAACTTTTTGATGATCTGTTCTCTTGGTTGGCTGTCTTCCCTTGATTTAGAGGAGCCGAGTGTCTTCGGAAGATTCACCCTTTCCTCTCTTGTAGTTCTTATTGAAGAACTTGTTGAACCTTTTAACCATCGGGCTATTTCTTCCGGGTCAATGACTTCTTTGACCTCGACTTTCTTCCCATCTTTAACAATTAGAGCAATTTGTTTTGGGTACAAATTTGTCTCTTCCTCGGGTCTTTTCTTCTCGGCTCAAACTCATAGGCTTTGAGGTCTGAGAATAACTCATGGTTGGATGTCTTTGATAGGTCCACGGAATGTCTCAGTGCCATGACCTTCATTTCCCATTCACCTGGAAGACTTTTTAGGATTTTCATACACATTTCCTTCTGTGTATATTCCTTTCCAAGTGCAGATAGCTCATTTGTGATTTCTGTGAACCGAGCATCCAGTTGATCCAGGTTTTCTCCTGAGATCATTTTGAAGTTCTCAAATTTTTGTACAGCCACTGATAGTTTGTTTTCTTTGATTTGCTCTGAGCCTTCACAAATCAATGTCAACTTGTCCCAGATTTCCTTAGCCGTTTTGCAAGATTTGACTTTATTGAACATGGCTTTGTCCAAGGTTTTGTACAGGATGTCCTTGGCTACATTGTCCAGGTTGTACCTTTTTCTGTCATCATTTGTCCACTCGCTTCTTGGTTTTTCAACCATGACGTGCGGGAGCAAAGATCTTCTTCTCCTTCACCGCAACTCTTCGTGACAATGTGTTCACCTTTAATATTTGCAGAGGCCCATCTTCTATCACAATCCACATCTCATCATGTAATCTTTGATAGATGAGCACTGCATACGAATTTTCAGTCATCAAATTCTTCAATAGTGAACATAGGGATGCGTGTCAAATTTGCTTCCATGATAATGACTTTTAATGATAAAAAGAGTTTTGAAAATTTAAGTACTAAAGCAGACTTTGAAAAGTTTGGAGATCTAGTTCAGTAACCAGTGCGGAGGGTTCAATGAACCAACCGCCTCCGATACCACTTGTAGGTCCCAAGGGGTGTAAGTGTAAGGTTTAGAAGGGGGTTGAATAAACCTTACCAAATTTTCGATTTAGTCTTTTTAAATCTCTGAGTTCTACACACCGTGCCTCTTGATGGACAATCGAATTAGTCACTCAAGAGAGTTAATCTCTTAATGCACTCACCGAGTATTAATGGAGTAACTCAAATTGTTGGCTATAATTTGACTCAACTGTGGTTTTGTTTTTCATTGGAAGACTTAACACCCTTATGTTTGATTAAGCAAGATTTTAGAGCTTGATTTAGTACTTATAATTTTATCAAATGGATAGCAAATTTATCGTGAGATATAAGCGAGTTAAAAGTGCGAGAATTTAAATCTTTGAAATGTAAATGACACAATAAAATTTTTATAGAGGTTCGAAGATGGGGTAATTCTTCTACTCCTCTCTTCTCCAACTCCTGGAGGAATCCACTAGGTAATGATCGGTTTACAAAGTGGTAACAGTCCGGATACAAGTCTTGATCACAACAAATGACTTGATCCTTAGGGACTCGATCTGAGACGCCTTGATCACTTAGTCAAGCTCGTGCGACTCGGCTTCTTCACAGGCGGTTGCCTTGCTACTACACTCACTTGCTCAAGCTCTTTGGATTTGATCACGAAGCCCTCCAAAAGCTTAAGACTTGGTTCACCTTGAACCTTTCTACAATCCTTCCCGGAATGTAGACCCCTTGTTTTCGATATTTTCCTCTTCAATCGATTGAAGTTCTCTTTCCTTCACGGGTAAGTGTTGGATTGATGTACTTGAAATGTAGGCTTGAGGATTGAGATTGTTTCGATTTTTCTAATGTGCTTGTTTATCTCACGTGTGTGTCATCTATCTTTCTCAAACAAACTCCTCGGCCTTTTATAGTGAACTTTCAAAAATTTGCCCGTTGAAGAGATAGGCTTATTTTTGAAAGTCACTTTGCGATCGTTGGCTTGCGATCCTTGGAATTGTCATTTCCTCGTATGAATTGTTCCTTCACCTTTTGGAGTTCGACACGGTGTAGTGCTTCCCATTGGTTCATTCCTTTTGCACGCTTCAGGGACTGAGCACTCCAAGAAAGGTGGTATGGAGATATTACTTGTTTAAGTAAATGTCTTGATTTACGTACAGCAACGGTTCTTTTACGCTTATCTCGACTTGACCGCATTTCCTTGCTTTCCCCAGGTGACTTAGAGTCGCTTCCAATCATGGATGACTCTTCATCACTTCAACTTGAGACTTGCTTCTCTTGAGTTGTCTTGGTGATGTTCCACTCAATATCTCATCTCAAGTTGCTTCTTCATCGAGTTCTGTCTGCTCTTCTTTGCCGTACTCACCAGTATCTCACAGAGTTTTCCTTCAAGTCTTTAGTTGTCTTCTTGCATGTTAGGGCGTGGCGACTTAACTCGAACGGCTTTGGCCACTCTAATTGTTACAATACTTTTTACAAGAAGAATTGGGGTGCCAACTTTCTATTCTAAGTTTTACATGGCATTCATCAAAATCTAAACAATAAAATTCCTAACAAAGCCTTAACTTGATATATCTGTTACCCTAAACTTGAGCGTATAGCATTGAGTAAGGGGATTGAATAAGGTTGAATAGGAGGATATTGAGAAATTAGATAATTGTGTACATGTTGGATGTTGGGAACCAAATATAAAAGAAAAGAGGGATAAAATGAGAGTATATACTCACAAAAGAGTCGGGAAAAAAAATTGACTGTATAAGTGAGTTGGCCGTAAATAATCTGATAGGCTGAGAACCATGATGTAAGGCTAAAAAATGTGGGTTGTATGAAAAAAGGGGGAGAAAAGGAGATGTGAAAGGTTGATAAGAATAAGAGGTGACTGGGTAGCATGTTTGATTTGGCTGAGAATAGTTGATTGAGAAAAAGATGTGCTTACCAGTCTATACGCTTGAGTTTGAGTCACTTCCTCCATATTTCCATACCTTAACCAAAGAGCCTTCATTACAACCAAAAGAAAAGTCCTTTTTTATTCATGAATTGCATACAATCGAGTGGCGGAGATGTGAGACGATTTGCAAGCCTATGGTAATTCCTCAACATTGATATGACTTGAGCGAATACACGTCCCTTATTATTCTAGAGAGGAGAGTAAACACTTAATCTATGAGAGGCGTGATTCGAAGTATTTGCCATGGTTTTAATTGACTTGTGCTCTGTGTTAGATATTCGAAGCTTGGTTGATTTGTTGCTTGACGTATATGGATAGATGACATGAGTTGTGATGTGTTGTTCTTGATTTGCCTTTCATTACTCCCATTTGTGTTTTGTCTTGTTTATAAAGTGTTGACCGGGACTGTCAACAGTTTAAGTTTGGGGGTTTGATTGGTATGTGTTTTGCATGTATTTTGGGCTTAATTTTGGTTAGAATAAGTTAATATACATGCATTACTTGAGTGAAATGGGCTTTATTTCTGTTTTGTGAAAAAGGTATTACGCTTTGCTCGTTTTATAGGAATTGAGTGATATTTGTAGCATTTTGGGGACAAATCGGAGCATTGCGGTAAAGGACCGCTAATCCGTAAAGTAATGTACAATGTTTGGAGTTGAATTGAGAAGAGGTCAGACAAACCGAGCGAAAAATGGAAAGAAACGAACGCATATCAATTCCAGCAGGTGCGCACGGGCAGGGCATGCGTCCATAGCACGACCCGTTCGCCACCCAGGATTGAGACTCAGCCCACGGCATGACGCATGGGCTGATCGTGCGTGATGCGCACGGCCCGTGCGTCCCTTCAACGCAAGAAAACTTCCTACGGCATTACGCACGGACTGGGCGTGCGCTAGGCGCACGGCCCGTGCATCTATGTGAGAAAAACAGAGTTTGACAGATTTTAATGAGGTTTTGATCCAAACAGAGTATAAATAGAGACGAGGCGGCCCCAAACAAAAGGAGACTGATTTTTGCACTAGAAAGCAGAGAAAAGAGCAACCTTCTACCGGAGGATTGGAGAGATTGATCGAGGTCACAACCACGCGCTTAAGGATTGAAGATAGATCGAGAGATCATCAACATCCCTGGGTTTTCTCATTCCATAGTATCATTTACTTTCGATTAGTTAGATATGAACTTGAATAATTTGTCTATGAATTATTTATTGTCCATGTCTGGCTAAACATCTTGTGATTCCCGGGTTTGGGATTAGGTTAATGGATACTTTTGTTTGATAATTAATTGCAATTGAAGTTATTGTTTTCAAACCCTATTCGAGTACTTTGTTTTAATTCTTGTTTTATCAAAAGGCCTTTGGTTTAACTTGTTTTGATGTATTGATTCATAATTCGAGAGATGAGTTTCAATACTAGATCTCATGAGTACTTGACATGAATATTTGCAAGATTGAGAAGTCTCGTGAATATTTGTGAGGATATTTGATCTTTTATGCTTTTGTGAGTTGGATATCTTTTGTTGAGTAGAGATGCTAGCATAGATAATCCAATCAACGTTTTTACATACATCTCGAGAGAGAGGGTAAAATACTTTCGTGATTGTCTTATAGGGAAGAATAATAATAACTTTGGTTGTGATTAATCTGATAACAAAAGGGGATATTAATCAAACCATAACCCGGAATCCATTCATCTCCTTGATCTTTCAATCAATCTTTACTTTGTCTTTTTAGGATAAATTCTTGTCTTAGTTTTACAAAACCAAATCACTCAATTTAGATCGTCTAGATAAAAATAAGACTATTACAATCCCAATACTTAGTACATTAATTTATTAGTCTCTGTGGATTCGACCTTGCTAACCCTATTCTATAAACTACACCGTACACTTGCGGTGAAGCTAAAAATAAGGCGAACAATGTCATTATTGTTGTGCGCCACTTCTTCCAGTCTGGATCCTGCGCCACCGGACTCAATTCCACTTTATGGTTCTCATTCCTAAAAGTAAAGATCAAACATTGCGGATAACTTCGGCCCATTGTCATGAGCAATTTCATCTTCAAAATTATCACCAAGATTCTGGCTACTCAATTTGGCCGCATCGTCAGTCGCATTTTGTCCCCTACGCAATTTGGTTTTATTCCGGACCATCACATTCATGATTGTATTGCTCTGGTCTCGGAGGGCTTCAACATTCTTCATAATCGGAGTGATAGTAATATGATTAAAAAATCGATATCCGTAAGGCTTTTGACACTCTCAGTTGGGATTTTCTTTTGTATGTATTGCGCAGATTTGGCTTCTCAGAGAAGTTTGTTGCGTGGATTTCTGTGATTTTGAAAATGGCCTGTATCTCGATTCTTCTTAATGGCTCTCCAGTTGGTTATTTTGCTTGCACGAGAGGGGTGCATCAGGGTGATCCCCTTTCACCTCTTTTCTTTTGCATTGCCGAAGAAGTCCTGGGGAAACTTATCTCTCGTTTGGTGTCATCTCTGCCAAATCGAAGGTGTTTTTTAGTACTCGGGTTTCGCAGTATATTAGAAACCGCATTTAGACAATCATGGGTTTATTGGTTGGATCCTTTCCAACTACTTATCTTGGGGTTCCCATCTTCAAGGGTGCTCCTAAGCATGTTGCAGTCTTTGTTTGATAAGATTATGGTTAAATTTAAACGATGGAAAAGCTCTTCTCTTTCCTTGGCGGGTCGTGTCTGTTTGGTTAATTCTATCATTGCCAGCTCATTGGTTCACAATATGCTTATCTACAAATGGCTTATCGTGATGCTTAAGCAGTTGGAGAAGGCTATGTGTAATTTTATTTGGTCTGGTGATATTAATCAGAAGGGATCTATGGTGGTTAATTGGACACGTTGTTGCACTCCTAAGAATCGGGGAGGTCTTGACGTTCGGTCCCTCATTTCTGCAAACCCGGCTTTTATTATGAAAATGGGCTGGAAAGTTCTTACTTCGGATTTTGTGGTCTTTGATACTCTTCGTAGACGTTTTTTTGCTGGCTAATGGTTCGATCAGACGCTCTTTCTTACCTTCTTCAATCTAGCCGGGTTGCGTCCAATCGCGGAGGATTGCCGGGCCGATTCGAGATGGATCCTCGGGCGCTCTTCGATTAATTTTTGGACAGATAACTGGCTTGGGTACATCATTGCAGATCGGATTGGTATTCCGCATGAGTTTCGGGCTAACTTTCGGAATCCTATTTCAGACTTCTTTTTTTATAACACATGGCATCTTACTATGTCATTTGTGGAGGCTTACTTGGATATTGTTCGGGATATTGTCCATTGCCCGATTGCTCCAGATTCATTGGATAAAAGAGTGTGGACGCATTCTATGGATAGGACGATGTCATCTAATCAGCATATGTCTTTTTACGACCGTCCTTTCCTCTACTATTAAATGGGGATCTTGGATCTGGTCCCCACATTCTAGAAAGCGCACGGTCATGGTCTGGCGGGCTATCTACGGACGTCTGGCAGTTATGGACGTCCACTGCCACAGAAGATTTATCGGTCCTACTGCTTGTAGCCTTTGTTATTCTCACTCGGAATCGATTAATCATATTTTTGTTTCTTGTGATTTTGCAGGAGCTCTCTAGGACTGGATTGCTGAATCATTTGTTGTTGTTTTTCGTAGCGTTTATAGCTTCAATGAATTTATGGTTCATTTAATGGAATTTCATTTCAGTGCGCAAATTGCTTTTCTCTGGAGGGTGGCGACTGTCTCTCGTATTTGGCTCATATGGCACATCAAAACGACGAGATTTTTAATGACAAGAAACGGACTACGGATGCGGCGCTGGTTCAGTTGAGAGCAATGATTATAGAATCTGCTTCATTAGACAAGGGTGTTAGATAAATGTTTTTATCATGATTTTGATGATTTTGTTCGATTTTGTTTAAATAAGTTTTTAAACCAAAACAATGTCCCTAAAAGTTGTCTAAATACTTCCGATCGTCTTAAAACGTTTTTACTATTTTTTGGAGTTTATTTTCGATAAAAAATTGGACAACACATTTGTTTCAGGCTCGACCGGTCACCCTATAGGGCAACCCGTACCTGAGTTGAGTTTTGAAACAGAAAATGGGACGTAAGATAAAAAAGGAAGAGGCGGCCGGTCGACCGACTGGGCGGCTCGGTGAGGGCGGCCGGTCGACCCCGGGCGACCGTGCGTGGGAGCGACCCTCTTGGTTCGTAGTTCTCTTTTCGTAATTTCTTCAACTCCAACCGTCTGACTAAGGGCGACCGGCCGCACCCTCCGACCCAGGTTGCCTGTGTAAAAATTCGCAAATTCAATTTCAATCTTATCTCTGCGCGACCGGTCGAACCCCCTGTTTATCAAAGAAACTATCCGCGCGTTTTTGCATACCTTTTCCCTATTTTGTGGGATTGATTTCTAACAGCTATATTGATCATTTTAAATGGTTTCTTTTGCGAAAAATCACTCCCCAAGGAGGAGCCAATGTCCGGAAATGAAAGTCAAGTCCTCTCCTATAAATAGAGGCTTCATTCAAGCAACAAGATACAACACTCTATACAAGCAAAGAGCAATCAAGCATACAATTTCATATATCTTGTTGTATTAGCCTAAGCACTTTCACTTGCACAAATTTGGGGTCTAGGCTTTCAATTCTTGATTACACTTGTACTCATATTGTTTTGATCATTATTGAGTTGTAATCTTGATTTTTGTCATCATTCAACACAAGACATCCTTGTGAGTATTCTTGTGGTAAGAATACACTTAGGTGATCTAGGTGATAGGTGTTTGAGGGTTGTGGTGATCCTCAAGGTGTTGTAAGAGGGTTGTAGTAATCCTCAAGGTGGTGAAAGAGGGTTGTGGTAATCCTCAAGGTGTTTTATTAATTTTTGGTAAATTAATAAAATATTTTTTCATTTTGAAATCCATCCCGGATATACTGGGGTGGTAGAGGATTAGGCCCTAGGTAGGTTGAACCTCTTTAAATCAACGTGTGCTATTTACTCTCCGCACTTTACATTTTATCTTTGCTTGAGTCTTTCGAAAAAGAGGGCAAAATCTGAGAAACCGGGATAATCTATTCACCCCCCTCTAGATTATTGTAGCCACTTGGACTTACAAAGGGGTGCATGCAGAATACCCAGGAGGATTTACTTTGTCTTCACAGGCTGAAGGTTCGGGGTCGTCCCCCTAAGGCACCTCGTATTATCCCAGTGCCTTGGTCTCTTCCCCTCCTTGGTTGGATTAAAGTCAATACAGATGGTTGCGCAACCGGGGCTACAGGACGTATAATGGCGGCAACGGTTTACCACACTTATCGGGGCTTTTCGTGGGTGCTTCGTGGAGCAGTGTGGAACGGGCTATGCATTCGAGGCCGAATTAGTTGCAGCTATGAGCGCAATTTCCTATGCTTTTCACAAGGCTTGGACTAATCTTTGGTTGGAATCTGACTCTACATATGTTGTTGACCCCTGGGCGACCGGTACCTAGGAGTCCCTCTTTTGGTTCAGTCTTCTCTGTTTCGTATTTTTATCAACCCCAATCGGTCAACATCAAGGGCGACTGGTCGCACCTCCCTCCGATCGGTCCCCCTGTGTAAAATTTGAAAGAAATTCAATTTCAATCTTATCTCTCGGGCGACCGTCGCACTCTTTTATCGAAAACTATCCGTTGCATTTTCGATCGCTTTTCCCTATTTTGTGGGATTGATTTCTAACACTATATTGATGATTTTAAATGGTTTCTTTTGCAGCAAATCACTCCCCAAGGAGGAGCCAATGTCTGGAAATGAAAGCCAAGTCCTCTCCTATAAATAGAGGCTTCATTCAAGCAACAAGATACAACACTCTATACAAGCAAAGAGCAATCAAGCATACAATTTCATATATCTTGTTGTATTAGCCTAAGCACTTTCACTTGCACAAATTTGAGGTCTAGGCTTTCAATTCTTGATTACACTTGTACTCATATTGTTTCAATCATTATTGAGTTGTAATCTTGATTTTTGTCATCATTCAACACAAGACATCCTTGTGAGTATTCTTGTGGTAAGAATACACTTGGGTGATCTAGGTGATAGGTGTTTGAGGTTGTGGTGATCCTCAAGGTGTTGTAAGAGGTTGTGATAATCCTCAAGGTGGTGAAAGAGGGTTGTGGTAATCCTCAAGGTGTTGTATTAATTTTTGGTAAATTAATAAAATCTTTTTTTCATTTTGAAATCCATCCCGGATATACTGGGGTGGTAGAGGATTAGGCCCTAGGTGGGTTGAACCTCTTTAAATCAACGTGTGCTATTTACTCTCCGCACTTTACATTTCATCTTTGCTTGAGTCTTTCAAAAGAGGGCAAAATCTGGAAAATCGGATAATCTATTCATGATGCTCATCTCACCACCGCGCCTCCACCAATAAGCCACCACTATTCGACGCCAACAACTACGCATTTTGGAAAGACCGTATGGAGTGCTTTCTACAAGGGTGCGGGTTCGACATTTGGAATATGGTCATTGAAGGAGTTGATCAACCAACCAAGAAATCGGAGGATGGCACCTCGACTCCTAAACCTTTCAAGGAGTTCGACGAAACGACAAAAAGGCTTTCTCTCTAAACGGTAAGGCCTTAAATATTTTGCATTGTTCTCTTACTACGCTCACCGAGTATAATCGCATAAGAGGCATAAGGTCAAAGACATGAGGTTTAGGAAAAATTGGAGACAATCTATGAAGGGACTAAGAAAGTCAAGCAAGCAAGAAAGACCATGCTTGTTAAAGACTTTGAAAACTTTAACATGTATGATGGCGAAAGCATCTCCAAGATGGTGGAAAGGCTTGACAATATTGTCAATCCTCTTGTGGCCCTCGGTAAAGTCATTTCCGAAGAAGACAAGGTGACCAAGGTATTGAATGCTCTTCCCGGCTCATGGTCCGAAAAAGTAACGGCAATCACGGAGGCACAAAATCTTGAGACACTCAAATTTGACGAGCTTATTGGAAACCTACTCATCTATGAAGTGTATCTCAAGGAGAGGAAAATTCCAAACCATCCATAAATCAATCGGTATGCAAATTATTCCTAAAGGTCTTGCTTCTTCTTCTAATAATGCATACTATGATAATGATGACGATGATGAGGAGACGGCCGCACTTGTTCGAAAGTTTGCAAAATTTGTGAACAAAAATAAAGCAAGAAAACCAAGAGATAATGCTTGCTTCAAATGCGGAAAACCCGGGCACTTCATTGCCGATTGCCCAAAGCTTGATGAAGAGGAGCAAAAGAAAAGGAAGCCTTTCACGAAAAAGAAGGCTCTAAATGCGGAGGTCAAAACGTGGGATGAACTACTCGAAACAACCGATGAGGAAAGAGAAACCGAACATGGTCTCATGGCCATAGACGATGAAAATAATGAGGTACGCTCTAATTCTTCTACTTCCTCCATAGTTGATGACTTGCAATGTGATTTTGACGAATTGCAAATTGAGTTTCAAAATTTAATTGTTAAATATAAGAATTTGAAAAAGGAGCATAAGGAGCTTAAGGTTGAAAAAGAAAAATTATTTACATCTTATGAATCTTTAGACAAAGCTCATATTCTTACTCTTACTAGAGTTCACTCTCTTGAAACCGAAAAGGAATTGCTCACAAAACATATTGAATGTTTGAAAAATGATATACATCGTTTCAACATAAGCACGGATAAAGTCACTAAAATTTTAGATGCACAAAGAGGTGAGCATTCCAAATTGGGACTTGGTTATAAGCCATTTCAAAGTGTTTTTAAGAAAAACAACCAAGGTCCAACTTTTGTACGTGCTAGTAATTCTAATACTCCTACATGTTTTTATTGTGGCAAAGTTGGACATTATGATAATAATTGCAAATTGAGAAATAGCTCTAGACATGTTTGGAGACCCAAAGGTCTCAAGACTAACCCCCATGGACCCCAAAATTATAGGGTACCTAAAAGAAATTCTTTTGTAGGTAATAGGGGCTATAACAAAGAATGGAAGATTCAAAATGGCTCGTGGACAGCGGATGTTCACACCATATGACTGGGAGGAGAGAACTTTTTACCAACATCAAGCTCCAAGAAGAGGGTATGGTCATGTTCGGTAATGGCAAAGGAAAAATTCTTGGAAATGGAGAAATTGGTAAGTCTTCTTTCTCTCTTAGTAATGTTCTTTTAGTTGAAGGGCTTAAGTTTAATTTGATAAGTGTTAGCCAACATTGTGATTCAAACTATGATGTTTCCTTTAATAAAGAAAAATGCCTTATACTTAAAAATGGTGAAATTATTTGTGAAGCAAATAGAAAAGGCAATCTTTACAAAATTTGTACAAGTGATTTGGTTAGTCAAAATGTTTCTTGTTTAGTCGCCAATAATGATTTAACTAGTTTATGGCATAGGCGACTTGGACATGTTGGATACAAAAATTTGAAAAATATTTACAAAAATCAACATGTAAAAGGACTACCCAAATTGAATTTTGAAAATCTTGGCCTATGTGACACTTGCCAAAAGAACAAATTGGTTAAAAGTAGTTTTAAGCCCAAAAATGAAATTTCCACAACCAAACCCCTACAATTGCTTCACCTTGATTTGTATGGGGATATTGGTACGGCTAGTCTAAGTGGAAAACATTACACCTTCGTTATTGTCGATGATTTTTCTAGATATACCTGGGCTCTTTTTCTTACCAATAAAAACGATGCCATTAATGAGTTTGTTAAGTTGTGTAGACTTATTGAGAATGAAAAGGAAGACACTATCAAGTCTATTCGAAGCGATCGAGGTGGAGAATTTGATGGTGAATTTAGAGTATTTTGTGAAACCAAAGGATATGCTCATAATTTTTCAGCTCCAAGGACACCTCAACAAAATGGAGTAGCCGAAAGGAAAAATCGGACATTATAAGAGATGAGTCGGTCCATGCTCAATGAATTTTCACTTCCAAAATACTTTTGGGCCGAAGCCGTAAGTACCGCTTGCTATGTCATTAATCGAGTTTATATTCGTCCTAAAGTGAATAAAACTCCATATGAACTTTGGAAAGGTAGAACTCCAAATATTAGTTATTTCAAGATATTTGGGTGTAAATGCTTTATTTTGAATACCAAGGACCAATTGGACAAAACTTGATCCTAAGGCCGATGAAGGGATATTTATGGGATATTCAACAAAAAGCAAAGCATATCGGGTCTACAATAAGACTAGTGGAGTTGTCGAAGAATCCATTCATGTCAAATTCAATGAAGCTTTGGGTGTTGAAAGAATACCCAATGATGAAAGTGATGAAGAGGATATTATTGAACCAATTGTTCAAGTTGATGTTCAACCGCCTACATCAAATGATCAACCGTCCACTTCAAATGGTTCTCAAGAAGATAGAGGTGATATCTCGGATCTTCCCGTTGCATTGAAATTTAAGGGAGATCACCCAAAAGATCTTATTATTGGTGATCCCCTTGACAAAGTGATGATCCGGAGAAAATTTACCGAGAAAGCTCTTATTTCTCAAAAGGAGCCTAAAATGCTAAGGAGGCTATTGAGGATGAGGATTGGTTCCTAGAGATGTAAGAGGAGTTGAATTAATTTGAAAGAAATGATGTATGGGAATTGGTACCTTGTCCTCCTTCTCAAACCATAATTGGTACAAATGGGTATTCCGGAACAAACTTGATGATCAAGGCAACATTGTTCGAAATAAGGCAATGTTAGTAGCTCAATGGTATTGTCAAGAAGAAGGTATTGAATATGATGAAACTTTTGCACCCGTAGCACGTTTAGAAGCTATTCGTATTTTACTTGCCTATTCTTGTTTTAAAAATTTCAAACTTTACCAAATGGATGTAAAATTCGCTTTCTTAAATGGTATTATTCAAGAAGAAGTCTATGTAAAACAACCTCCAGGGTTTGAAAATTTTTCTAGGCCTAATGATGTTTATAAACTTAAAAAGGCCTTGTATGGTTTGAAACAAGCACCCCGTGCATGGTATGATAGACTTAGCTCTTTTCTTTTGCAAAATGGTTTTATAAGAGGTAAAGTTGATACAACTCTCTTTGTTTTTGAAAAAGGGCAAGATTGTTTACTTGTGCAAATTTATGTTGATGATATTATCTTTGGTGCTACTAATGATTCTTTGTGCAAGAAATTTTCTAAGTTAATGCAAGGTGAATTTGAGATGAGTATGATGGGGGAGCTAAATTTCTTTCTTGGACTCCAAATTAAGCAATGTCAAGAAGGCATATACATCTCACAATCAAAATATACAAAAGAACTTTTGAAAAAGTTCGGTATTGAAGAGGGAAGAACCGTTTCCACCCCCATGGCAACAAATGTCAAAATTGACAAAGTGAAAAATGAAAGTCCGTGGATGAATCAAAGTATCGAGGTATGATTGGTAGTTTACTTTATTTAACCGCTAGTAGACCGGACATTCTTCATGCTGTATGCCTATGTGCTCGTTTTCAAAGCAATCCCAAAGAATCTCATATGAGTGCCGTTAAAAGGATTTTTCGATATTTAAAAGGCACTATTCAATATGGTTTATTCTATCCAAAGAATGAAAATTTTTCTCTTAAAGGTTATAGTGATTCGATTATGCGGAAATATTGATGATCGGAAAAGTACTTCCGGATCATGTCAATTTTTAAGGCGATTGCCTAGTTTCTTGGTTTTCAAAGAAACAAAATCACTGTTTTCTCTTTCAACGGCCGGCCGAATATATTTCCGCCGCTTTTTGTTGTACTCAACTTCTTTGGATGAAACAAACCTTAGCGGATTACAAATGCTCGTTTGAAAATGTACCTATCTTTTGTGATAATATATTCGCTATCAATATTGCTCAAAACCCGGTTCATCATAACCGTACTAAACATATTGAGATTCGACATCATTTTCTAAGGGATTGTGTTTCAAAACGAAAAATTGAGATATCTTTTGTACCATCTCAAGATCAATTAGCGGAAATTTTTACTAAACCGCTATCTTCCGAGACTTTTGCGTAGATACGAGCTCGGTTAGGCATAATGCATATTGAATGAGGCTTACGTTTGCCTTTTGCATATTTTTGAAACTTATGGGCGAAAAATCGGATTTTTGGTTGAAAATTCGGATTTCTTCAAAAATGTCAAAACAGTGGGCTAAACAGGTTGAGGGCAACCGGTCGCCCTCAACGTCGACCGGTCGCCCTAAGCCATTTTTTGGATTAAAACGGTTCTGTCTTCAGCATTCGCCATTTTACCTTATTTTTGCCATTTTTCGTCCCCTTTGCCAAATTCACACAAATTTCACTCAAAATTTGTTTTCATGCATTCAATTCACAACTTGGCAATTATATAGCATGTTTATCATCATCATGGCTCATCTTTTCCGATCAAATGGTAAGAATTTCTCTTCCTTTGCTCAATTGGGTTGAACCCTTGTGTTTATGACCTTCTTGTGTAATTCTTGATATTTTTTACATATGATCTTGCTGAGCTTATTTATTATGTCGTATTGTATGATGATTGATGTGAATTGGTGATGAATTTTTTGGCTTGAAACATTTACAAGGGCTATATACAACCTCTTTTAATTTTCACGCCCACAATGTGTTCGATAAAATGTCGCAATAAAAATTTCAACTTCTACATGATTCTATTGCTTCCAAAAGCCTTCTCTATTTATTGAGATCATGTTTTGGCAAATAAAACGAGCGTATGAACTCTTCATGATACATTTCTCCTATTTTCTTTGAATTTTTAAGCCTAAATTGCTCAACGGTTGATAAACCGACTCTTTTGCGCACTTTGATATAATTGTATGATGTTTTTATCATCCTAACATTCTTTTTGATGATTCCAAAGGGGGAGAAACAGGAAATTAGCTCGTTAGCTAAAAGAAGCTTATTAAAAGCTCGGAATAAAAGCTATAAACTATGGCTTCCTAAAGCCAAGAATACCTAGTCCATGGGTTGTATTATGGATTCAAGTGCAAATGATTATAAGTATTGTGACAGGGGGAGCTTCTTAGCTCATGATATCTATATGCACCTTATATAAGCTTGTTATAGCTTGTGCTTCTAACTTATAATAATCTTTTGTTGATATGCTCATAGATAGGGGGAGCTTTGTATGGAATGTTTTTAACGGATAGTTTACTTGTAAAACCGGAAAATTTATTTGTTTTTCAAATCGTCCTCGAGAAAATTGTTTTGGTTTGTAATCATCAAAAAGGGGGAGTTTGTTAGATAAATGTTTTTATCATGATTTTGATGATTTTGTTCGATTTTGTTTAAATAAGTTTTTAAACCAAAACAATGTCCCTAAATATTGTCTAAATACTTCCGATCGTCTTAAAACGTTTTTACTATTTTTTGGAGTTTATTTTCGATAAAAATTGACAACACATTTGTTTCAGACTCTCGACCGGTCGAACTATAGGGCAACCCGCATGAGTTGAGTTTTGAAACAAAAAATGGGACGTAAGATAAAAGGGGAGGCGACCGGTCGGCCGACTGGTGGGCGACCGGTGAGGGCGACCCGTCGACCCCTGGGCGACCGGTACCTGGGAGCAGCCCTCTTGGTTCAGACTTCTCTGTTTCGTAATTTCTTCAACTCCAACCGGCCACAGCTAAGGGCGACCGGTCGCACCCCCCTCCGACCGATTGCCCTGTGTAAAAATTCGAGAATTCAATTTCAATCTTATCTCTCGCGCGACCTTGGACCCCCGTTTATCAAAGAACTATCCGCGTTTTGACAGCTTTTCCTATTTTGTGGGATTGATTTCTAACAGCTATATTGATCATTTTAAATGGTTTCTTTTGCAGCAAATCACTCCCCAAGGAGGAGCCAATGTCTGGAAATGAAAGCCAAGTCCTCTCCTATAAATAGAGGCTTCATTCAAGCAACAAGGTACAACACTCTATACAAGCAAAGAGCAATCAAGCATACAATTTCATATATCTTGTTGTATTAGCCTAAGCACTTTCACTTGCACAAATTTGAGGTCTAGGCTTTCAATTCTTGATTACACTTGTACTCATATTGTTTCAATCATTATTGAGTTGTAATCTTGATTTTTGTCATCATTCAACACAAGACATCCTTGTAAGTATTCTTGTGGTAAGAATATACTTGGGTGATCTAGGTGATAGGTGTTTGAGGGTTGTGGTGATCCTCAAGGTGTTGTAAGAGGGTTGTGGTAATCCTCAAGGTGGTGAAAGAGGGTTGTGGTAATCCTCAAGGTGTTGTATTAATTTTTGGTAAATTAATAAAATCTTTTTTCATTTTGAAATCCATCCCTGATATCTTTGGGGTGGTAGAGATTAGCCCTAGGTGGGTTGAACCTCTTTAAATCAACGTGTGCTATTTACTCTCCGCACTTTACATTTTATCTTTGCTTGAGTCTTTCGAAAAGAGGGCAAAATCGAGAAACCGGATAATCTATTCACCCCCCTCTAGATTATTGTAGCCACTTGGACTTACAAAGGGGTGCATGCAGAATACCCAGGAGGATTTACTTTGTCTTCACAGTCAAGGTTCGTGGGTCGCCCCCTAAGCACCTCGTATTATCCCGTGCCTTTTGGTCTCTTCCCCTCCTTGGTTGGATTAAAGTCAATCTGAGATGGTTGCGCAACCGGGCTACGGACGTATAATGGCGGCAACGGTTTACCACACACTTATCGGGCTTTTTTCGGGTGCTTCGTGGAGCAAACAGGAACGGGCTATGCATTCGAGGCCGAATTAGTTGCAGCTATGAGCGCAATTTCCTATGCTTTTCACAAGGCTTGGACTAATCTTTGGCTGGAATCTGACTCTACGTATGTTGTTGACCTTCTTAGATCTCGGATTGGTTCCATCCTGTGGCGTCTGCTTAATCAGTGGCGTTATTCTCTCTTTCTGATTTCCCAGATGAACTTTGTGGTTTCTCACATCTATCGGGAAGGTAACCGTGTGGCGGATCATCTCAGCAAACTCACGTGTGACTCCACTTGGTGGGACGTTTCCCTGGTGGATATTATCTCTCTGCTCACAGATGACTATGTCGGACGAGCGCAGTATAAATTTGTTAGATAATGTTGAGTATTGTTCTTTTGTTTTGGTTGTATGGCTTTCTCTTTTCTCGTCGGGGTACTCATTTCCTACTAAGGATTTTCCCCCATGAGGTAGGGCTTACCTTGGTAGGTTTTTAACGAGGCCCCAAACATTGTCTTCTCACCTGGTGAACTTATGACCAGAATCTTTCTTTTCTTTTTATAATATTTTGATCTTTATTTAAAAAAAAATTGCAGAAAATTAAACCTTTTTTTTATTTTAAGAAAGTTAAGGGAAAGCTATAAAACTTTTTGTTGAACCAAAAGAAAAACAGAAACCGTGTATTATTTATAGAAAGAATAATAAACATTGTTTTTACAGAATTATATTGCCTCTTATAGCAATTAGAAATGGGCAGGAAATATTTAAGGCCTTGATATACTTTATTTTATATATATATATATATATAGAAAGATATTAATTAAATGTGCCTAATTATACCGATATACTAATCAAATTCTAATTCCTAAAATAGTTTCAAAATCATATCACATTTGATTCAATTCGAGTTAATTATAATAATTATAAATGTAATATCCAGCAATGCAACGGCACTTAATTAAGAAATTCAAATTCCTAATATAGATTGAAATTCCAATTCCTAATTTTATTAAGTTTGGTAAGTTAACTTTATATTAATGCTATTACATACGAAAATTTTGCCGAAAATCAAAGAAATTAAATATGAAAAGCCAAAAAAAAAACGTTTTTAGAAACTGAAAAATAAGCTGGAAAAATAAGAGTTACAATTCTAAGAATAGTCTCTTATTATATATATAGATTTGGCATTTTCTTTATGTTCGATTATAGGGATGACAATGGGGCAAGTCGGGTCGGTAAAGATCCAAACCCGCCCCGTGCCTAGGACAGGACGAGGTGGGAGAGTTAAGTGGAAGCTCTTTCTCTAAAAAGGGCCATCTAGCCCGTTATGGTCGTGGGAAGGGTTGGACCGTTCTGCCTCACTTTAAATTAAATTAAATATAAAAATATAAAAAAAATGAAAAAAAAATATATTTGTAACATATTTATAAAATATTATTTACAAAAGTTGTAATTATCAATTTATATTAGATATAATATAAGAATACATAAAAATTATATTATAATATATATTATATATTCAAAATATATCTTAAAAATGAAAATTATATGCAGTAGGCGGATAACCCGGGGCGGAAGTGATCGCAGACCGCTCCGCCCAGCCCAAAGATGTCACGGGCAGATCGGGTGCCTGCGGGTCGGGGGTAGAATTGCCATCCCTATTCGATTATTTGCCATAGCAAAGTTATTGACCGTCATTGTTTGGGCCGGTTCACGTTAGTGCAGCTTCAATCACACTTTATCTTCAATAATTTGGATAACCTTATCCACTGAGAATCTTTATTACTAGACATTTTCCTTCCAATTTTCCTGTCCTTTCAATTTTCAGTGAGTTACTAGCAATGAACCCTCCAAATTTGTTTCACAACAGCCATGTTCTTAGCTACAATATAAGCACTCCAATTTATTTGCAGCGAAGGAAAACTCTGTGCGTAAATGAAAGCCATCAGTCCTCTGCGCCACTTAAAATTTCATCCCACATAAATTACACCCCCAAATAAATCTAGCAATCAACAATATGGTTCATGCCTTTTCTGCATTGGGGAACTCTCATCCAGATGGAAAAGTTCTTTTTGAACTATATCAACTAATATCTGAGATCAAGAATATAGGATACATAACCGGATACTAAATGTGTATATCAGAACGTCGGAGAAGGCACTGCTTTCTCATCTCACACTGAAAAAATGGCAATTACATATGGCCTGATCAAGCTAAAAACCAACACCACAATTAGGGTGATTAGGAATACAAGAATTTTTGCAGACTGTCGTGCATTTGCAAAATACATTTCCTTGGTGAGAAAGCGGCAGATCATCCTCAAAGATGGCGTTTGTTTTTTCCATTTTATAGAAGGCAAAGTGTTCCTGCAATGATTTCCGGTGATGAAGCCTGTTCTTCACTTCGCAGACACATTTTGATCAGCATGGAATCAACTTAGGGTCCAAGAAACTCTAAACAGTTCTACTGAGGGTCCAAATAATCAAAACTCTTCAGCAAGTAATCAGTTATAGTGCCATTCAATGACAACCAAACAATATATGTGAACAAAATATTTGGAACTAACCTCCACCTGCAACTTTGATTCAACATTTATATTTAGTAAAGCAAGCTGTTGTAGCACATATTAACACACTGAAAAATATCTCCTAGATAGAAAAAATCACTGTACAAAATATGCAAGGGTGAAGAATTCTAGCCGCAGTCCTTCTGTTTTGTTGTTGTGTTGGTTTAGGTTTGTTTTGCTTTCAATGAAAATTTGATCAGATTATACTCGAACTAAATCAATACAAATTTCAAGCTAAATAACGGGGTAACTGCCTTGAATATCAAAACCAGATTCCATGAGTTGCCAGAGTTGGTCAGATTGCTAGCCAAGCAAAATGATTTAGTTAATCACATAACCAGAAAGTGAATAGATTGCCAACAACTAAAAGATGATATTAAGCTATTTATTCCATTACACTTGTCACTATGCGTAGCAACTAGTAAGAGACAAGTTGCAATACTATATTTGGAAGTATAAAGGAAGAAGGAATTGAGCATATGAAGTTCTGACATTATTTGGATAGTGATAATATAGCCTTTTCTATGTTTTTCTGCAAAGTGGGACACCAGTAAGATTCGTGCCACAAGAGACAAAAACAATCGACATGACAAAAAGCAGTGATAATGTAAGACGAGTTTGAAGCAATTAATGGAAAACATATACATGACACACACACAGTCTTCAAAAAAGAAACAAGTTTCCCATGTTTTACAATACCTACAATACTTCTAAGCAAGATGCATTATCCACGAGGTTGATACCAGCAATAATCTAGATGCCAGCAATGCATCGGTGTTTTTCCCCACATATTTCAGGACAGATGTATTTCTACTCTACTGAATTGTTGTTAAAAATCCTTATTCGAATTAATCCACTCAATATGTCGATGACATTTCCTTGATTCTACTTGAGAAATTTTCTGTTCACAATTAATTGTGAAGAAATTGTTTGCTGCTAAAAATAGGAAGAACAAGGGATGGCAGTGGGGCACGGGGGATCCGCCCCAAACGGGGCAGGGATTCCCGACGGGATGGGGAATGTTTTCTACCCATTGGCAGGAACGGGTGGGGGTGGGGGGTGTGGGGGCAGGGATAAGGATCATCCTCCCCTGCCCAGCGGGACCTAAGGATGCGTATATATATTATAATAATCTTAAAATAATAAATATAAATAAATATGTTTACATTATATATAATAAGATAACATAATCCTTAATTTATTTCCATTTTTTTGTCTAAAGAGCGCTTTATTATATTGTTTATATATAATTTAGATTTTTTTTTAAATATTTAAAATGATTTAAAATGTTAATTTTTCTTAAAAAAATAAAAATCAAATCGGGGCGGGGATGGGGAGCATTTCTCCCCATTTGTCTCACGGGGACGGGGATGGGGATTCCCCGCGACCGCAGTCCGCAGGGACGGGGATCACTTCCCCGCTCCGTTGACATCCCTTTACATGACTCAATTCTATTCAAGATTATGCTAAGTACATAGCTTATGCTAAAACAATAAAGTTGAAAACAGTTTAAAAAACTACTGAGTATCCAACCCAAAAACAGATAATATTTGCTCCTGGAAAGAAAAAGAAAAGAGATTGTTCGAAACTTAACAAAAAAATTTGCATCAGCAGTTAATGGTGAAGGTTCGTTTATAGGAATCACAAGCAATGTTCAAAAATACAACACTCGTGTCAAAGAAGAAAAGTGTACTAAAAGAGAGCTTACATCAAGAGATAAAACAAACTGCATTTCCAACACGAGTCTCATTGTGTACATTTGACTCGTTATTTTCTTTCGGCAGCAATTTTTTGCGTAACTCAAAGGCTGTATTGAATATCCCATTCGCGGCTGGTTGCAGACAAAGCACTTCTTATTTCTTGCATGATGCTGTGGGGAAAAAAGTATTAGCAAGCAAGAAATAAATTTCAACAAATTGTTTTTTTTTTTTTTGGTCGTGGGTTGTTTTATGTTATTGGAGACACGGGAAATGATGCATTCAAGAAAATGGAAATGCAAGCGTGGACATAAACCTGAAGTGGAATTAAAGGGGAAAAATATGCAAGGACTAATTGCGGCAGTTTGATGAGAGTGAAAATGCAGTGGCATGGAAAGACTACCCATAACAGTGCGTAATTTTAAATAGCGGTACCTTCAATGCACAATGCTCGCAGAAATAGTGCTTGCACCTCGTCACAACAGGGTCTACAAAGGTTCCCTACAAATGAAACATGCAAATGGTAGTGCATTTTCATCATCTTCATCGCTCATCTCAGCACCCCTCTCGTCATCATCATCATCATCCTTCATTCCCATAGCCATTCTTTTGGACCTCGCCTTCTCTTTTTCCTCCCACTCCTTCTCAAGCTGCCAACCTGACTTGTAATCACCCCGATCATGCATAAACTTGCACGAATCTCCATACCCACAATATCCCGTCTCTTTATAATCTTTGCAAATGTCTGGCTGATAGTCGAACCTTGCGGACACTCTTATGTGAGCAGAAGCTCTCAGAGGTCCATGAGATCCACCAGCTTTCTCACTGGCAACAGTTTGCTCTCTCCGAACCCAGCCTTGTAATCAGTATACCCATGTAAGCCTTTATATAACTTCTCATCACCACCACTCTTATTCTTCCCTTTCAAAGCCTCTTCAGCTTGCTTGAGAACTCTCTCTCTGATTGCCCGAGCGTCTCTTGAGAAATCGGTCTCTGTTTCTAAAGTGGCTGTTGCTCTACTATCATTATGAACCTGAATTTCTTTGGAGGACTCATATTCGAAAACTGAGGCTTTTGTTTTTTCCACCTCAGACTCTTTCGTCAAGTCTTCACAGGCCCACTGGAGAAACGTAGCTTGTTGTCAGCCGCCGCTTGCTTCTTCTTATTGTACAGAACAGAGCTCTCAACTTTAGAATCTTCATCTTCACCCTCTCCCTCTTCTATAGCAGTTCGTTTCCTAATGTTCTTTCCCTTTGATGACTTCCTGAAGAAATTACAGACTGAAACAAAATAGTTCACAATGTAAACATAAAATTAAATGAAGGAAATCAGGAATAGATGTAAAAGAATAAACGCATATAACAGACAGTTGGCAACGATTTTTCCATAAAGCCACTCAAATTTCACATGAACTACAGTAACTTGCAAAAATTACAGAGAAACACATTGATTTAGAAACAGATAAAGTTTCCATCATTAGCAATTACTCAATCTGCATCAGAATCAAATGTTCAAAATTCAAAAAAAAAAATACTAAGTCACATATGCACGAACAATATTGATACAAAAGAATTATGATGCAACTAACAATTCACGAACAGAGACTCTTTTGTGAAGAAACCCTAAGTAGGTGGGGAATAAAATCAGCACTTACCAGTCGAGCCCTCATCGGCGGCGGCGGTGGTGGTGGTGGTGGTGGCGGCGTCTACGGCGGAACCTCCATCTGCTTCGCCCCCTGCATCGGCCGCGTCTTTCTTCTTCTTCTGTTCTTCTTTGCCCCTCTTCTCTTTTTTGCTTTCTCCTCCTCTTGTTCTTTGCTCTCTGCTTCTCACCTCTTCTTCCTGTTCTTCTAAATGGGCTGGGCCAGGCCTATTTAACAACACAATGGGCCTATTTGTTTCGTAGTTGGGCTTTATGTCGGTTTAATTTTTCTTTTGAAGGTATTATGGCGGTTTAATTGGAAAGTAACTGGGCCAGAGTTCTTTCTAGAATATGGTTGTTACTTATTAGTTATTACTTGACAATTTGAGGCACGACACCATTGACTGACACAAATATGGTATGATAAAGCCGTTAAAAATTAGATTCATATCAGCCGCCCTTGAGATGAGGTGCGATAATTTTTAAGTATCATTAATTTATTTTAGCTCGAATGTGGGGAACAAATTGGTTTCGAGAGCATTCCGCCGCTTTTTTAAGCGACTTTCACTTTCAACCCGATTCACCGCCTCGTGCTTTTACGCCGAGTCATTCTCGACGAACACTTGCCCCCTGTCTTACTACGATCGCCGCACGAGTTAGCCGAATTCTTAACCTCTCGAAACCTAGTTGTGAGTTTCATTTGAAAATAATTTACAACTTCATCTCAAGCTCCAAGCCAAGGTATAGAATAACTAAGGGTACTAGTCCTGCTCACTCTATGGTGACCAAGAAGTCGTGAGACAACGATTCATATCCGATGTAGGTGTTAGAGCATTGAGAGGACCTTTCCCTAAGATTGAGGATCTAGATTGGGCAAACAAGGAATCCGGTGGGTCAATAAAAAGTCAACGGTCCGCCAAAATTAAATAGTAATATTTCTTGAGAAAAAGTAATACTTTTATGATAAGTAATACTTTTGAGCAAAAAGATAATACTTTAAGTAGGAACATGTAATAATTTTGATAAAAAAAATAAAAGAACACACTTTGTTAAATATAGTGTTGAAGATGATGGAAATGAGCCGTGACTCTACATGGTAATCGGTGGCGAAAAATCGACATGATTTTAAGGAATAAGTGATATTTTTTTGTTTAGCATGTAATACTTTTGATTCAACATGTAATATTTTTTCACTTAAACATGTAATACTTTTCACTTAACATTGCAATACTTTCCAATTCAACATATAATACTTTTTGCTTAAACGCAATACTTTTTACTTAAAACTAGTCTTTTGCAACTGCGATGCACGGTATATGTCTCTGTTAGGCCTCTATTTTGTATTATTACATGTATAGTTTTCTAATAGTTCAATGAATTATATCTCTTACATCATCCCCACGGGGAACCATCCCTGTTGGTAACCGAATAGAATGGGTCGGGCAATCCCTGGTTAATTCAGGGATATGAGTTGGGATGAGGAATCTCCACTTCTTTAGAATCGGGAATGGAACAGGGATATTATTTATATGCGCGTCCTCCTTCCTATTCTGATTAGATAAAACGGGAATCCACTGTTCACATCCCTATTCCCCGAATATGTATATTATATATATATATATATATATATATTTTTAATATTAAATATATTTATTATTTATTATTTTATTAATTCTAAAAATTAAACTTAAGAATATTTTCATTTTTACTTATTCTTATTCTTTATTTCACAAATTATGGATTTATGTTATTTATGTTTTAAAAGCATAGTGATTGTAAAAAGTTTAAAATTTCAAAAAATAATTAAAATTTAAAGATAACTAATTTGATTATAAATCATACGATTAAACAATAAAAATAAATTATTATAGAGTATAAGAAATTTTCTTTAAATACGAAATATGTTGTTGTGTGAATATGAATTGTATCTATTTATGGAACATGTTTATCTATGAGAAAGTAAAAGTTTGAAAAATATTTTCATCACTGCTAGCAATGTTGAATCTTTTTTTACTACCCTAATCCTCGATATTTAATCAATTTTATCTTGATAAAATTAACAATAAAATCATTTCAAATTATAATATTTTTTTAAGGTTTAGAAAATCGATTGATTATCGAAATTGTTAAAGGAATTAAACAAAACCATGCTTTATATTTAGCAACGCCATTTTAAGGAAAACGAAATATTTCAAAAAGACTAAAATTATTTTATTTTTATATATACACATATATCAAAATATTATCAAACATACAAACTCGTATCTAATTCCAAATGTACAACTTTAAAACTTGAGTATCAAAATACGTTGATAAATATAAAAATAATTTCAATAAATATAAAAATAATTTGACTAACATGAAAAATATGTTATTATATAAAAAGTAATTTTCTATATACATAATACTATTATGAGTATAATTTCATATTAAATAAATCTTAATTTTCTTCTTACATAAATATATATAATGTTATGCATAGATACATGTGATATAAAATTTGGTTACATATTTTGAGATATTTTCTTTAGTTAAATTTTTTAATTGAATTTATTCAATTTAAATATAATTCTAAATAGTTATTAAGAAATGGGCTAAGCCCAAATAACAACTATATATAGAGATTACAAATAGAAAAAAATACATAAATATACAAATTGATGTCCAATAGCTCAAATGCATAACTTTTTTATCCCATTACAAATTACAAATGATGAGTATATATTTTTTTATAGATTTTACTTTATTATATTTTTTGTTATTTATATTTTATATATATAATATGGATGTCAAATCAAGGTCATAAAAAAATAATTAGTTTAATATTTATACGTAAAAATGGATTAAAAATAAAAAAGTTATTAATTTTTTTAAAAAAAGAATAACATAAATATAATAATTAATGTTGTACACACATATTTGGAAAACTAGTTTTAAATAATTCTATTTTTTATATTATTTTAAAAGTGATTATTTAAATAAAGTTGACTACCAAAAATAACGAAATACCAAATATTTATCACTTTTTATTTTTACACATGTCTTTTTTACTTTTATAAGTAATCGCAAATAAAGAATAATTTTCCATACTATTTTCTGCAGGTACATTATTATATAGATATAGATTGTAATACTTTATAGTTCAACATGTATATTATTCATTCAAACAATAATATACTTTCACTTAATATGTAATATTTTTCACTTAAAACTATAATATTTTTTTTTAGTTTAGCATGTAATATTTTTACCAAAAACATTTGAAAAACATATTTACTTCAATAACATATTTCGCAAAATCGAAAATATAATTCCTCGACATACATCCACCACAAATCAAACCCAAATCAACAAAAGAAAAAATGTCAAAAAAAAAAGGAAAGAAAGAAGAAAATGTTCCATTTTAAAGCTTTAGGTTTACCCATCTGCCTTCTCCAATTGCCTCCTATGAGTTACTGTTTTTTCCTCCATCTTCACCTATACACAGGGGCGTAGCTAGGCGCCAGGGCCCCGACTCCCTGCGCACCCCAAAATTTTTTTATCCCATATTTTTTTGTGGAATTTTTTTAAAAACATTATATATTTTTCTTAAGGGAAAAAATAGTTGGAAGAGTAACTAGTGTGGGCGCTCGCCTGCAGGCGTAGCCATGTATGGCTAGCACTGCCTGGGCTCAAGACCGATGCAAATTTTCAAAAACTATACTTTTAGTATTATAATTTCTACAATATTCAAAATTAGCCCACCCAAAATTTAATGCAAAACTCAAGTTCACCTCAAAATATAAATGCAATTTAAAAATAAAGAATGAAGAATGTAAAACTTTTGTCTTATAATGAGATTGATGCTATATTTAATATATTCGTGATTTTTAGACTATTATGTTATCCTTATTTATCATTTATATATTTATCATTTCATTACTTTTAAAATTTACTTAACTATTTGTATTGGTAATTTGTTAGAATATGTATCTAATTATCAAATATATTAAGAAAAACATATGTCTTTTTTAGTTAATGGCCTAACGGTCCTAACTAAATCAATTTAACTTTGCTAATTGTATCAATCATGTCGTACATGTTTCTCGTTTTTTCAGCGTCGTGTTTGAGTTTAAATTTTGGTCCAATAAGGTTATTGTATGTGTTCGGGCTTGAGCTTATTGCGTCGAGTTGTTATTTATGTAAGTGTCATTATCAAGTTTGAAATTAAAACGTTATCTATTTGTTTAGCTTTTTGATATTTAATTATTGGTTTCTTGTTATTTTGGCCCTACCATTCCCCACCCTATTGTCATCCCTATATATAGATAATTTTTCTTAGTGAAATTTTTACTTCTTAGCCCACCCCACTACTAATTCCCCGTATCCGCCTCCCGGCTACGCCCCGCCTATACATTGATGGTTTTAACTTAAGTACCAATCGGTAACATCTCCTTCCATATTCATTGTTTCATAATCCTATTACATATCTAAGGATAGGGAGAATAGGAAGAGAAAAGAGGAGGACAAGGTCATGAAATAAACAGAGAGAGGAGGAAAGAAATGAAAGAGGGCATGTGGTGCAAATCCAACGTATATGAAGAGAAAAGAAAAAGTGTTGATATAGAGAGGCTTTCAGTCAGTGCAAAACCGAGAGGAGGGGGGACAGAGGAAAGCACCAAAAAAGAAAGAAAGAGAGAAACTAAAAAAAAGCAGGCGGTGGCGAGTCCTACGGGGCGGTTTGGCACTTTGTCTTCTTCTGGCGATTCGTAAGACCGTCTTATGAGTTTTTGCCATTTGTGAAATTATAGATTTTGGGACTCATTTGATGAATATAATTTGAAAATAATAATATAATTAAGTATATACTGATTGGTAGTGGTGGCGCAGTAGGTCCCACAACTAGAGTCACAAATGGGCTGAGAATCGTGTCGGGCGTCTTTCCTAACAACCGCTGGCCCAAATTTCTATCGACTACCATTTTTTAGCCCAACCAAACCCATGCTTTGAAAATGCATTTAGAATGCATCGTTGACCAACCCGACCTACTTTTCAAGCCAAATAGGCTCATCATGTTCGAGCCTATAAAATTGCAAATTAATCGACATTTTCATCGGATTGGACTAATTTTGACAACCCTACCTATAAGTATAATTGGATAAAAAGATGGGAATATTAATTTATAAGTGATGTAGGATTGTATATATTGTTGAGAAATGAAATCATGTATTTGAGATGTTTTATGTGAAAAAACACAAAATGAAATGGTGGTTTTCCCTTGATTTTTATAAAAATAAACATAATTCCATTTCTATGAATAATATACTAAAAGTAGAAATGTACGCTTGAAATGAAAACTAACAAGGCCTAGTTATTTATTTTGTTCCATAGTAGGAAACTGTATAACAATTGCTTTCATGTACTTTATTAGGCCAACCAAAATGACTTCACCAATGACATGTAAAAGGTAAAGAAAAAGATAAACAAACCAAAGATGATGACACGAAAACTATCTTTATTGCTAAGCACTTATCGTTATCCACTAGTAAAAGATAATGATTACAGTATAATATATTTGAAAAGGTTAGTTAATGGGAGAAGGTATTGACAATATGAAGATATTTGGCTTTAATATGCTTTTCCGCAAAGTGCCACGTGAAAAAGAAGAAATCCTTGTGAAAGCTAGTTGTATAGGAGTGTTACAAACTCTTTAAGTAGTTTTTTTTTTGTTTGGCTGAGAATCATTTTTTTAAGAATTTACAAACACTCCCGATAAACCATAAAAGTGATTTTACCACTTTACCCACGAACCGAACCGAACCGAACCGCGACTGCAAAACATATGAACGCCATTGATTCTCCTCGACACAGACTCCCCGATGATGCCACGTGTAAAGTAAAGTAAGCACTAATCGAGATTACTATAAATAGCCCAGAAATATTTAGAAGGTTAATCTTTTCACTGTTCATTTTAACCGCCGCTACTTTTACTTTATTTACCTCACGACCGATCCGACTTAAGATCGGAGGGCCTTAGCCGAGCCATCCCTAGCCTAACGTGTGTTCGTGTCTCGTGTCACCCACATATACAAACCCGGCTCGACCGAGGTCCGACCCGAGGAGAGCCTTCAAACCGATTTTATTTGGTTAAATCGATTGGCGCCGTCCGTGGGAAAGTGAGAATTAGTAGGAGTAATGGAGACGTTAAAAGAACGACGCACCGAACACTCGTACACCGAAGAAGAACAACGAAGCTCAACCTACACGAATATCCTCACCCTCTTTACGAGTGAGTGAAGAGTCTCTTGAAGACGAGGATCCCATAAAGTGCGAGATGAAGGCAAGTGACTTGGAGAAATTAATCGTTTTGAAGCTAGCAAGAATTTCCTAATAATATCTTAGGAAGGGCAAAGCACCAAAGAACACCTACAACAAGGGAGTTCCACCAAAAACGCGAGGAGGAAGCTCGCCTCATGTGAAGCCCTCCCGAAGAAGCACGAGAGAGATGGAAGAGGAGGAAGTCGCTAGTAAGAACATCCAGGGAAATGCAGAGGGAGTCACAAGACCCCCGAGGGGATAAACGAAATTAGCGAGCAAATTGAACAAGTCACTAAGAAGTCGGATGAGCTTAGGAGGAGAGGTGCGGTCACATCCGCTCCCGCAAAAGAGAGGATCACCCTTTTGTCAAGAAATCTTAGAAGAAGTAGTGACATCTACCTTCAAGCTCCCAGATTTGCCTAAGTATGATGGGAACCGTGACCCTCAAGAACATGTTCGCTTTTGAACATGTGATGCAATTGTATGGGCAGTCAGATGCTATGAATGCGAGAATATTTGTAACCACATTGGTAGGAAGAGCACATGAGTGGTTCACGGGACTACCAATGGGGACAGTAGTCTCTTACGAACACTTGATAAGGAAGTTTCTGCACCAGTTTGCTAGCAAAAGAAGACTAGACGATCCGCCACCCATCTCTTCACGATCATGCAGAGGGAGGACGAGTCGCTGAGAGAGTTCATAAACCGATTTAATAATGAGGCGCTTGATGTGCAAGAAATGCGTATAGACATGCTCTCCAGTATATTGATGCATGGCTTGAAGAAGGGACCATTGACCTCAGCGTTAGCACGCGACCCCCCACCCGATGTGGAAAGCTTGATGGAGATGGCAGAAAGATATATCCACGAGGAAGAAATGAACTTGTTGAAAGATCAAGAATGGGCAGCCATGAACAAGCCCAAGAGAGAGCTCAGAGATCCTCGAGAGGTACCGATCTCGATCCGAGAAAGATAAGGATCGGACCGAGATCGGGATCGAGCCGAGTAGGAAGGTTCATGCAAGACACACTCCCCTCAACGCCCCTCGAGTGCATGCTCTTATGGCGATCAGCGAAGCAAATATGTTGCAATGGCCAAGAAAATGCGAGCTACCCCTACTGGGGACATGAAAAGGTATTGTCAATTTCATAAGGATCACGGACACGATACGGAAGAATGTGTCCACTTGAAGGATGAGATAGAAAGACTAATTCAGCAAGGATACTTGCGCACTTTCGTGGCTAAAACGGGGACGAGTAACCCGAAGAGAGAGATCACCTAAGAAGCGATCGCGGCCGATCCCCAAGAAGAGCTCCCGGGCGAGAGAGGAGGCAGGATAGACAATCACCCCGACCCCGATCCCCAGAGGCACGACCTCAAGGAGATAACCTACCCGAAGAGGGTCATAAACATGATCGTCAGCAGAGGACCCGCAGGGGGCGATTCTACTAATGCGAGGAAACGAAACAAGAGATCAATAGAATGGGGAAAACGAAGTTGGAAGTTTTAAATGTGCAAGAGGCGACTCCATCACGCTCAATGACCTCGACTAAGAGAGGTGGAGATGGGCGTAATGACCAGATAGTAATTAGCCCCGGACATAGCAAATTTCACCGTGCGAGTCGTCCTGGTCGACAATGAAGCTTCGGCGATGTGATATTTTTGGATGTATTAAGAAAGATGGAGCTAGACGTGTCCACCATAAAACCGGTGAACACTCCACCGACGATTTGGATAAGCGAGATTGTCCGTTGGGAACAATAGATTTTTCTACATCCACGGGTCCGACCCTTGCGAAAACGGTCATGATGAAGTACTTAGTGGTTGACGCGCCATTCGCATACAACGCGATCGGGGGCCCGTTAAATCAATTTAAAGCTTGGTCGATCTACCTATCACCTGGGTGAAATTTCCCACCAAGTATGGGATATGAGAAGTGAGAGGAATCAAAAAGTGCGAGGGAATGTTATAACCTCTCACGAAAAAAGAGAGAACTGAGAAGGTAACCCCTGAGGCGAGGGGAGCGATGATGCAAGAAAGAAGAGGCACCCAAAAAAGTTTGAGGCAAGAGGCTGCGGGAAGAGTATAGGGTAAAACCTTCCTCAAGAATATAAGATCATTGAATTAGAACCAGGAATTCAAGCAAAACGACACCTAATAGGATCACGGATGGACCCAACCACGGAAGTATTACTAATCGAGTTCATTCGGAGAATGTGGATATATTCGCGTGGAAGCCGTCGGATTTCGAAAGGATCGACCACGGGTGATGGTTCACCGATTGAACGTCGACCACATGCCAAGCCTATTAAGCAAAGAAAGAAATTTCTGAGAAGAAAAGAATAAAATTATAAAGGAAGAGGTAGATAAGCTCCTGGATGCGGGTATGTGGTGGAGGTCCAATACACCTGACCGGTTGTCAAATGTGGTCTTAGTGGTGAAACCTCGCTGAAGTGGAGAATGTGTACCGACTTCACCAATCTAAACCAGGCATGCCCAAAGGACCCATACCCTTACCCCGAATTGATACCCTGGTAGACTCCACAAACAGTGAAGCGCATTATTAAGCATGATGGATGCTTATCAAGGATACCACCAAATATTCATGGCCGAGGAGGATCGCTTAAAAACTTCCTTCATCACGAGGCGAAGTCTATTCTTACGAGTAATGCCCTTTGGTTTGAAGAACGCAGGAGCCACCTACCAGAGGTTAGTAAATTTGATGTTCAAAGATCGCGCATAGCAAAACTATGGAGGTCTATGTTGACGACATGCTAGTCAAAAAGTGCTAAGGAGGCGATCATGTGGAGGATGTGAAGAAGGCATTCGCTACCATGAGATCTTCACGGCATGAAGTTGAACCCAACAAAGTGCACTTTCTGGGTAAGGAGGAAAATTCTTAGGGTTTATGGTACACGAGAGGGGCATTGAAGCGAACCCGTAAAAAATAGATGCGATCCTCCACCTAGGACCACCTGTTGAAAGATGTACAACATTTGACGGAAAAATAAGCGTCATTGAACGAGTTTATCTCAAGGTCACCGATCGAAGTTTGCCTTTTTCAAAATCCTATGAACATGAAACACTTCCAATGGGATGGAGAGTGTGATAAAGCTTTTGAAGAACTCGAAACCTACCTGATGACAAACGCCACTACTAGCCAAGCCCAAACCGGGAGAGCCGTTATACTTATATCCGCGGTGTCACCAAAGGCGGTGAGTTCGATTAGTTAAGAAGAAAGTGGGGCACACAAGCCCTCGTGTACTATGTAAGCAGGATGTCAAAAGGAGCGGAAGAAAGGTACTGGAGGTGGAAAAATTGGCCCTCGCATTGGTGGTGTCACCAGAGGCTAAGACCTTACTTCCCGGAGCCTCATGAGATAACAGTGGTTTTAACAAACCACCCTCTTAGGCAGATCTTGGCCGGCCGTAAGATCGTGGAGGGCTGGTGAAGTGGTCTCAGAGTTGGGAGAATTTGATATCAAGTATCAATCTAGAACATCGATGAAGGCTCGGTGTTGGCAGATTTCAACGAAAAACGTTAGATGCGGGGAGTAGAGAAAAAGAACCCAAGGCCACTTGGATAATGCACGTGGATGGATCCGCCTTCCGAAAAAAGGGGGAGCAGAATACATTTGCAAGGGCCTGGGGTTCGAGTTCGAGGTCGCGGTGAGGCCGGAGTTCAACGTCACCAATAACGGCCGAGTATGAAGCCACGCTAGGCTGTAGATAGCAAAAAAATTAAAAGTCGACAACTTGGTGATATTTACGATTCTCAATTGGTCGCTAAGCAAATTGATGGTACGTATGAGGCGAAAGAAAAACCATGACAGAATATTTGGCTAAAGGCAAATTTACTCAAAGAATTTGAGGAGGTGCGATCCAACAAATCCCAAGAACGGAAAATGAGAAAGCGGATGCCCTTGCAAGATTTGCTAAGATCAGATCGGAACCGAATCAAGAAAGGTGATGGTATTCACCGCAGATAAGCCAAGCATCGAGGTAGTTCGACCCCATACCCTTTAATTTGGAAGGTGATTTGCTCTTCACATAGAGATAAAGGCAAGTTGGATGGATGAAATAAAAAATATTTAGAGACGGGAGATCTCCCATGGGCAAAGAGGCTAGAAGGTTACTTAGAAGAATCTTCCAGCGCTTCACTTTATTAGATGGGAGTTATATAAAAATCCTTCCAGGGACCTCGTTGAAATGTTTGAGGCCGATCAAGCCACGTACGTGATGAAGGAGATCCATGAAGCGAAGTTGGGGAACCACTCAAGGGAGGATCGAGCCCTAGCTCGTAAAAATTCTAAAGCGCAGGGATATTTTTGGCCTTCATCGTCAAGACTCACCAATTTGCAAGAAGGTGAAAGGTGCCAAATATTTGCTAATGTCTCCCACCACCCGACGTGCCCTTGACCTGGTCGAGGTGTCGTGTCCATTTGATCGATGGGGATAGACATAGCTGGTCCTTTTCCTCGGGGGAAGGCTCGTTAAGTTTTTAATAGTAGCAATTGACTACTTTTCGAAGTGGATTGAAGCCAAGCCTTAGCCAAAATAACCGAAAATGAAGTTATGAATTTCATCCGGAAGAATATCATGTGTCGTTTTGGATTACCCAGGGTCTTAATTTGAGCATAATGGGACGCAGTTCCAAGGAAAGAAGATTAGAAGTTGGTGCGGGGAGATGAAGATACAACAACACTTTCTGCAGAGGGGAACCCACAGCTAATGGTCGACGGAGGTAGCAAATAGAATATTGTTGCAACATTTGAAGACGCGATTGGAGCGGCTAAGGCATATCGGGTAGATGAGTTACCGGGAGCCACATGGGCCTCCGAACAACACCCAGGACCTCGACAGGGAAACTCCCTTTGGGTTAGTTTACGGATCGGGCAATAATACCAAAGTGGAAATTGGGGAGGCATCACTCCGAGTCTGAGAGGGTATGACCCCGACTCGAACGCCGAGGGTGGGAGCTCGACCTGGATGTGATTGAAGAGAAAAGAGATCAAAGCCTTCCCAAAATCCGATCGGCTAAGAATAGGATACGATGCGAAGACCTCACGACAAGAGAGTGAAGAGCGAGTAAATTTCCAAGTGGGGGACCAGGTGTTGAAAAAGTGGAGGTATCTAAGCATGTGTAGGTAAGCTGACCCCGATTGGGAGGGACCTTACAAAGTAAATGGAGATCTTGAAAAGGGTACTTATCGCCGGAAGACGCTGAAGGAAAGCCACTACCACGACCCTGGAACGTGCACAACCTTAGAAAATTTTATGCTTAAGTATTTTGCTTCACCTCTTTTGCCAGGTTTAATGGTTAATGACAACCTCATTTTCTTAAACCGAGCAAGATTCGTATGAATTGTTTATTTCCTTATTTTTAGTATTATTAAATATATCTAAGGCTAAGAGACCTTAGAGGCTCAAGCCCTTGCCAAGACAGAGAACCCCAAATAAGGCCAAGTGAAGAGGCGCACGCTGAGGTCACTGAGTTCATCAAGATTAATCACGAAAAAGATTAATTGACTACTTATCCGAAAAAGATAAAATTAATCGAAAAGATTAATTGACTAATTATCTGAAAAAGATAAAATTAATCAAAAGATTAATTGACTACTTATCTCGAAAGATAAAATTAATCAAAAAAGATTAATTGACTACTTATCTCGAAAAAGATAAAATAATGCAAAAAAGATTAATTGACTACTTATCTCAAAAAGATAAAAATAACTCAAAAGATTAATTGACTAAAGTAATGACATTGATCCCAAGAAGTTTATCATATAACAAAAGCAATGCATAAAGCATAAGGCAGGCAGATTCACGAAATTAGTGACAAAAGCAAATAAAGCATAAGACAGTATTTCTTAGATAAAAGCGAATGCGTAAAGCGTAAGTCGCGCTTCCATTACAAAAGAAATCAATAAAGCGTAAGACATGCAGTTTCTATTACAAAAGCAAGCAATAAAGCATAAAGCATCTAGGCAAAGTGGATAAGTAAAGCGAGATAGGGCGGTTAAAAGGTGCAGATTAGGTAAGAGGTTAATGTGGTGCGCAGTGAGACCCATCACCCCCACCCTCCACGCTAGAGCGTGAAGAGCCTCGCCTCGTCACGGGAGCCAGTCTTCGCCATATTCCTCTTTCACCGGAAAATGAAACTCATTCTCCTCGGCTGCCTTCATCGTCATCTTGAGTCTCTAAGTTCTCATCTTTCAAAGGTGTCAGTTGGGTCAAATCAAACCCGAGGAACAAAGCCTTAACTCGTTAACTGAACCGGCATTTTATGAAGCCATTGAGTTCATAAATTGTGCACTGTTAGCAAATCCGCGACAGCCAAGCCGGCCGACTTCTGAAATCAATAGCTCCTTGCATGCGAGCCTCTTGTACTTTAGTTTTAAAATCTTCGAGCCCTGGTATTCAAGAACACCCGGGCCCCTACTACCTTCAAAAGAGTCCCCTCTTAAGATCAGTTAAACCCTTCTTGGCATCATCTGGCCAATGGGTCACGGTGGTGTGTAAGGAGACCTTCAAATTTTCTATTTCGCGATCCCGATCCTCGAAGGGAAGCCTCAACCCTTTTCTCGACATCCTCCCTAAGTGAAGTCCTCGAGATCTTGTTCCATCTCGGATGACGCTCCCGGCAAGTAGCCCGTTGATGTTGATAATTCGTCATGAAGAGTCACCGTGAATCATAGCCAAATTCTACACACAAAAAAAAAAAGCGGTCACCATAATGAAAAAGGAAATAAGAAGTCAAAACAAGTAAAGCTTACCATCATAGTATTATGAGCAACGCTGCCTCAAGCCGGTCGTACCAAAGCCTCGACCCCAATTTGATCCAGGGGAGTAGACAATGCCAGACAAAATTTCCGAAAAGAGTCACCCCCTGTGGTGAACGAAAAACAGAACTATCTCTGGTGATGTTCCAATTGGGTATGACCCGAGAATCTCGACGCGGTAGAGGACGCGATACCCCACCATTCTCGCTTGTCCGAAGATCACCCAAAGCTTCTCTCGCTCATGAAGTCTTCGCGCAGATCTCATCGAAACTCCCGGAAGGAGCACCGAAACCAAAGGACGAGGCGAGACGAGAGATCTGGGCTAGGGTCTAAAGAACTTATCTCCACGATGAGATCCCTCCTCTTCTCGTCTCTTCCTCTTCCCCGAGTGAGAGGAACCCCTCCTGAATAGTTTCCAAGTTGGTGGGAAGGGCAGGATTTCAAGTTGCTCCTCGTAGAGATTCTGCCTCAACCTCATCATGGGAGGACGAAGGATTGACTTGATGGAACACTTGTGGAGGCGAGGCGGAGGCGGCACATGCCCGGGAAGCCCTCCTTTCTTGGCAAGTTGGGCCTTCATTTGCTTAAGAAGCACCATGAAGCACGAACAACCATCTCTACAAAAATATAAGAAACATTAGTATTAATACAAGCAAGAGAAATAAAAGTAGAAATTTAAAAATAATTACCAAGAGGTCGGTCCGGGCACGGCGCAGGCTAAGCCCCACAAGATGAAAGTATATCCTCATGAAAGAGTTTGGATTGCCTTGAACCAACGCTTAGTTAATTTACTTTAAAATGAATGTATCACTCAGTGTGAGACCTAAGGCCCCGGTCGAGGTTAGATACCCTCCATCAAAGACGCCTCCAAAGACGATCCTGAGGAGGCCGAATGCTCAAAGTGAATCTTTCCAACACCTGGATGAAGGAGGCTTGTCAAGTAGTTGCGGTGAGGCAGGAGTGAGATAAAAGTTTCAGCCTCACCTCACCCGCCTTGGTAGGAACTGGGTGAGTAAAGAGACCGAGAAATGTACGAGAAGGAGGGAGCCATGTTAGAAGCGCATAATAATGATAAATCCTAAAAATATGTCTATAAGAATTGGGTACCGCTGAGCGGGCGACATCTAAACCCACCAAAATATTTTCTACATCATCCCTTAAAGGGAAACCCGAGCCCGCTCTGAGACTAGCCACGTGAAATGCACAGCATATCAAGAGGTTTGTCCATCCTATCTTGGGAGTAGGAATCACAATCTCATGGTCATCTGAATATAAAATTTTCTTACGAAGAGAGTGGTATTTAGTAGTCTCTACTAAGACTTAATAAGAGGCAAGGCGGTATTTCAGAGATCTATCTCACTATCGCGATTGGAAGGGGGATGAGCTAGTAAACGATCCCGACCCCACCTTAATCAGATTTAGAAAAACTAAAGACATTAAAGAGGGGAAATGATCTACCCGGAATAAAGGGAGATGATGAGCGATCTCGAAAAGGAAACCCTGGCGGGTGAGTGAAGGATGACCCGAGGCATAAGGCCGAACGAGCAGCGATGCGCGAGGCAGCGAGAGGCGCGACGCGAGGCAACCCGCCGGCGATCGCAGCGGTACAGCGGATTACGCGACGCCAATACTTTAAGACCGACAACGAGCAGCGCGATCACGCGGGGCGAAGCGTCACCGACGCAAAGCGTGCAGCGGACTGAGGAGAAACGCGACAACAAAGACGCGACGCGCGAGGTAGATGAGGCGACGCCAAGAAGCAGAGAGGTGATCTGACGGGAGGCGTGGAGGTGTTGAGGTGCGCGCTGAGGCGTCACGGAGGAACAGCGACAGGGCGATGCCAACCCTAATCTGCCGGCAGATGCGACGCGAATCGTCTGGCATTTGTGCTTAACGACGCGACCGCGAGGCGACGCGACGCGACGAGGATTGACCCTCGAACCGACGACGACGCGCGACCGGCGTGAAAGACGCGATCGCGGCCGAACCTTCGCACGACAAGGAGCAAGAAATCTGGAGCGTTACGATATGGCATGCGATCTGTAGCCAACTACCAGGCGATACCAAGAAATTTTTTATGAACTAACCCTTTTTCTTTATGAGGTAAGAAAGCAAATAAAAACTTACCCCTCATAAGATTTATCACCCTCAGAACCACATTCAATGAACTGATCTAAACTTTTTATTTTCTAAATAAAAGAAGTTGGGAGTAATGATAAACCATAAAGTGATTTTACCACTTTACCCTTAAAGAAAACTCCAAATCAAGCAATTGCTAGATCCGCGATGATCCTGCTCATCAGGGTCGGGTTTTTTACGACCAACCGAACTCAACCGAACCGCGAATTTAACATATGAACGCCATTGATTCTCCTGACACGGGACTCCCATGATACACGTGTAAAGTAAAAGTAAAGCACTAATCGAGATTACTATAAATAACTCTGTGAAATATTTAGAAGGTTAATCTTTTCATCAAGTTCATTTTAACCGCTTCAGCTACTTTTACTTTATTTACCTCACGACTGATCCGACAAGATTTGAGGGCCTTAGGGAGCCATCCCAACTAGCCTAACGATGTGTTCGTGTCTCGGTCACCCACATATACAAACCCGGGCTCGACCGAGGTCCGACCCGAGGAGAGTTTCCTTCAGATCGATTTTATTTGGTTAAATCACTCCCATAGTCTTAAGCCTCAATAAAACGATAAAGAGAATGGTAATATAAAAACATCACTAAATTATGTACACAAACCATGTACATTACATATACATAGCCTTGTAAGAGCAACAAAGTTTCCAAAGGTTTTTACATGGCCTAACAGATATACTTTTTGTTCTACTATAGAATTACTTAACACCAACAAACATAACCAACAAAGTACATAACAAGAGTAGAGGCAAACCCTCTTTAGGTCCGAGGATGTTTTCAAGTCTAGTGCAGCAAACAAAACCCGACAATGCTTTTTAACGCCAACAAAGAACCTTCTTCAAAACTCACTGATGAGTACGTATGGCTTAAATGACTTAACAATAGGTATTAATTATATTCTTTCAACTCAAAGTAATCGGCTGACAGGTTCAAACCGACCTTGCATCGCCATTCGCTCGGAGACATCAGCCAAAGACTTGAGGTTGCAGTTGATCAGAGCGTTCACAAAGTAGCACGCCTCGTCTTGAGTATTCCTCCGCACATCCACCACAAATGATTCGATAACTAGCGTTCCTGGCCTCCCGTCAATGGTCTCGGATGGACGGGTGATTATCGACGCAGTAGTTCTGTAAGATCAGCAGAGATTGACTTAGCTTTAGCAATTCTTGCATAATTGGTGTTTTACTTTAAAAACTAACTAAACCAAGAAAACACTGATCTGAAAAGAAACTAAAGGAACCTTTTGTATAACACACATACAACCCCTGGTAGTTCGAAAAATACAAGGATAATTACAAAACTACCCGTGAAGTTTAGCCAAATTACAGAGGAATTCCAGTTATCTTTCAAAATTACAAATACCTTCTTGAGGCTTGTTTTCTTCTACAAATTACAAATACCCCCTGAGAAACCCAACCTCAAGGGAGTGTTCGTAATTTGAAAGATAACTGAAGTTTTTTGGAATTAGACTAGAACTCAGGGGTAGTTTTTGTAATTAACCCTTTATTACAATTACAGTCAAAGTTTAGACATAAGGGCCATAAGAATTTACTATAATTCAAGTTCTCAAGCAATGGAGTATGAATGAAACTATGGAGACGAAGAAGTATAATTCTGCCTTCTATTCTTTCATACATTGAACTAATTAATTGAATCAATTGGTAAATGAGCTGAACATATCTAATACGAAAAAAGAAAACTATCTACACAAAGATAGAACAAGATCTTACGTTTAGTCTGTGATCACCACCAACAAATTTGACCCCAATAATATGTTTCTGGTCATCAAGAAGTTCCAATCTTCTCGTGCTGGTTGTTGGCAGGAAGTCCAGATTTCACATTAACTTCTCTAACACTCCCAATCTTCAGATCACCCCTGCACAGTGCACCTGCTAACAAAGGGCTTATACTTTTGTGGCTGATCAAATCTCCTCACCAATGACCAAACCTAAAGAATGCAGAAAAAGTAAATATTGAGTATTAGTTTCAATGTGAAGCCCACTTAAAATAAGTGAAACTATATCAATTTGCAGTCTCTGAAGTACATATAGATTTTTTTAGCTTCCCAAGTTTGGATAAGAAATATACAAAGACTTGATACTAAAAGGGATTAAGTAAAATAGGCATAATATATATTTCTTTTTCTTTCCTATCCTTGAACCTCAACTATCAAATTCCCAGTCTTAAACGATTCAATTAACAAGGGCAGAAAAGCAAATCTTAGGGCTCCAACTAGATTTTAAGAAGAAATTAAACACCAAAACAGTTATCTCCAAAATATTTGATTTTTTCACATGTAGCCCTAAAACACAGCAAGAAATATGATCTTTCTCCTAAGTTCAACAATTAGAACTCAAATCCCACCAAGAAGCAAGAGATCAAAGTCAATTTTTCGCACCTTCAAGTGACAAATCAAATCTAAAAACCCAGAACCATTATGTTATCCCAGAAAAGGAATTTAATCACAATAACCATATACTTGATAGCCAACCATAATTTAATCGAGACCCACATCGTTGATTTTACCCTGTCCTCTGTAATCAAATCATGGGCATATAATTCCAAGAAGAACAAACAACACCAAAACCAGATTTCAGGGAAAAAGCATAACCATATTATTAAATAATAATTAATTACCATATTATTAAATAATAATTATAGTGAAAAAGAAAAAAATCAATCTTAATATTTATGAAGAACCCCAAAAAACACAAATTAATATGAGTTTAGAGAGAAATTACAATGTCAACAGGAGCTTTGATGTGCTTCACAACTGAGGAAGAGCACTGGCGCTCACTTGGCTGGTGCTTATGGTATCTACATATATACTGTGCCTCCATTTCTCTTCTGCGTTTCCTTGAAAAAATCTCTCAAAATTTTGATCAAGAAACGCTATATCTCAAATTCCAGAATCAAGAAAGTTCTGCTGTGCCAAAAACTTTTGGAGGTTATTTTTTTTTTTTTTTTTTTTTTGGGGGAGGTGTGTGGTTGGATTACAATCCAGTAGAACCCTGACTTGGTGGTCTATCAAGAAGTGAAGTGCATGCATCCGGTGTGTGTGTGTGAGTGAATATTTAAGGTGGATATCTTTGTCAGCATGCACCGACCGGCCCACCAGTCTATGACCAAAAGCCCCTTTTTAGGCCCACTTATTTACATGAATCATATATAACAAAATTATCTCTGTCCTTTTTTATTTTAACGTCACCATGTTTTTCAACTATGGTGATGCAAATAAATATTTTTATTTTGTGAATGTTTGGATATTCCTCATGTTGAGATATGATATATACTTGCTACAGATTATCCGAGTAGTCCATGCAAAGTGATGCTGGGTTTTAGGTATATCATCCAAGTTAAGGTTTTTGATAAAATTTAAGTTTTCTTTTCTGTGGGAAGTTTTCTTCTAAAAATTGGAAATTTTAAATTTGGAAATTTGTCTGCACACAATAAATATTGGCGGGTTTTGGGGTTGTCCTAGAGAGGTCTCTCTAACGCCAAGTCAAGACGTGAACGAGAGAGAATATAAGACAATAAAATGAATATTGAATACCGATTAAGTGACTCCAAGAGAGATTAACTTACAAAATGAAGAGGAACACCATATATTCGGTAGCCAGGCCTATGGGCCCGCATGGGAGGAAATGGGTCGTAAGTCGTTATTTCATATATAGCCTTTGATTATTGGGAAATTAATAATATCAATTCAATATATGAATTTAATTATATACTAATAATAAAAGAACATTTTTGTCCCCAACATGCCCTGACTCAGGTCTTTCGTGGAAATATGAGTGCGGAACTAAATTGATATCGTGTTTGGTTTATCTTGTCTTTGTTAGATCAATGTTTTTATTTTGATTTTGATGATTTCATATAAATGAGTTCTATACCAAAATAATGTTTCCAAATGTCGTCCAAATACTTTAAAATATTTTAATTGATTTTTACTAAGTTTTTGAAGTACTTTTTGAACTTTATTTTTGACAAAAATCGGACAATTTCTATGTGAAGAGGTCGACCTAATTTACGCTTCTACATGGGGAGACCCATACAGGCGTGTTCAAAATGTCAAAACGTAACTTTCTGTCATGGGGACGGCCGACGCCTATCATGAAGAGATAAAATCCAAACTCCTCGCTTCCCTCGTGTAGGCACGATGTCGAGCCCTGTCTCGGATCGGTCTACCCACCGTTGACTGTGCGGATTGCGACTCAACGATTTTGAAATTCAAATTTTTTAACGTGTTGACCGACCCACCGGCGTCGCCTGTTCAAAATCGGATGATTTTGAACCCGCGACAATAAGAGATTACTTTTATCACTTTATCATTTTTGTACATTATTTGGCGTGGATGCTGGGATCTTCTTTTGTAGACAAAATTCAAATATGAGGAGCCTATGTTGAATTTAAATCATGAAACTCTTCTATAAATAGATGAAGAAGATTGGTGGATCAACACAACACATCAATATACAAAGCACAACAAGAAATCGAAAAATCTTTTTTCCATTTTCATATTAACTGTTGTATTAAGCCCCAACACTTCACTTTCATATTTAGCTTGATACTTTCCTTCATTACACTCGCACTTTTGAGGTTGTAATATTTTCTCCAAAGTGTAATCTTGATTGTTATTGTGAATCATCAAAGCAGAGATCTCTTGTTGAGTGTTGTTGTAGTAAGAACACACTTGGTTGATTCTGGTCAGGTGTTGAAGAGTTGTGGTGTTCTTCATAGGAGTGAGAAAGAAATAGTGTGGTGCTTTTTAAGTTGGTGTTATAAGAAGAGTGTGGTGCTCTTCAAGATAAATGTTGTAATTGTTTGGTATCAATAAAAAAATTTCTATTCAAATCCATTCAAACACATCTTAGGGTGGTAGAACATGTAGGCCTGGTGGATTTAAACCTATAAATCATCGTTGATTTTATTTTCTGCACTTTTATTTCTTCACCATCTTCATATTGAAAAGATCACAAATCGAAAAATCGGAAAAATCTATTCACCTGCTCCCTACAGATTTTCGTGAGCCACTTGGACTAACAAGTGGTATCAAAGCCAAACTCTTTGTCTTGTTTCTCATTGGGCGAGTAAGAGAAAAGATCCGTAGCTGAATCAAAGCTACCTCTACGACGCCTCAACCAACAAGCCACCACTATTGACGCCAACAACTACGCCTGGGGAAGGCAATGGGAATGCTGCTTCAAGAGTTGCGGATTTGATATTTGGAATCTCGGTCATTGAAGGGATATATCAACCAACCAAGCAAATGAGGATGGAACTATGCAATACAAAAAAGCTTCAAGGAGTTCGGCGAAAATGACCAAAGTCATTCTCCCTAATTAAAACTTTAAATATTTTATATCGCTCTCTTTACCGCTAATGAGTATAAATAGGATTCGAGAATAAGATCCACACATAAATTATGAGAAAAACTCAAACCATATATGAAGAAATTAAGAAGGTTAAACAAGCTAAAAGTCTTGTTAAGACTTCAAAACTTCATAATATTCGAAGTGAAAACATCTCAAAAATGATGGAAAATCTTGACAACGTCGTCGATCCCCTCTAATGGTGTCGGAAAGTCATCTTCGAAGACAAGGTAACTAAAGTTTTAAATGCTTTTTCTCACAGCTTCGTCCGAAAAGTTAACATCGGGTGCGGACCATCTGCGTGATTAATGCGATGGGGGCGTTTATCCCCAAGGTAAGTGGCAAATTGATCGCCCGAGTGGACTTGATCACTTATCCTGTAAAGCCAATCAGGTGCAAAACCGGGATGACTTGTATGTCGAATCAATATTCATCTTATCAAATGTCTCTCGATTATAACATCCACAAAGCGCTCCTGTCCACGAAGACCCTTGAGACCACAAAGTTGGCCACATGACAAAGATGACAGATGGCGTCGGTGTGGACCCGGGTTTCCTGGATGTAATCTTGAGTGCCAAATGTGATGGACATGCTCTTGGCCCGAGGCAACTCCACAATTCTTTCTCTTAGAGAGATTTCTTGGGGAGCCCTCTCGGCCTCTTGCTACACTCCCGCAGGCGCTCCGACATCCTTCGTTCGGACCTCAGGAGATCACATTGATGACTCCCTCTCCATGAGTATCACATTTTTTATCTTTGGGGGGATTGAGCAACACTGATCCTGCAGGGTTCTTCTTCGTGGGCTCCTGTCACGGTGGAAATCTACTTGATCCACATAATCCATCGGTAGCCCTTCCGAATGAGTCGCTCAATTCTCTCTTAGTATGTAACAATCTTCTATAGTGTGCCTTTATCCCTATTGTAGCGGCAATATAGATTAGAGCATGCTCTGGTTATTATTCAATGGTTGAGGTGGGTCGATGATCCTCTTCTTATGGGCTACTATCGATACTTAGCCATTGGTGCATTCAATGGGGTGAAGTTCGCCATATTATTTGATTAAACCGGATTGGTTTCGGATCGTCTTCCCTCGACTTGTGCTCGGTGTTGGGATTCCGGTTTAGTGAATTCCTCCACAGGATGTATCTTCTCTTGCTCGGCTCAACAATCTTCCATGGTGGAAGGAGTTCCCAGAGCCAAAGACTCTCCAACCGCTTCCCGACGCGAGGTTCGCTTTTATAAGATTCCGGTAAAGTCTCGTGTTGGACATTGGGCAACTTTGTTGATGGGTTCCTGGCCGCCTTCATGAATTCTCAGTGCTCTATTTCCGCCTCACCTCAAGAGGTGAGCGATGGGCTTGACGCTTGGGGCACTTTTGATGGAGAAACGCTTATAAATATTTCGAGTATTTGTCCATCCTGAAGATTGATCCCGAGGAGTTGGTTGAACCAAGTCGGTGCTCGCTTGGTCAAAGTGGTGCGGAACACCTTTGTAGTAGGAGACATCCCAGTCATGTCGTAGAGATCCATTTTTGCATAGGAATTTGTCTAAGTGCTCTTGAGGATCTCCTTCCATCCATCATATTCCTCGTTGAAGGGTTTTGATACCGAGGTAGTGGCTGAGATTAGATGGCAGGCCAACGGACTCATCTTCATCGGTGGTAGCCAATGAGTTGGCATGGCTGGATTGTATCGCTTGAGACTTCTTGACTATTGGGCGACTTTTCATGATTCTCACCGTGTCATTCATCTCTTCCTCTATGACCTTCCAAATTAGGGTCTTGATGTTAGCGGCAAAGTGGTCTCTCGGTGGCTCCGGCCTCGCGAGGCTTGGAGGGCTTCCCGAGTCAGGCAAACTTCTTTAGGGTGCGGGGCCAACCTAGGAGGAGGGGTAGTGCCCTTTTGTTTAAGGGAGGGAAGGCACTCCCCAAGAGTGAGGAGAGGGCTTGCCCTCATCTTCTCTCGTGGCCGTTCCCCTTATTGATCTATGATGCCATGGCCAACAATTTGGGATCCTCCACGCGCTTGAGATCTACATCTTCGTGTGCTTTGGTTGTTTGCTTACTGACACCAAAATGATGTTGTTTTTAAAGGCAATCACTTCAGTGAGGTTTATAAACCCCAGTTTTACATGCTCTCAAGGGGAAGTCTTCTCCTAAAGGAAATCTTCTGTTGAACATGCGCACACATGCAAATGTTAAGGGGCTCCCGAGGTTGTCCTAGGAGGCTCTAATGTCAATCTTTTACTTAACGAGATAAAATATAAAACGATAAATGAATATTGAATACTAATTAAGTGAGATTATGAGAGATTAACTTATAAATGAAGAGGAGAAACTTTTATATTCCTGGTTTGGCGGGCTACATGGGCGTAGGAGAAAATGAGTGGATGATCGGGATCCACTGGCCGAGAGTTATTCCATCCGTAGTAATTGATTATTGGGCAATTAACAAGATTAATCCAATATATAAATTGAATTATATATTAATAATAAAAAGACATTTTTGCCCCCAACACGAAAAAACTACCCTATCACAATCAAATTTTCTATTTCACGTGGTGTTTCACTACATTAAATGGACATCACATGTATAATAAAACCACTTTATTTTATATATACGGCATTTATCTAATGCATAAAAATATCATATGACACGAGAAGAAAATTTCGTGTGCGTGTCTCTATCAAGTGTCTAATAACTGTAAAAAGCAAAATAAAATTGTGTATACTGAAAAGAGTATGAGTATATTATTATTACGGGTGTTTGCAAAACTTCGCTTAGAAGAAGTGATTTATTATAGCAAAAGTAAGAAGTAGTTGAGAATCGAAGTTGGTAGTGTTTTGAAAATAAAATCAAAAAGTTGAGAAATGAGAAAGTTCTTGTTTGATAAAAGTAGTAAAGTCTTTATTTATTTGTAAAATTCAAACTTGAAATGACCCAAAGCACCTCTCTCCCTTGCTTAGATTCCGATTAAAATGAAGTAGAACAGCGGTTATTCTTGCAGAACACTAAACATCGCTTTTTAAAAAAAACAAAAAGCACTATTTTAAGTGTTTGCAAACACTCACCTAAATTATATCTATTAAGGAGAGACACGAGTTATATGGGCTTTTGAGTGATATGAACCTCGTATACTTATGCATCTTGTTAGGCTAGGGCATATATCTTATTCGATGTTTTTTTATGTATGATCCACATATGTTTTGGAAGATTTGAGGGTGTGAAATGGATATCACTTTGTTTTGGAATTTGTTTTTCTTCAGAAATCATGATGGTTTTTTTAAAGAATCATAAATTTTGGTAGTGTAAATTGGATATGAGATGAAATATAATGACGAAAGTTGATTTGGTAAAAAATAAAATAATGATTGATACGGTGTTGTAAAAACATGTGGGGTAAATAATAAATTTGTGCAAAAATGTGCAACTCGAGTTGACGATTTGATGAATTCTTTTTCTGAAAAATGAGTGTATGATTGGTGGGATAAAAAGTGAAAGTGGATCAATATTTTTAGAAATTTTCATGAGCAATCGCATTTTCGGGAGTAAAAAGCATGTGCATGTTTGAGCACTTATTCAAAGTCATCTCAAAATCGGACTTCTTTAAAAAATGACTTTTCAAAAAGCCTCCAATTATGACTTATCCTGTATTTATTTGGTGAGTGACTTATCTAAAAGTCTCATTCTTAATTAACCACCAAACATCAATTTTATTGGGAATGGATTTTTTAGATCCAAAATTAATCTTAAAAATGCTCAAAACAAGCACAATTTCTCTAGAAGAGCCAAAACGGATTTTTTGGTTATCCCATCGCCACTTCTGACTCTTTTTGGTTTGGAAGATTGGTTGATGGATGGATAATTATTAGTAGACAAGATTGTGGAAGTTTTGTGTTTAAACACAAGCTGGCATATATTAGAGTTACTTAACATGTCTATATATAAATATCCACAATTGTATTATACAAAAATTACAAAATGGAAAAAAGGATTGATTCACTAGATAAAGCAAGAAAATTTTCAATAAAGATGCATTTAATATTCAAGCAAAATAAAAAACAACAAAAACCAAAAATTGGAAAAGCCCACTATATTCAGGTCAGGACTAATGACTATTAGGTTTGGTTGCTTTCTTACATTACTAAAGTTCTTATTATCTTCAATC